>PVJI01001038.1:0-86142 GCA_004026765.1 Micronycteris hirsuta
AGATGCAAATTAAAACCACAATGAGATACCACCTCACACCAGTCAGAATGGCCATCATCAACAAAGCAACAGATAACTGTTGGAGGGGATGTGGAGAAAAGGGAACCCTACTGCACTGTTGGTGGGAATGCAGACTGGTGCAGCCACTGTGGAAAACAGTATGGAATTTCCTCAGAAAACTAAAAATGGAACTGCCTTTGACCCAGCAATTCCACTACTGGGATTATACCCTAAGAGCCCTGAAACACCAATTCAAAAGAACTTATGCATTTCAATGTTCATAGCAACACAATTCACAATAGCTAAGTGCTGGAAACAACCTAAGTGTCCATCTACAAATGAGTGGATCAAGAAACTATGGTACATTTACACAATGGAATTCTACGCAGCAGAAAGGAAGAAGGAGCTTATACCCTTTGCAACAGCATGGATAGAACTGGAGAGCATTATGCTAAGTGAAGTAAGCCAGGCGGTAAGGGACAAATACCATATGATCTCACCTTTAACTGAAACATCATCAACAAAAGCAAAAAGCAAGCAAAACATAACCAGAGACATTGAAATTAAGAACAATCTAACAATAGCCAGAGGGAGGGGGGAGGGGACAAGGGGAAAGGGGTTTTCATGAACTACTATAGAGGACACAGGGACAGAACCAAGGGGGAGGAGGAAGGCAGGGAAGGGAGGTGGAGCTGGAGGGGAGGGGATGCAGACAAGTGTAACTGAAAAACAATAAAGTAATTATTTTAAAAAAATATGTCTTTTTTTTTCAGCAATCCATGTACTTCAAGTGTTTGAACAGATACCAAGTAGAAATTTCTGTTTTTGGTGTTGTCAATTTAAAACTAGCTTTTACCTGGCTGGTGTAGCTCAGTGGATTGAGCGCAGGCTGGGAACCAAGCAGTCCCGGTTCGATTCCCAATCAGGGCACATGCCTGGGTTGCAGGCCAGGTCCCCAGTGAGGACCATGTGAGAGGCAACCATACATTGCTGTTTCTCTCCCTCTCTTTCTCCCTCCCATCCCCTCTCTCTAAAAATAAATAAAAATAAAAAAATCTTTAAAAAAAATCTTTAAAACTAGCTTTTGGATGCCAAGAGAAGTTCATACATACAAATTACATAATTTTTAACTATATTTCACATATCTAAAATGAGGATATTTAAATCATTTAACTGGAATACTAAAAATTGATAATTTATTTGCAAACATGACCAGGAAACTCAGTAGCATAAAGTAGTCTATTAAATGTAGCCATTATAGAAAACTTGGACAAATATTTTGGCTCTAATAAAGGTTATACGATGTTAAATGAATTAAAGTCTCACTTATTTATTACAGAAATTAGGTAACCAGGTAACCAAATCCACCAGTGGATTTACTTGTCCTAATCAAATAAAAAGTCAATTAAATTGAAGGTAAAAAAAAAGTCAATCATAGATAAAAAATAAAATAAGTGTTGGATTACTGAAAAGTTCAGTTTTGAGAGCAATTGGATTGGCAGAGTAAGAAAGACATGAAGAGTTGCAAGTAAAAACATGAAAAATTTTGATCTCAAAAACTTTTTGGCCATTGTTCTGGTCCGGTCATTCTAATCAGAGTGGCACTGGATATTTCTGCAGAGACTTTAGGGGATCGGGAGGCCCAGAGTACTTGAAAGGAATCAGCAGATTTCCCAGGGATGTAATGTAGCAGGTGCCGACTTGCTCTCCCTGAGTGTAGCATCATAGCAGGAATTTGCCAAGCTAACCCAATTTTGCCATGCAATTCGCAGATTTAAACACATGACCTCGCTTTTGACCCTCCAAAGAAAACTAAAGGATTTACAGCTTTTTCTATCTCAGGGATTTGGAGTGTTTTCTGACCTAAATTCCTGGTGTATTAGAGATTGCTTGAACAATTTCTTAAACTTAGGGTTTGTGTGTCTAAAAATCCACAAGACTTCCAGGAGCTAACAAATTCTCAGGAGCCTCTTATCTGTGGGGTGCCCAAGTGCTTCTCTAACAGAGCCAGCAGCTGTACACAGATTGCATTAGAATCCTGTCGTAGAAATGCAGTAAAGGGCCAGGTGAAGTTAAGTGAGACATAACTGTGTATACACTCACACAGATTATACTGATGGAATCAACAAAAGCATTTTGTTCTTAAATATTCAGAATTTTGTGTGTGTAGATATAAACCAAATGAGTCTGTCAACATGGCTTGTGGTCAGAGTTGTAATAAATAAAGCAAACCCATGTAAGTGAGATAGGTACCCAAAGATGTGGATATCATTTCGTTTTTAAATTTTCTTGCTTTTTAAAGATTTACTGAGGAAAAAATAATTTGGGCAGATAGTTGAAAAATTGAAAAGTATACCATTCAGCTTAAAATGAAAAATAAGTCTTGCTGCCCAAATATATTATTTTGATGTTTTTTTAGCTGCATCTATTCTTAAATTCATATTTCTAAATGACAAACTAATACTACTGTTTTTTCAAGTTATTAACTTTAGGCATCCTGTTATGACAGATTTCATACTAACTTACCCCTTCTCCTACCTGTCTCCTTTTATATACAACTACTTTAAATTAAATCAATACTTAGTGTAAAATCATTATAACCTTGTAAATACTAGTCACTGTAGAACTAAAGCATATGCTACATGCTGTGACATGTTTCTACTTTTGCATCAGTTTTTTACCTGGACAGATTTTCTCACGTGTAATACCTGATCTCTACATATCCTCTCCTACCCTGTGTCCAATTGACATGCTCCATAGAACAAAGTGAGCTCCTGAATAGTTTTCCTGGGAGACATCTGATTGCGGTCTCTCTGTTCTCTCACTCCAATCCAGGCTGCGCAGCCAGTTACCTGGGAGTCCTCTTTGCTGCTTTATTGGGTTGGTTCCATTTTTCTCACACTTCACATTTTCTCCTTTTTTATTTTACTCTCTGATTTTGCTTGAGCCCATTCTTCTGTGGGTCCTTTTGAAAGAATGAATGGAAGGAAAGTATCTTATCCTCTGCATATCTGAATATATTCTTATTCTATGCTCATCTTTGAATGATAATTTAAGAATGAATGCTTCATCATTTTGAAGGTGTTGCATCATTGTCTTTTAACTTACAATGCTATTTCTTAAGAAGCCAGTGCTATTTCTCAATCCCAATCTTTTTTATGTGACCTAATGTTATTATGTGGGAAGCATAGCATCACTTTATTCCTGAGGCATTGTTGTAGGTCTTTTTCCATTTAATGTGCCATGCATTTGGTGGCCTGTTAATCTGGAAACTCTTTCCTTTCTTGTAGAAAATATTCTTATATCATTTCTTTGACTATTTCTCTTCCACAATTTCCTCTGATCTTTCTGAAATTCATTTCAGTTTGTTGGAAGACTTTCTAGCTTAAATCTCCATGCCTATCTTTTGTCTTATGTTTTTTATATTTTGTTGTATTTTTTTAAAGATTTTATTTCTTTATTTCCAGACAGAGGAGAAGGGAAGGAGAAAGAGAGGGAAACATCAGTGTGTGGTTGGTTGCCTCTCGAACAACCCCCACTGGCCTGCAACCCAGGCATGTGCCCTGACTGGGAACCTAATCAGTAACCTTTGGTTTGTAGGCCCATGCTCAATCCACTGAGCCACACTAGCCAGGGCTATACTTTATTTTTTTGTTTAACTTTTCAGAATTTTCAAGGACTTTATTTTCTACTTCCATGAATTTTGATAATGTTTTTAGTTTCCAATATTAACTTTGTTACTTTTTTCATATTTTTTCTTATTTTATGCATGAAATGTTTTCATATAGTTTTGAGGATTCCAATTACAATTTTGTTTTTTTAATACTCGTGTTTGTTCCCTGCATACCTTTGTTTCCTTATACAGGTTTTTTTTTTTTTTAAGATTTTATTTATTTATTTTTAGAGAGGCTAAAGGAGGGAGAAAGAGGGAGAGAAACATCAATGTGTGGTTGCCTCTCACACACCCCCTGCTGGAGACCTGGCCCATAATCCAAGCCTGTGTCCTGACTGGGAATCAAACCAGAGACCCTTTGCTTCACAAGTTGGCACTCAATCCACTGTGCCACACCAGCCAGGGCCTTAAACAGTTTTTTTAAATGTCTGTTTTAACATTTTTTCTTATTTATGTTAGAGATATCTTAACTCTCTGGTAATCTTTTAGTGCCCATTCATACTTAAGAATGAGACATTACAAAATCTTTTTAAATCTTGTATTCCACTTTTTATTTTTAAAGTACAGTTGACATAATATTATATTAATTTCAGGTGTACAACCCCATGATTATATATTAAACTTATGAAGTGATCACCCCCATGAATCTAGTACCCATCTGATACCATATATATTTATTACAATGTTATTAACTATATTCCCTATGCTGTACTTTATCTTCCTGTGACTATTCTATAACTACTAATTTGTACTTCTTAATACCTTCACCTTTCCCACCAGCCCCCTAATCCCTCTCCCACCTGGCAACTGTCAAAATATTCTTTGCATCTATGTGTCTGCTTCTGTTCTGCTGTTTTGTTTCAATTCCACATTTAAGTAAAATCACTGGGCATCTGTCTTTCTCTGTTCATCTTATTTCACTTAGCATAATACCTTCTAGGTCCATTCATATTTGGAAACTGATGAAATGTCATTCCTTTTTATGTGTGAATCACATTCCATTGTATATATGAACCACTTCTTCCTTACCCATTCATCTATTGATGGACACTTAAGTTGCTTCCATATCTTGGCTATTATAAATAAAGCTGCAGTAAACAAATGGATGTATATATCTTTTTGATTTAGTATTTTGGATTTCTTTTGATAAAAGCCCAGAAAATGTTGATAGATATGTATTTACTGCTATTTTATTGTTCATATTTTTAATCATTTTTCTTCTTTTTCTTAAAGACGCTTCTTTAACATTTAATATAATACTGATTTGGTGGCAATGAACTCCTTTAGCTTTTTCTGGTCTGGAAAGCTCTATACTTGTAATGTGCTTTGATTCTAAATAATAGCTTTGCTGGGTAGAGTAACTTTGATTGTAGGTCCTTGCTTTTCATCACTTTGAATATTTCTTGGCAATCCCTTCTGGCCTGCAAAGTTTCTCTTTAGAAATTAGCTTGACAGTCTTATGGGAACTCCCCTGTAGGTAACCAATTGTTTTTCTCTTGCTGCTTTTAAGATTCTCTCTTTGTCTTTAATGTCTGGCATTTTAATTATAATGTGTATTGGTGTGGGTCTCTGGGTTCATCTTGTTTGAGACTCTCTGTTCTTCCTGCACTTACATGTCTATTTCCTTCACCAGATTTGGTAAGTATTCCATCATTATTTTTTCAAATAGGTTTTCAATTTCTTTGTTTCTTCTCCTTTTAGCACCCTTATCATGCAAATGTTGGTATGCTTGAAGTTGTCCCAGAAGCTCTTTACACTATCTCCATTTTTGGGATTTTTTTTCCTGTTCTGATAGGATGTTTCTGCTTCCATGTATTCCAAATTGCTGATTTAATTCTCTGTTCCATCTGCTCTACTGTTGATTTCCTGTCGTTTTTTCTTCATTTTAGTTAGTGTATCCTCCATTTCTGACTGGTACTTTTTGTGTGGTTTCCATGTGCTCTTTTATGCTGTTGAAGTTCTCACTAAGTTCTTCAAGCATCCTTATAACCATTGTCTTGAACACTGTATCTAGTAGTTTGCTTGCCTCCATTTCATTTAGTTGTTTTTTTTTTTTTCTGGAGCTTTCTCCTGTTCTTTCATTTAGGACCTGTTTCTTTGTCTCCTCATTTTGGCTACTTCCCTGTGTTTGTTCCTATGTATTAGGCTTAGCCGCTATATCTCCCAGAGTTGGTAGAGTAGCTTATGTAGTAGGTTTCCTGTAGAGCCCAGAGGTGCACTTGACCTGGGTGCTTTAGGTGAGCCTCCTGCATGAGCTGTAAGCACTATCCAGTTGTGGTTGAGTCTTGATTGCTGTTGGCACCACTGGCTGGGACTGAGCCCCTAGGTTGATGGGCTGCAAAGACCGGCTGCTACCACAGCAAAGGAGATGCTGTGTAGGGGTTGACCCCATCAAACAGAACCTGCTCCAATTTCATGTAGCTCTATTGGGATCACCAATCATAAGAAGCTTCCACTTTATCACAGAAGAGAACATGTAACTCAGGGCTGGTTAGTTACAGACTCTATCCAATTGCCATGTGATTTTTTTCAGGTAGAGATATGACCCAAGAAGGCATAATTAGATGACATAGAACTGGAGGAATCATAGTCTTTCTTTTGATGATCATAGAAATTTTATCTGGATGCCATTCTGGAACTGTTAGTGGTCACAATATCTCTACATGGAGAATTGCTGAGGCAAGAGAAAATTATGTCAAACTGAAATGAGGGATCAATGGTGAATCAGTAATGTGAAAATAGTGTTTGAGTTATGAGAAATAGTCATGCCCAAGCTTGTTTCACCTCTTGCTTTTCCTGAAACTTTACAGAGATGAGCAAATAATGAAAAAGTCCCTTTTAACTTAGATGAAATTAAAAAAAATGCTTTCTATTCCTTGGAATCTAATGTATCCTGATTAGTGGAATGTTGTTCCAAGGGGCATATTTAGGATTTTGGTAGTAATAACTTGCCTTTCTAATTGGGAATATTTTAAAACAAAAAAATGTATTGGAACTCTTATTTTATCCAAAACAAACATGATTCAAACTGGTTTTTAGCAAATCATTACTTTTGTAGAAATGAAAAGTTAAGTGATTCTTCAGGCACAGCTGGATCTAGGTGTTCAAAAAATAGGTCTTTAAATATCTTTCTCTATTCCGCTCTCTGGAGCTGCACTATCCTCAGATTATCTCTTCCATCAACTGTAATCTTAAATTTCATCAGCCTATAAAACCCTTAGAGAGAACTCTTTTCCCAGACTGACTCGGCTTGGATCTTGCACCTAACCCTAGACCAGCCGCTATGACCGAGCTGAGAAGTAGTGGAGGTGGTGGAGTCAGCTCTGCCTGAACCACACGGACACAGTCAGATAGGATTTTGGAGGCAGTTGGAAAAAAATCACAAGTCAAATATGGCATAAGATGATTAGACGTGAAAAAAACATAGTAAGGATGAACTGATAAATGACCTTATAGGAAGGATATCAAGAAAGTGAGGATAAAGTAGTAGAAAGAACAAAGAAATGGCAAAAACAAAATTAGGAGGAAGCAGAAATGCTGAGCTGAGGCAACTCTCATGTTAAAGTTATAAAGAAAGCAAAAAGATTTTTTTTTTTTTTTTTTGCAAAGAATAAAGATAGACCATCCTTGCTTGGACATGTGTTTAGACCATGTATTCCATATAGACACTCTTTCGATTGAAGTGAATTCCTTCTGTACAATGCTCCTCTCATCTACTCAGAAATGGCTAGTGAAGGAAATTTATATTTGCTGCTGTATCCACGTAGCATACATGTGAATAATGGCCGACCAGGGAAATTGTGAACTAAATCACAATTTATTTGTAATAAAGTAGAAAAATATATTCATTAAAAGAAGAGTGAATATTTTCAGTGCTCTGGAAATAGAGTTCTAATTAATTTATAGATTTAAAAGGCCACTCTGACTCAGCCTCATAATTTGAGTAATAAAACTCTTCTAATGGCTTTATAACAGATTTATAAAATAAATGAGCAAACTTAATCAAACCACAGTGCTCGGCCAATACAAACGTTTCTGTTGTCAGCAATTTACTCTTTCATTTGAGAGATTTAGTTGTAAATGTGAGTGGCTACATGCCTTATATTCCATGAATATATTAGTTGGATCTTCATAAATGCATTCACTATAGTAAATTAAGAAAGGAATATTTTTACCAATCAGCTGAAGTAAAAAAACAAAACAAAACTGTTCTTTCTTCTTTTTTATAGCAATAAACAACACTTTCTTTGGAGTCTCATAGAGATATATAAGACATGATTTTTTTTTGAAATCTCTGGGATAAATATATTTAAAGAAGTTAAGTTTCATCATTTATTATCATTTTAGTTGACTAGAACAAATATACACAAGTGCCCATTTATTCGATGTTTTATGTATCTTGGGCATGTGTAATTTTGAAATAGATGTGCAGACAAGGTTTTTGATTTATAATTTGTACTTAAAAAATATATACCAGAAAGATAAAATATTGTAGTCTATAGTCTGTAGTTGTTTCCTTGAATAAATAGACTCAGACTGTGCAAAGGGGCCACCTACAGTGAGGGGAAGGAGCCAAGGAGCCCCTTCTGCCCGTAATGCTCCAGTGGGGCCGACCTCATCCAGAGATCACAGAGAGGAACACTACATACCTGAAATTCATTCAGGTGCATGTGTGCCACATCCATACACACCTGAAATTCATTCAGGTGCATGTATACCACATCCATATACACCTGAAATTCATTCGGGTGCATGTATGCCACAACCATATATACTTGAAATTCATTCAGGTATATATGTAACCATTGGCTATACATTATTATGGGGTCATAAACTTCTCTGAGAATATGATGGACATCAGAGACCTACCCCCTGGTAAAATGCTCATATGCACATACACAGATAGTATATGTAATTTCTGAAGATCAGTTATAAAATCCAGAACCTTTGGATCAGACTAAGTTCTTTTGCATATAGAGAAATGGATATTTCCTCTAAAATATAAGTGTTGAAATGAACATGTAAAACAAGCATAGATTAATGTAATGATTTAACTTGGGAAGTCACTTGTGTAAGAATTTGAAGGATTTTATTCACAAGAGAATTGGCTTTAATAAAGAGAGCTGGGAAAGGAGATAAACACTGGACTTATTAGGCTGGGACACATACCTTCATTGAGTCCAGGGAAAACGGGAGGTAGGAGAGCCAATCGAGTACTTCTGCCCTAGGGGGTTTCAGCCTCGGGGAGAGCAGGACCTGGAGGCTGGCGATGAGATTGTGTGGAGGTTTGGGGATTGGGACCTCAGAGTGGGAGAAATTATTTGGTAAAAAGTCTGTAATTTCTGTGGCTTTTACTGAGAGGAAATGGAACAAAGAGAAGAGAAAATTTGTAAGGTATTTACTGTGCATAAAGGAGGCGCTACCTATATATTTTATTTAACAACTTTGAATAAATTTGTCAACTTTCAATAAAGCTAAAAATGCAAATGATTTGCAACTCAGTATATCCATCCCTACAGGAACTCTTAATACATATACACAGAAAAATGTTTATAGCAGCATTTTCAATAGTAGCAAAAAATTGGAAATATGGATATACCCATAATATGAGAATAGATAAATACATTGTGAAATGATCACAGAGAGGAACACTACACACCAGTGAACATTAATGAACCGTATCCATATACACCTGAAATTCATTCAGGTGCATGTATGCCACATCCATATACACCTGAAATTCAGAGCTATATATTAACATAATGCGATCTGAAAATATAATGTTAAGTATGCAATTTAATATATTATAGACACACATATAAAGTTTAAAAAATGCATAACCACACCATTAAAAAATTTAAGTATTTAGTAAAAGAACAAAGAAATGTATGAAAGCAATCAACGTCAAATTAATTAAAGGGGTTCCCCTGGGGGGTGGGGAGGTATCCATCAGAGGTGAGTACACAGGTGGCTTCAACTCTACTAGTTCTTCTTTCTAAGGTGAGCAGTGGGTACATTTGTGTTTGTTGTAACAGTCTGTTCCTTTATGACTGCATTCATTATTTTGGAAAAAAATTAAAAAGTACCACAATCAAGCTAATTAATACACTTACTACCTCAGTTACCATTTGTGTGTGTGCAGTGAAAGAAACATAAAATCTACTAAAGGAGGTTATTCTTTAATGATGACAGGAACATTTGACAAGAAGTTATAAGATGTCTAAGAATGTACACACTAGTAATGTCTCCCTTTTTGTATAATTTTCACAGATTTAATGAAGATTTAGTATGCTTAATTACTTTTTATTTGCTCTCTATTTATTTGAATGACACATTGCTTCATGGTTGCTTTTCACTGGGCTTCTTGATTTATTTGTAGTATGTTTTAAAAGCTCAAGTTTGAGATTTTGGACTTAGACTGCCCTTTGAGTTAAAAGAATTATCTGGTCCCAAATCAAAAATAAAATTTCACTATGTCTATTTTAATCACCTTTCACATTCAAGTCTCTAATTCATTTTAATAGGTTTTTGTGTACAGTCTGAAATAGAGATAAATTCTGTTTTATTTTAAAATGGATACCCAGTCATGCCAGTACCATTTATTGAATGGTTTATTCTTTCCCAGTCATCTGCAATACTAACTCTCACACCATTTCCAAATATGTTACAGGTCTGTTTCTGAGCTCCCTTCTGTGTTACATTGCCAATGTGTCAGTCATTCTTTGGCTTTATTATAAACCTTTAAATTTATTTTTTCAATCACAGTTGACATACAATATATTAGTTTCATGTGTGCAACATAGTGCTTAGGCATTGATACAACTTATGAAGGGATCATCCTGATAAGTCTCATTCCCATCTGACTCCACACATAGTTATTAGAGTGTTATTGTCTATACCTATTCCTTATGCTGTACTTTACACCCCTGTGACCGTTTTCATAACTGGCATTTTGTTGTAATAAATCTTGACAGAACATGCCTTCCCTCCTCTTTCTCTCTCTCTCCTCACCGCCTCCCTGGGAGCATCTTGATAATCAATTTTTGGCTTGGGGCTTTCCACAGGAATTTTATCATTTGTAAAATTCCTAGAAAAACCCTTAGGGAAATTTTACTGTATGTTAATTCAGATGGAGTTAGGACTCTTAAGATCTGAATTTTCCTATCCACTAAGGTGTCTTCTTTATTTGTTTAGACATTCTTTCATGGTTTGCAATAAAATTTTATAATTTTCTCCAAAAAAGTTTTAAACATATTTTATTAGATTATTGTTTTTATTGTTACAGAAATTAGCCTCTTCTTAAGACATATGCTTTCTAACTTTCTGGTTTTTACTGACATATAGAAATACAATTGATTTTTGAACATTGATTTTTATATCCACTTTGCTACACTTTCTAATTTGAATAATTTAAACATTTGTGTTTTAATTGTCTATGAATAAATAAGATTCAGTTTGTTTCTTTTCAACTCATACTTTTTAAGTTTATTTTCTTCTCTCACTGTGCTAATTAGGAAAGGAAAATATAAGTGCGCTAGGATAAGGTACCTCAATGTGAGAACAGAAGTACCATTTTGAATACAAGTAGTTACAGGAATTATCATTCTCAATACTAATTTTTTAGTGGAAAAAAATTTTAATTTCTCCATTAAGAATGATACTGCAGTAGTTTTTGGTAGATACCCTTTGTCAGATAAGGAAGCACATTTTTTTACATGAATTTTCTAGTATCTGGTTGTATTCTAGTACGGGGTGGGGAGCTTTAGCCAAAATGCTTGGGCAGTCATATTTTATTATCCAAACATCACACTAACCTAGTTCTTAAGAAATAGACATCATTTCAGGAAGGGAAAAGAAAGTCAGTGATTGAAGTGCTCTTGTAATTTGAAGTTTCTGGCCAGCTCCCTTGCTGGGAACTGAATCTCCAAGATGTTTAGTAGCTGAGTAACTGCTACTCAGAATTTTTTGCATGCCAAGGACTAGAAAAATAGACTTTCAAGACAATGGGAACATCAATAAAACAATGATAATTGAGGAATACTGTCTGCTAAATAATTCTAAACTTTCAAGTTTATGGAAAAATACTTCATTGTTCTAGAGAAAGTATGTCTTAAAGTGGTCAGTTACTGGGATTCACAATCGGTGAGTACAAAACAGACATGGGGAGGTTAAGAATTGTATAGGAAATGGAGAAGCCAAAGCACTTAAATGTACAACCCATGGACATGAACTAAGAGAGTGGGAATTCTGGAGTGAATGGGGGCACTGAGAGGAGGGGGAAAAGAGGAGGGAAAAATGGGACAATTGTAATAGCATAATCAATAAAGTATACTGAAAAAAAAAAATAACCAAGCTTGGAGAAATACTTCTCGTAGGTGTTCAGGATGGACAAGCTATTACATCATTTCCTCCACCAGGGGGCAATAATGGGATGCCTAGAGCTCTGAAGTTCCTGACTACTACTGCTGAAAAGAAGATTTGGGATCCAAGCAACAGTGCCACCTGCAGTCCAAGTAAGGCAGGTATTCTTCCTTTCTGCTTGGCTTGGGGCCCCAGGTAATGAATGGCCTCAGCCTCTGCTCAAGCTGACCCAGAACAGGATGTGTCACACAGGATCATACATTTCTGCACTCATTACTAGGCCTCTTCCAAGCTCTTGTATGGGTGGAACAGATTCATGAATCACTCTAGTATAATATAGTATAGTATAATATAGTATACTATAGTATAATATAATATAATAATATAATTAACATAATTAATATAATACCAAGGTATAAATAATTACAACTAAATACACTTATGTTTTTAAAAAAAGAAATCCCATTTATGATTGCATCAAAAAGAATAAAATACCTATGATTAAATTTAACCTAGGACGTAAAAGACTTGTTCTTGGAAAACTTTAAGACTTTGAAGAAAGAGACTGAAGATGATACAATAAATGAAAGCATATATAATTCTCACAGATAGGAAGAATTAACATCGTTAAAACTGTTCATATTACCCAAAGCAATCCATAGACTCAACATAATTCCTATCAAAGTACCAATGGCATTTTTCATAGAACTAAAACAAATAACCCTAAAATTTTATGGAACCACAAAAGACTCTGAGTAGCCATAGGAATACTAAGAAAGAACAAAGTTGAAGGTGTCACACTACCCAATGTAAAACTGTACTATAGAGCTATAGTAATCAACACAGCATAATACTGGCATAAAAACAGACACATGGATCAAAAAAATTCCACACCTAGCTGGTCATTTAATCTATGGTGATGAAGACAAGAACATACAATGGGGCAAAAGACAGTCTCTTCAGTAAATGGCATTGGGGCAACTGGGCAGATACATGCAACAGAAAGAAGCTGGATTACTCTCTCACATCATATATAAGAATAAACTCAAAACGGATTAAAGACTTAAATGTAAGACCTGAAGTCATAAAACTCCTAGAAGAAAATATAGGCAGTAAACTCTTTCACATAGCTCTTAGCAATATTTTTTGGGGGGGTGGTATGTCTCCCTAGGCAAGGGAAACAAAAGAAAAAAAATAAACAAATGGCATTACATTGAACTAAATAGTTTTCACACAGCAGAAGAAACCATCAACAAAATGAAAAGACAATCTACCAAATGGGAGAACATATCTGCCAATAACACGTCCACTAAGGTATTAATATCCAAACTATATAAGGAACTCACAATTTAACACCAACCCTCCCCCCAAAAAAACAACCAAATAATCCAATTAAAATATGCACAGAGGACCTGACTAGACATTTCTCCAAAGAGGACATACAGATGGCCGATAGACATATGAAAAGATACTCAATGTCACTAATCACCAGGGTAGTGCAAATGAAAACCACAGTGAGATGTCACCTCGCGCCGGTCAGAATAGCTATCATCAATAAATCCACAAACAGGAAGTGCTAGAGCGGATGTGGAGAAAAGGGAACCCTCCTGCACTGTTGGTGGGATTGTAAATTGGTGCAGTCACTGTGGAATGCAGTATGGAGGTTCCTCAAAAAAATACCATATGATTTCACTTATATGTGGAATCTGAAAAAAAAATAAAGGAATAAACAAACTAAAATCACTCTCATAGACAGAGAATAAATTGATGGTTGCCAGGTGGAAGGGGGGTTTGAGGGATGGGTGAAAAAGGTAAAAGGGGTTAAGAAGTACCAATTGCTAATTATAAAAATAGTCGCAGGGATAGAAAGTACACCACAGGGACTACAGTCAATAGTATTGTAATAACTCTGTATGGTATCAGATACTATACTTATCGGGTAACAACATTGTTGTCGCAGATTTTGTCCCGCAGAATCCGTATGCTGTGATTGGCGTGTAAATGATTTCACATGAGATCAGAGGGAGTAGAAGAGCCGGGGCTACGCGACCCCACTCTGATCACAGAGAGAGGCCCCGAGCCCTGCCTAAACAGGGTTTTATTGTTTTTCCTGGGTACATTACATCAGAGTGGTCTTCATTTACTATGCATAGGTGCGCACTAGGTGATAGACAGTCAAGGAAGGCACATCAAAAGGGTTATTTACAAAATGCAAAGACAAGAGGTATTGGCTGAACTTGAAAGGATTAGCACCAATTTTCAGAAGCCAGATATGCATCGCCGTTTGTTCTTTTGATCCAGGGTGAGGGGGCTCAGCGTAGCAAGTTTTACCTCTAGGAAAAAAGGCAATCCTGATTCACCCCAGAATACCCATTCACGCACATGGGGCCTGCTTGCCAACTGGTACTCCCCTCGTGTTTTTATAAGAGAGGGACTGGGCTACATTTCCCTCATGTGTGGAAAGGTTTTCCTACACATTGTAAGATATATTAATGTCTAATCATTATGTTGTATATCTGAAGCTAATTAATATTGTATGTCAACTGTAATTGGAAACTAAATTAAAAGTTTCTCACAGTTTAGATTTTGCTAATTGCATCTTCATGGTATATTTTAACATATTTTTCTGTCTTCTTTCTTTTATAAATTGATCATTTTCTTCTCAAAGCTTGATCAGATGAAGGTAAGACATTTTTTACAAAACCTTTTTCGGGTGCAAAACATTTCGAAGGTGAAGTTTTCTGGTTGCTGTAGGAGGCAGATAATGACTGGTTGTCTCTCCACGCTGTTTGACTCTGTTTTTATCATCTGGTAGCCAGTGATGTGCTTCAGCAGGACCCGCACCAGTTCTCTGCATGCCCTTGCTAAGGATGAGCCACTTTCTGGGGTGTATATTACCTGTGTTCTGCCTGCTCTAGACTCCTTTCCTTCACAGTCTTTGCCTGCATTGTGATGTGGGCTCCGGAGCTGACTTCGAGAGTTTTGGATGTTTATTTCCTAATTACACGTGTATTCATGCTTGCAATATTCTTTAACTCATAATTATGTTGTAGGGATGGGTTATAGGTGATTTTGTTTCCTTTCCTGGTTGATTTTTGGAGGATATGAGGAGACATTTGGATTCAGGTGGCCCTTATAATCCAACGTGAATCAGGATATTTGGAAACAGTCCTAGTGACTATTCTTGTCTGTACGTCAGTGTGTATATCATTAACCAGACTTTAATATTTGGTTGTAATTTTGAGGTGATATTTATATACAGTGAAATAAAAAACTTTTCAATCAAAAATTACAAAAACTACTAATTTTTATTCAATTGTCTGCTTTTTAAACTATCCACTGAGTTTTCTAGTGTTTTGAGTCCTTTTTCTCTTTATCTATTCTAAAATCTGCGTTTTCAAAGTGTATTATTTTTAAGTCTCTACCTATCCTTCCATTTGTTTTGTCTGCTGAATCTCACTCAGAGTCAGCTGTTTCCCTGTTGATAAGTTTGGACTTGATCTGACCATCGGTGAACTTTATCTAGGGGAATTGCATATAGCTTGGTTTATTTACTTTTCCTTCCAAAGAGGTTTTTAAACTTCTATGCTAATTTCCCAGGATGTCATGGGGTGGGGACCACTTTATTTTAGTTCTCTGTTCTGGGGTCTCTGCACATTACAAATAGTATGTATTTCACCCCAAACTCATATTAGGGCTGGCCTGAAGTTAAATATTTTGAGGAGAGATTTTGTTCCTTGCAAAGTCTAGGCAAGGGACCTGCTATATCATCCTCCTGGATTGGTGTTTCCAGTCTGTCCTCTGAGGGCGAAGCCTCTCAAGAACCATGTTTTTCGTGGGCTCTCCTTTGCAGCTCCTTGCCTCGATGCCCGTCCTATGTCCATGGGGTTGTGAGACCCAAGCTCCATGTCGCTGAGACTGATTATTCCTCTTTCCCATGGCAGCCACTGAGTCATCACACTAGTTTTCAATTTCTTCTTCATTTTTGGCCTCTAGGGTTTTCAATACTTTGTTGGGAGCTCAGATCTTTATTTAAAGAGATGTTCATTATGTTTTACTCTGTATTTCTAGGTATTTATGGTAATTAGGAGGGTTTATAAAAATATTGTGATACGTAGCCTTTAAATATAGCAGCCAACAACCCCTCCCATCCTTTTATGCTCGTGCTGCTCACATCGAGAAGCTGAGCCTATTTTCTCTCCCCTTGAGTCTTCCCAAAGGGATGTGGTGGGAATAATATTCTGGGACTTATGAGCAAAGGTCTTAAGAGTTCTGGTAACTTCTGCTTTTATTCCTTTGGGGCCCAGCCACTGTGCTATTAGGAAATTTAGGCTGGACTAATGAGTGATTAGTGACCACAGGAAGAGAAGCTCTGGATTATGAGTGGGTATCTTTGAATGTTCCAAACCATAGCCCAGCTTACAGCTAAACACAGGTATAGTAGTAACCCTGACTGAAAAAATGGGAAGCAAAACCAACCAGCTGAGCCATACCAAAATTTTAACTCTTAGGATCATGAGAAAAATTGTTGTTTTAAGCGATTAAAATTTGAGGTGATTTGTTTCACAACAGATAATGAGACAGTGCTGCTCGCCAGAAAACATGAAGAATCTTTTTTATATGCAAATATAACATATTATGTCTTTGATGCATCCCATACCCACAGTACAGTGGAACAGACAGATGTGAACATATATAATTAAAATATGATTTAACAAATAGTGTAATAAAAGCATGTACAATAATACTATGAGGGTCATCCAAGCCAGCCCCAGGGGAGGGAAAAAGGGGTCATATAGAGTTATATATGCATATAGTTATTCATAATCTTACAGTTAGCTAACTCTCTTGTTCCCTCTGGACAAGGGACTATGTCTCATCATTTTTGTATATACATTGCCTAGTAAACTTTTGGGTGCATGCTTGGCATGTAATAGGTGACTGAACTTAATGAAGTCTACTTTGGAAAAACATGTAAAACAGGTTGTTTTTAGTCTCAATATACTGAGGGAATGCAATTAATATAGCATTAACATATATTTTCCATGACTCAAGGCTTGACTACCCATAACCGAATAGTGGATGTAGTATGATTTCAAGTGCCTTATGAAATAAAACCCCAGGTTTTTTCCGTCTCCTCTGGCTGGTGTTTCCAATTTCAGTGTAAGTATGTTATTACTTTAGCTAAGGGCTTCGAGGCTGGCCAAAACATACCTCTTCCCAGGGGGAGAGAGTCGCTGTAAGCTGTGATGAGTTAGTTCACCCTGGTGTAGATTGGTTTCATATCATTCCAGAGAGCTTGTTTGAATGGAAAGAGAAAGAGTAAATGTTAGGATGTGAAGGGAGCTGCTAAGGATGATCACTGCCTACCTACACTTTAGCTGAGGGACCACTCCCAACTTTCTCGTTAAAAATGAGAAAGAAAAATGGAGAGAGTATGTATTGTCACATTCTGTATATGCCCACACATTTGTCCAAAGGACAGAATATTCATTTCTCCTGGAGTTTAAAATCTATTATTTTGTTAAAAAGTACTCTTTCAGAAAGATTATCTAGTTCTTTTTGATATGTTGGTTTCTTAAAAAAATGATTTCCAACTAATTAATTTTTAGAAATTATGGTAAAATACATAACAAAATTGTCCATTTTAACCATTTTTAAGTGTACAGTTCAGTGACATCAAGTATTCATATTATCGTACAACCACCAACACGATCCATCTCCAAAACATTTTTTGTCTTGCAAAATGGAAACTCTATACCCATTATACAGTCACTCCCCAATTTCCCTCCCCCAGCCTCTCCCAACCACCATTCTACTTTCTGGCTCTATGAATTTGACTACTCTAAGTACCTCATATGAGTGGAATTATACAGTATTTTTTTTTGTGGCTGGCTTATTTCACTTAGCATAGTGTCTCAAGATTGATCCATGTTGTAGCGTGTGTCAGAACTGCCTTCATTTTTAAGGGTGAAAATATTGTAGTGTGTGTGTATGTATACACACACACACATCATAATTTACCCATTCATGGGTGGACACTGGGTTGTTTTTACCTTTTGGCTATTGTACATAATGCTGCAATAAACATGGGTGTATGTGTAGGAGAGTGTGAGTGTGTGTGTGTGTGTGTGTCCCTCCTGCTTTCAGTTTATGGGGTGTATACCCAAGAGTGTAATTGTTGGGTCATATGGAACTTTTATTTTTAACTTTTTGAGGAAGAGCCAAAGTATTTTCTATAGTGGCTTCCCCATTTTATATTCCCACCAGCATGCACAGGGGCTCCAATTTCTCCACATCCTTGTCAATAGTTGTTATTTCTGTTTTTTAATAATAGCCATCCTAATAGTGTGAGTGGTATCTCATTGTGGTTTTGATTTGTATTTCTCTAGTATGTTGGTTTTTATGACTTCTTTCAATGTTTGTTATTACTTCTAAAAGAGTCGTCTCCAGGCACAGAAAGTTAATGAGCATAGAAAGAAAGCCCCTCTATATCAGAAAATCAAAATGGATGTTAGTGCTGATGGTGCAGATTTGAGGCATATATATTTTTAACTGTAACACATGTGAGAGTGAGGCTCTAACTTTCCCTTTATACCCTTTAGAGGCTGGAGTTCTTTGCATGCAGAGGGTCCGGCAGCCTCCAGGGAGCACTAGAAGGCTGTGGGTTTCCTTGCCTCAGGCCCTGGCCTGAAATCTTGAGAGCAGGTTGTTTATTTGTTTGTTTGTTTGATTTAATCTTTATTTTTTTCCCATTACCATTTATTCCCCTTACACTCCACTCCCCCCAGCAATCCCCACACTGTTGTCCATGTCCTCTTTCCTTTTTGCTCAACCTCTCCACCCCCGACTACCTCCCCCCAACTACCTGCCATCTGCTCCCCATCTCTGAGTCTGCCCCCATTTTCCTTGTTAGTTTGATTTGTTCATTAGATTCCACATATGAGTGAAATCATATGGTATTTGTTTTTCTCTGACTGGCTTATTTCACTTAGCATAATGTTCTCCAGGACTATCCATGCTGTCACAAAGGGTAAAATTTTCTTCTTCTTTTTTTTTTTTTTACGGCCGAGTAGTATTCCATTGTGTCAATGTTCCATAGTTGTTTTATCCACTCACCTACTAGTGGACACTTGGGCTGCTTCCATATCTTGGCAACTGTACATAACACTGCAGTGAACATGGGGAGAGTTATGTTCTCTTGAATTAGGGTTTTGGGTTTCTTCAGCTATATTCCCAGAAGTGGGATCAATAGCTGGTTTAGATATAGCAGATTATCTGGGTCCTGTTTGCAGTTCCATTGATTTTCATCACTGCCTACAATTCCTAGCTGGGGAATTTGAGGGAGGAAATAATTCCAGCAGTTCCTATTAATTCTGCTAGGAGCCCAGGGGAGCAGTAAGCAAAATAACCGTGTTATATTCTGTGAACTCAGCTTAACCCTCAACAGAATGACCTAAAAATCTGAGGGTTCTAAAGTCACACCAAGGTAATAGAATCTTTCACCACGGGGCCATAGGAGAGGAAATATTTATTATGTGTTAGGCATTGGGTTAGATACTTTTCATGCAGTAGCTTATAAGTTATGTATTGCATTATTTTATGAAAAAAAGCAATAACAAACATTGATAATTGGTCAAAGTCACATAGCTAATAAGCGTCAGAAACAGAACTAAAATCAGGTCCAATTCTAAACCATGCTACCTCTGGAAATGTCTATTATGCATTGGATATAATTAAGGCTATTTTTATTACATTCTCTTTAATGACAGAAAGGAGGCCATCTTTGTAATGCATAGATTAGATGACTTTGGCATCCTTGGAAGTATTATGAAATTTTGAAATACTCTAAAAACAACCCAGTTGAGAAAAGATGCTGATTTTGCCCTGATGCTTATTTTTTAAAAAATGAATAACTAGATGTTCTATGATTTACTTACAAATGCTTGAGCTTGTCCAAGTCACAAAATAGACTTAGCACGGCCTTGTTTATCAGAACTAGATTCTAGAAAGTGTAAGCCCCAGAAAAATTAGAATTTTAAACAATCTTTCAAACTCTCTGCAGTGAGTTGAATATAGCAGGGGAGCACAAGCCAACAGGTAATTATTCCACTGCTGATGAGTTTCTGTTCTAATAACACTTTGTTGACCCCACTCCACGTGTCAACTGAAAATAAAAAAAACATTTAAAACATATTTAAGATATAAAGCCTACCCTGTAATAACACCCGATTGCCTGTCATGTGGTAACAGTGCTTAGGGGCACCATTTGTCTAAGGATTCCACAGTGCTTCACATACTCATTGACACACAACCCATCTGTTTTACTCCACTTTGTAGCAGAGAAACGGAGGCACCATGGAAATCGCACAATATGCTGGTGCAGAGCTTAATAGGGAATTCTTCACATTCTGAGAATTCAACCTGTTCATTCCTGACTTAATATGAATTCACCAGATATGGGGAGCAAGGAACATAATAGTTAATATTATTGAGCAGGGAACATAATAGTAGTGAAAGTTTATTAAGTGCTAGACTCTGTGCTAAATCCTCTATATGTATTAGGTCATTTACACCTTTAAGAATTCTATGGGTGCTTGTCTTAATGGCACATAGTCTAAAAAAAAAAGAGAGAGAGAGAGAGAGAATTCTATGAGGTAGAAGCTATTGTTATCAATTAGAACCAGAGAGGTTAAGTTACTTGATATCAATTTTCAATAAGTGATAGAGCCAGGATTCAAACCAGGAAGAGCCCACGTTCTTACTCATTGCACGACGCTGCCTCTCAACATAACAGGTCTTGTATTTCTCAACATATTGGAGCTTAGTGGTGTCAGAGAAATCAGTCATTTTGCTTTGAAATTTATAAAGTTGTTTACCAGTGTATTAGTAAGGGTTCTCCAGGGAAACAGAATAAATAGGATACGTGTATGTGTGTATGTGTGTGTATGAGAGACAGAGACAGAAAAAGAAAGATAGACAGGTAACATACATATAGAGAGAGACCGACTTTAAGGAACTGGTTTACATGACTGTGGAGGCTTTCAGTCTTCGGCAAGTCCAAAATCTTTAGGGGAGGTTAAAGAGCCAAGGAAGAGTCCAAGTCCAAAGGCGGTCTTCTGGCAGAATTCCTTCTTTCTTAGGAAGGTCAGCCTTTGTCATCTTAAGGCCTTCAAATGATCAGATGAGTCCACCAATTCAATTGTTGCTCTCATCCAAAAAACACATTTACAGAAACATCCAGAACAATGTTTGACTGAGTATCTGGGCACCACGGCCCAATCAAATCGACACTTAAACTTAACTAGCACGATCAGACAATACCAGGGAGCAGTTTCCCGATTGATTATTTGTAATTCCTCACCTGATCCACCAGTCAGAATGGGGCAGAAGTTCCAGTACCAGTGTGTAAATCAGCACGGAGAGCCTTGCCTTCGTAACCTCAAGGGCTGTGTGAGCTACAGGGCTGGTCCCAGAATAAACTCTCTCTGCTGGCTTTCCCTATCTGGAGTGTCCTGTCGGGGTCTGACCCTGTGGTCAGGGTCATCTGACTCAACCAGTCTTCTGCCACAGATCTGCGTTACTAAGGACCTTCACTGTGTACTGTCCCGGTCATCTGAATCATGCATTGGCACCCTCCTCCACTGGAACTCTCCTGGGTTTGGTTTTCTATTTTCTGTGGTCGGTTCTCTCTACTTCTCAAGATGATTAATTTAACAAATCTGGAAATTCTAAACATACTTAGCTTCTAAGATAACAAAAGACCAACTGAATTGTTAATTCATTTACATTTAGACCTTCAATTTTAAGCCTCACCGGAGACCATGCTAAGCACTCATTGGTTGCTTAGCAAATTGAGAGTATGTTTGGAGATTTGGCCAATTTGTTTAGCTTCTCTGTTTCCTTGTCTTTAAAATTGTGATATTGTTACCTGGTTCTTCAGGTGTATTGGGAGGTACATATGAGAACATTCACATTAAAATGCCTTAAAAAGTAAACTTACACAGTTGACCCTTAAACAAGGAGATTTGAAGTACGAGGGTCCACTTACCTGCAGATTTTTTGATTGGTCCACATAGCTCAAACCCACGATGTTCAAGGGTCAACTGGCAGTGGGGAATCTGTGTATGCAGAGGGTCCGATGTAAGTTACACATGGATTTTCCACTGCACGGGTGATGGGAGGCCCTAACCCCTGCATTGTTCAAGAGTCTACAGTAGTGTGTGTGCAAATGATGTCTGTCCGTTCTAGAAGCAGTGCCTTTCCTATGACTCCAAAGCAGTGATTTACACCCAGTCACAGGATGTTTCAGGCTAGTCGAAGACAAATACACTGACACCCGTGGGAGGATGAGGAGATGACAGGGAGATATTTGTGACAGGTAGGGTTCTTCCTTTTTAAGATCTTATTTATTTACTTTTTTAGAGAGAGAGCAAGGGAGGGAGGGAGACAGAGAGGGAGAGAAACATCAATGTGTGGTTGCCTCTTGCACAGCCTCAACCAGTGACCTGGCCCAGAACCCAGGCATGTGCCCTGACTGGAAATCAAACAAGTGACCTGTCAGTTCACAGGCCAGTGCTCAATCCACTGAGCCACACCAGCCAGGGCCGGTATGGTTCTTAGTGCCCCTGAACTGTCACTTTAGAGCATTTACCTGTGGCAGTCCGGACTGTCTTGGTGCCTGAAGTTTTTGGTTGTTGAAGGCAGTGACTAGGAAATGGCAAGATGTCACTTGTCAGAATGAACCATTACAGCCCCCAGAGAGGAGGAAGGGAAGCACTGGAAGTAAAGAAGAAGGAAACGTCAGTGAAGCAATGATGGGATCATACTGTGAATGACTACCAGTTCATCAGGCAACTCCTGAAGATCTGATACGTCTTCATGAAATACACAAGTTGAACAATAGAGTATTAGTACACTGGGAACTCCAAGAAAAAGCCTTAAAGAGAAAATGGAAGAAGCAGAAATGGGAAATTGTTAATCTTGAGAAAAGGAGAATGTTGATCATGAAGGAGATTTTCTGATCAATACCAGATGCTGGGTGTATTGGAAAAATCCAATCATTGGATGGTTGCTGCCCAAGGTCTGTTTGCTGGTTTTCCTCGTAGGCACACAGGGTTTCTGAATGTAACAATGGCTCCTGATTCCTCTCTAGGTCCCTTCATGGTGAATCAAGACCCTGTCACCCAGGCCACCCTTGGTGAATCTGTCCTGGAGCCTCAGGTTCTTAATGAAGTAGATGATGATGAAGAAAAAAAATTGTTAATGGCCAGACAGAAGAAAGTGTGAATGAGTTGGAAAGTGAGAATGACTCCATCCTCTGCCTCTCCATCAGAGGAAATAAAAGCTGCTCTGAATGCTACCGATGCTGTCAAGAAAATCCACTCCAGGCTTCAGCCTGAAGCACCCACTTAGTCTGTAGACCCCAGCTATGTTGTGGGACAGGTGCTGAATGCAAGGACGCAAAAACAGCTGTCAAATAAAGTGAAAAGAAAACCGGAGTTGTGTGCCTCTTGCAAGCAGAAGGAAGACGTGTTATCAGCTAGCACAGCCTCCACAGACTTATCAAATAGCTGTAATCCCATCCTAGATGTCCTCAAACATGTGAAACTTGAAGTGGACCATGCAACGGAAGAGTATGAGCAGTAGACAGGACATGATGAGGTCAAGGGATCGCAGAGCAGTCAGGGTCTTACAGGTTTCACTCTGTCGCTGGTGAGCTCCCTCTGTCACCTGTTTCGGTACCTCAAAGAGAGTGAGCTCCAACTGTGTAAAGAAGCGGAGACAAGGCAGAGACTGGAACAAGTATGAGGTGAACATGGAGAGCTCACTGATGCCCTAGCAGCTGACATTCTGCTTCTTAGAGAAGAAAATACTGCTACCCAGGTGACACTTCGGCAGTATATGGTCACAACAGATGAGCAACTTATTTATATCTCTCACACAGGCCATTAAGAGATGTCCTGTGATAAATAAGAAGAAAGTCTGGCAACAGAAAGGGGAGCCATGAGTAGAATTATGGACAATCCAGAGGGTTCAGTTGTAAACGCTAATGTCTCCATGCCATTGGTGTTCAGAGGAGAAGTGCTTGCATTTCCACAGGAAGACTTGCCTGTTAGACTATCACAGGTGCCAAACTCCCCAATAGTGTGAATCTGGCCAACGATTCTCCAGCGCATATATTTGAGCCGGCTCTGTGAACACCACCCAGGCAGAAGAGCAACTCAGAATTCTCTCCTCTGCAGGATGTATTGAGGAGGACTGTTGAAACTTGTCCTGCTCCACAGATTCCCCCAACTGTGGAAATAATTGAGGAGGAACAAAACTGGGGAAGGAAGACCTTACCGACTAGTACAGACAGTCAGAATTCAAGTGAAGAGAATCAGCTCTTCACTCAGACGTGGAGGGTCTCTCACATGGGAGAAGATTTGGAGAACAACACCCAGGCCCCTCTTTTTAACAACCTCCCTCAGCCCCTGTGCAACTCCCTCTCAAACACCCAGCGACCCCGCATGCCACATTCTCAGAAGAACACCCAATATTGGGGGGTGGGCATAGAACAAAGGAGGCACTAATACAAAGAAAGGACATCATGGTGTGAATTGCTGAGTTGACACTGCAGAATTCAGCCATCAAGGCAACATCTGACTACTAGTACTGGGCCAGGCAGAGAGCGAGGGGACGGACGTTAAACAGGAGACGTGTCCTACAGGCACCGTGACAGCTGTGTTCCCGCAGCACAACCTCTACCACCAGGCAGCACGGAGGAGCAGACTGCAGAGCTGAGCCAGCAGAGGGCTGAGGCGCATGTAAAGTATGGCCTTCAACAAAGCAGCAGAAACTTGGTCTGAATCCTTCCTCTCCACCAGTATCACCTACTCAGTCACCTCTCAGAAGTCGGACTGGTTGGTCACAAATTCACGATTTAAGAGGAGGAGGAAAGCAGACAACTGAGGTATCCATTCCAGAAGCAGAAGCCCAGAAAGCATAGAACGCAGTCTTGTCTCACTGGCCAGTGGAATAAATACAAGGTGGTCTCTAGGGGCTACTAGTTACTAGTAATTCTTGTTCTCCATTCAATGCCACCTCAGGGCGATTTTTCACCTAACCAACCTGCAACCTCCTGCAAATAAAATTTTGACTATAGGGAAATTCGAGCTTCATATTCTAATAATTTCATAAGTTTTTTAAAAGATTTTTTGAGTAATATGGTATTACCTTTATTCAGGGTTTTTGGTCTAGTATATCTTAAATATTGATTTATATACTTTTATTTTCTAAGGAACTTGCAATAAAGTGCCTTTGTATGAGTAAAGTCTGACTTTCAGAAAAATGTAACACCCTCTTTGGGTTTTGTTTTGGGAAAGTCACTGTAGTCCACTGCCTTTCCCATCAGGTGGAATATATGGCTTTATAAAGCAGGCATGGGAGTGACCGTTTACATTTGCTTCAGCAGGTAGGAGTGGTCGTATATATTGTAGAATTCGTATATGGTGTTTAAATGTGAAAGTACCATCAGTAATGGCAACATACATAAAATAAATAATGATCACAGAGCTAAAAAATACCGCTTTATGGGGACTCAGCCATTTCACCTCCTTGGAAGAGTGGCCCTATTCCATGTACATAGGTTGACCTATTGGCTAGATTCTACTTAGGAGCAAAATAAACTGCTTAAGAAAATATGGTCACAAATGGGACAAAAGAACACTTATAAATGACATCACAAAGAGTGTCCGCTTGAAATAGTACTCTCAGCCCACAGCTAAAGGATGCACTTCTGTTGGCCATCACAAACTCAACTTTATTGGCCATATTAGCTAGTTCTACAAAGGAGGAAAGAGAGCCAAAGTTGATCTATGAGAGAAATAGTAAAAAAGAGAAACCAAATGAAAAATTAAAAGGAGGCACTGACCCAAATCTGGATTCAATGACAAAATGAACATAATTAAAAATCATATTTATTGAGCAGTTACTCTGTAACCAGATACGGTTCTAAACTCATCGCATGACTAGTTGTTTAATCCTCATAGCTATCCTATGAGGAAGGAATTATTATTTCCATTTTATAGATGAGGAAACTGAGGCACAGAGAGGTTACACAGTAAGTAAGAGGTGGGGCCAGAAGTTGAACCCAGGCTGGCTGTCTCACTCCAGAGCTGTGCTCTTAGTAGGCTGGGTTAAATGAGAAAAAGTGCTTTATGGTCCCTAGCTCAGTGGATTGAGCATGGGCTGGGAACCAAAGGGTCCCGGTTCGATTTCCAGTCAGGGCACATGCCTGGGTTGCAGGCCAGGTCCCCAGTGAGGGCCATGTGAGAGGCAACCATACATTGCTCTTTCTCTCCCTCTCTTTCTCCCTCCCTTCCCTCTCTAAAAATAATAAATAAATAAAATCTTAAAAAAAAAGAAAAAGTGCTTTATGAACATCAAGAGTCCATACAAAGTCAAGGTATTGTGGTCATGATATTGTGGTCATGACTATGATTAGAAGGTACGTGAGAGATACCTGAGATACCTGTCAGAACCCTTCATCTTACACCTATGGGAACAGGACTGGTTAACCAGCCTGCTCACGTTTACAGGTGAGCTCAAGCAGAATCTAAACTCGTTATATTTTAGGCGTCAGTGCTATCAGCAGCACCCTCCCTGTTATACCGAGAGCACAGATTCTAATAACAATTGTGTTGCCATTCTGTTTCTTGTCAATGCCATTGTAAGACAGTTTAGTGCACTGAAAGAAAGTGCAGGTAAACTGGAATACGGAGGTAGATAAATGAAAATAGTAGCAAAAAGACAACCGTCTTTCAATTTCTTAGTCTGCTTCCTGAAACAGATTTGTTCTTAAGATTCAGCAAGTCCATGCGGCTTCTGATACAGTAGGCTTGGGTGAGCTTATGTGCACATTCAATGGTTTCCTCATCTCCTCCCTCCTCTGCCACCAACCTGCTCACCTGCACGCCTAGCCCCTTGCAGAGCTCCCTTGTTGGAAATGCACCCACCCACCCAGCCACACACTGCCGTTCTAAGAGTTACTGTGTTCAGAGATGTCGACTTCAAGGACCGTCTTGAGAATTTATTTTAACCATCGTGAAAATATTACATGGAGAGGTGCTAAAAAAGAATTAGCTCCATAAACTGAGATTTTAAAGCCTTCCTCCTTTACTCCACAAATGCCTTTGTATCTCTCATCTCCAGTACCAAATAATGATTTAAAGAATGTAATTATTAGCTACAATTTGAATGTCACCAGCCTGTGGGGACAAGTGAGATCACTGGTGTATTTATATCCACTTTTACTAGTGTGGTGCTGGTGCCCTGGCTTGGTTGGGCCCCCAGCCCCCAAGACTGGGGTGCGCTCTGCCATGAGGGTTCTGCACACGTGGCCCTCCCTGGCGTCAGTGCTCTGCTGGGCACACATGTCCGTGCATCTGGCTGTGGTGCCTGAGGTGGAGTGGTGACACTATCTTTCCTCTTAAAATGAAATTCAGACGCAGGACGTCAATCAGTCACTCAGTGGTCAGTGTGCTATAGAATTGAGTACAGTGGCCTTTCTGCCCAGGACCAGGCCCGGAGTGGGGGGAGGGGGTGCCATTTCTTAGTCAATGTTCAAGGGGCAGGAACTGTAAGGACAGTGCCTCTCTGAGCCCACATAGTCCACGAGTGGGTTTCCAGGAGTCTGAGAAAGCCCTGGAATTGTGTAAAATCCTGGAGTACTGTGGTGTATATGTAACTTTTTCTGTGGAAAGGGTCCAATACTTTTAGCAGATTCTTAAATGATCCTTGAGCTGAAAAGACTAAGAACTGCCTCCTTCCGAAGGCACTGCTTTCAGGCTAAACTCCTCACCCTGTAACTGCCCACCCTCCACGGGGGCTCTTTAGCCTCCTGCACTTGGGCAGGTGACAGTGGGAGAAATCTGCTTTGTTTCAACAACTAGACTTTTCTCACTCTCTCCTCGCCCCAAGCTTTCCAAATATTTTCCTATATGTCGGAGCCCCATTGAAGACTATGGCTCCAACAGACATCTTGCCATGTGAGTTTAATTAAATTTGGAAAAGGTAATTTTGCACATTTCATTGTTAGTCATCCTGCATTTATAACAGAGGTTGTATTACCATTTTCAAATAGCCTTGGGGGAAAATCCTCTTTCTTAGAGAGATGACAACTTATTTTGGGAAAATAGTAGGAGTGGTAAAAGAGGGTGTTGACTTAATTAATCTTACTGCCTATCTGTATTGCCTGGGAACAGGCAATAAAAAATAAACATTTACATAAATAAAAAATTAACGTTTCATCTTCAGGATCCCCACAATTAAGTCAGGAGGGAGTTAGTTGTGGAAGCCACTGTGCAGGCCGCAGGTCTGAGAGGATGACTGAGACCCGGAGACCCCGGGATCAGAGGCACACTGACCATGCGCCTTCGGAATCTAAGCCCCAGTGGGGTTGTGGGAACTGAAAAAACAAGGGAATGGTCTTCGCTGGTGAGAGGAGCCAGTATGAACTTTGGATGGAGGCATTATCTCCATAGGAGCCATATGTATCTTCTCTTTTTTTTTAACCCTCACCCGAGGATAAGTTTATTGATTTTAGAGAGAGAGGAAGGGAGAGAGAGAAAGAGGTGGAGAGGGGGAGACAGACAGACAGACAGACAGACAGACATGCGAGAGTGAAACATCAACTGGTTGCCTCCCATATGTGCCCTGATCAGGGATCAAACCTAAACCTACGCAAGTGCCCTGACCTGGGATTGAACCTGCACACTGACAATGCTCCAAACAACTGAGCCACTCAGCCAGGGCTGGAGCGTCATACTTCTTTAATTTGTATTTATTCATACTTAATCCATCCTTTTCCTACTTATTTTTTTTTCCTTTTTTCCCCTCCAAAGTGGTTCAGTTAATTAACAAATGACTTTTCTTTTCCTAGAACATTCCATTTCCTTCCAAGCATCTTTGGAGACAGCAGAAAACTGATGCTCACTTACCTATGAGGGCAGCAAAACCATAAACGTTCTTCTTCCTGTGGCAACTCTTGTAATGGTTCCATCTGGTCCCCAGGAAGGAAGCGTGCGCTGTGCTGCCTTCAACGCGCCCTGGATCAGGGATCCCCACTGCTGCTGCGAACAGAGCCAAACACACTCCCATCGCTCCAGCGCTCCCTTGCTCAAAATTCGCTTCTGATCTTCCTAAATGTCACAGTGCTCCTGCCCCGAAGGATTTAGACTCATCCAAAACTGTCAAATTCCAGCAATTACCTAAGAGCTCAGGTTCCACTACCTGTGTTTGCTTAGAACGAACACTATTTTACCTACTTTTTGATACAGAGAGAGTGGGAAGGCCTGCAGGTGGTGCCTCAGGGCTCAGTCCCGGGAAGTCAGCCCTGCAGCTGCGGCTCTGCCTGCCTTGGGATGCAGAGTCCTTTTATAGTTGATACAAACCCTGCTCACCACCTCCACCTGCCCGCATTCACACAGGTGATCCACCTTAGCCTCTAGGTGTGAAGGAGAGAAAACACGCAGCGGGCCTCCATTTGGGCACAGCTCCATAGTGGGAGAATCAAGACTTACAGCCCTTGGTGAATGTGGTTGTTTTTCTGCCTACTATGCATGTTTTTTAGCTTTGCTTTTTAGTAAGTGTTGGCAGCAAAAGGAGTCACCCCACTTTTCTCTGAACTAGTCATGGTCAGAGCACAAGATATTAGTCATCAGTGGCACCCCTAAATGAGCAAGCAAAATGGGGCAGAATTTAAAGGATGAAAAGAGAAGGTAGGGAGAGGCTCTCTTCTCTCTGTCTAATGAAATGCGATCTCCCTGCTACATGCAGTACGATTCTGTTTGTGCTGCTGCTTTCTAGCACTAACAACTATGTGTGGCTCTGGGCGAGGTGCCCCCGGGACTCACATTACAGAGTCTGGTAATTTTGTCAGAGGTCTCAGAGGAAATCAGGCAACATTATCACATGGAGGCTGGCAAATTCACACTCAGTGCAGAGCAAGGTAATCGAACCAGCTTCACACCGTCAACACATGTTATAGTTCAGAAGCATTCGGGACTTCTTAACCTTAGTATCTCTACCCATCGTTTATTATTATTACCTATTAAATTTGTGGGATTATATTTCCCTCCTCTCATTATCATCATGATGTAGCAAACATGTCTAAGGCACTCAAAACCACTATTGGATCTGAAAATCACCCTGATCTGAACTGAGCACAGGACAATTTCCTATGGTGATTTTTGAGGCCAACCATCCAAGAACTTGTATAGATGGTGGGCAGTTAAAAAACAAGAGTTATTTTGGTCTAGCATTAGTGGTCTAGCAGTTTACTCTGTGCCACTTTAGGAATTTCATATTTAGATATGCAATTTTAGGAGATGTACTTCCAGGCTTTATTCTTTACCATCAGGATTTTCACAGTAAATGACAACACTCTTCTCAGCTCTCCAGGAATGTAGTGCCAGGCGACAGATCTAACGGTCCGGAGGCCCCACACGGGTGGAGTAGACAACGGTTTGAAGACAAAGAGGCCTCATTTAACTGAAACGTCCTCTCTCCCCCAGCACTCCTGTATCCAGAAGGCTGGTTTGTCCGTATTGTTCCTCGGGCTTGGGAGATTGTTTTGCCCTCAAAGAATAGCGATCAGAGGCACCAAACTTCTGGTGCCTTCGTAGCTGTGGTCCCTTTTCAGCTGTAAATGATTAGTGGACCTCGGACCTGACATTTCATTTGGATCACCTGGACAGTTTGTCTGTTTGTTTCCCTATCAATGCCAGGGGCTCACCCCTGAGATTCTGATTCGGTTGGTGTGATGTTGAGGCCATGGCTTTGATGTTTTTTGAGAGTTCCTTAGGTGGTCCTCAGCTAAGTTTAAGTACTCTGGATTAAACTCATCTCAGCATTATCAGAAACAGAATAAATCAATTCAAGTTAAAACAGACATATAAAAACTAACCTACTGCGAGGCACTTTACTTTTTATTTTTATTAAAAGATTTTATCTATTTATTCCAGAGAGAGGGGAAGGAAGGGAGACAGAGAGGGAGAGAAACAGCAATGTATGGTTGCCTCTCACATGGCCACCACCAGGGACCCGGCCCGCAAGCCAGGCATGTGCCCCGACGGGGAATCAAACCGGGACACTCTGGTTCCCAGTCCGCGCTCAATCCACTGAGCTACACCAGCCAGGACAGCATTTTACTTTTTGAAGGTCTCAATAATCTCCAGGGCCAGGTGGAAGTCTCACTTATTTTAGTATTCTTAAGATAGTGTCTGGCATATCATGGTTTGTAGAATGAATTAAGAAATTGGTTATTCTTTAGGTGTAATAATGATTCATGATATATGTCCAGAAGTCATTTGTATTACATCTTTTTTTTAAAATCCTCACACAAGAATATGTTTTTATTGATTTTAGAGAGAGGAAGGGGGAAAGAGTGAGAGAAAAAGAAAAACATTTGCTGTGAGAGAAACATCGATCATTTGCCTCCTGCATGTGCTATGACCAGGGATGGAACCCACAACCTTTTGGAGCATGGGACAATGCTCCAACCAACTGAGCCACCCAGCCAGGACTATTTGTATTACATCTTCAACTTACAAACAGTATAGAATTATGTAGAACACCTAAAAGTAAGAAAGGAAAAGAAAGTGCTAAAAGAAAAAAAAAAGAAACAAAGAAAAGGAAGTGCTGCACTCAAGCAGCTAAAATAGATGTCAAAAAAAGTCTAAGAATGATTCCAGTACACTTGAGTCCTGGGAGCATCCCTCAGGCTGCTCTGGGAGCTCCGTTCTTATTTTGCACGTGGGTCTAACAGCCCTGCTGCTCTGGTTCTTGGTTCACAGAAACTTGCAAGGGAAGGAGAGACTGCTTTGCAATTGAACACTAAGGAATATGGCACATTAAAAGAGTAAACAGTGGAACCCAGAGATTACTATAGTCTGGGACTCTTCAGGATGAGGCGGCAGAAGTTTTACACACCAGCCACCCTGACTTTGTGCCCACTGTACACTCATATTAGGATTCATTAGTGCAAGATTCCATGCAGGATGTGTCACAAAGGTGAACTCTTTCAATGAGCACAGAGTGAGTCTTTGCTTCCTGTGCTTGCTCTTAAATTGTTTAAAGTGCTGCTGCCTAAATCATGCTGCTGCAGCTGCTGCATAGGTTTGTACAGTGGCCCTTGCTGTCCAAAGCATTTCATAGGTTTTATTACCAAGGATGCAGTTCAGTCATCCCTGTGGCCTCATAGACGGTCTCTCTGGTCCCCATAACATTTTCCAATCCCTTAGTTTTATTTCTACAAAATCAGATCTCCCTCAATGCACATCTGATCATATTACTCCCAATTAAAACTCTCAGATGAGGATTTGCCCAGCCTTCTCTATGAGGGTCTTCGTGACTGAACAATTCTACCTCCCAGCCTTCTCTTACCTCCTGCTTCGCGTTGCCAGCTTTCTGAACTGCACGCAGTCCCCTCCGCCCACTGAATTTCACACTTCTGTGCCTTTGCTCATGCCATTACTTGTTCAAATGCTTTTTCTTTTTGCCATTTTAGTGATCCTATTTTCCAGGAAGTTTTTCTTGACATCTAGTCTCTCTGCATAGGTGCCAGCCCCGCCAATGGGCCCAGTTTTCTCACTTGTTAGAGACCGAAATAATGTTCATACGTGTTGTTTTCACAGCCACTTGCTCCCTTCACTCCCATCCTCTCTACTTCTCAGCATTTTAAGCACCTTGAAGGCAGGGGCCATTCTTATCCATTTACAGCCTCTGCCTGCCTTTCTGTCTGGGAGAAAGCTGTTCTCCAGCTCTCACCTTGATGCCAGACACCTCAGTTCCTCCACATATGCCACTGGTGCCCTTCAAGCTGCTACCCTAGTGCCAGGGCTCAGAGGGAGTGAGTCTGGGTAGATCCGTGTGTGGGGTCTTTAAGAAGAACTGCTCGGGAATTTAGAAGTTTCTTCCACCTACTCATCCCCGCCGGTTTTTGCAGCCAGAAGTTATAGGAACTTATCTTCCTGGCACTGGAACCCTGGGCTGGGGGCCTGGTGTGGGGCTGGGACTGCTCACTGACAAGACATCCCTCCCAAATTTTTATCCACCACACACGGCAGTGGGACCAGCCTGTTCCACGTCTCTGCCCCTCCGCCCCTCCCACCAGCCTGGATGGCTGTGGTTTATTTCATTCAGTAATTATCAGACTTTCATTCACTTGCTATCTGACAGTTCTGGGTGGTGGTTGTTCTGTGGGTTAGTTGTATATTTGATGTGGTTGTACAAGGAGGTGAGCTATGTTTACCTAAGCCTCCATCTTGACTGGACCGAATCTGTTATGTTACAGATGTGTTTTTCTCTGAGTCTACGTTAACGTCAAAGACCCAAAATTAGCTCATTTGAGAGAACTTACTTAAAATCTAGAAATTTAAAATAAGAAAAATTGAGTTTATTTTTCCACTTGTGAAAATTTATATGGCAAGCTATAATTTCAGAAACATTTTTACATGTTCAGTATATTTGTTTCTTATGACCACCCTGTGTGCAGGATGACATTATGTCTATTTTATATTTGTGAAATATTAAGGCTGTGGAAATATTACATAAAATCATTTTTTGACATAAAAGCACAAAACTAATGAGTGTATGACATAACCAGGATTTGAATTCAGGTCTTTTAAGTGCAAATTATGTATTATTCTCATTTATTTCTCCTCTATCCTATTTTTATTTGTTCACTATGATAAAAATGAAAAGCAGGTGTTTAATGACAAGCTTGTCCGATCATCTGTAGATAAGTGAGTTTTGATAATGATTAATGTGATATGAAGGTATTTTCATTGTACCCACAGAATGGATTCCATCTGACAAGCAGAGGTTTGATGCAGTTTGAACACCTAGTGAGGGGTGGAAGAATACGTTTTATTGTCACTCTGGCTTTAGAAATTTTAGGTAAAGAAATCAGAGCAATTCCTGGTAGTCACGCTGCATAGCTGCTGAAAATCTGCATCATGTCCCTGAATTTCCTTAAGCAGCTAATTACTTGGAGGGAGGACGGAGGCAAAGATGAGCATCCCCTGTGGAATCTGCTCTTGGACCACACAGCTTTTCCTCATCCCACCAAGGTACCAGACACTGGCTGGCATTTTCTCAAAGAGGCCATGTCACCTCTCATATTGAGGGCCATCATATTAACAAAACAAGAATCAGATAGAAGAAACACAGTAAAGACACGCCAGAATCCACACAGCAGACCTCAGAGGTGAAATGAATGCCCTCACCAGTTACCTGAAGATACCTGTACTTATCAAGGATGTATGTCTTGATTCTATATCTGTCAAATAGTCCTGGACATGTCTTTCCTGCCACCATGATTCTCTCTTTCATGGCACCCCAGGGAGTGAGTTCTCATTTCTCAAAGCATCCTTATAGGGTAAACAGAGGCAGTGTGACTTCCTCACCCAGGTGTCTGGGTAACTAAGGGAACTGGGTAACTGGGTAACAGTGTTCCCATAGCCTTGACTGGGCCTGATAAGTAGTGTTCTTGCAGCCCTGAGACTGGGTCCGATGAACTGTTCCCATAATATGAAGTGGGCTCACATGTGCAGAATCATGCTATGTTATATAATTTTCTGGCAGGAAGATGGCTTTCTTTGCCTCTAGTATTTAAGCCAGTAGGGACTCCCTACTGGGTTCCATGACAGGTGCCATGCAAGGGGACAGGTGACATGCAGTGTGCCATGCAGAGACATGCAGGGAGACACCCAGTTTGTAGTGTGTGTGGCTCACCCACCCAGGAATAAAAGCATGTCAGACATCCCCACAGCTCCTCGAACATTCTTCAGTCTGCCTGAGTACCTTGAACCTGTCAGGCCTTGAATGGTCGCAACACAATCCTCAAACTTGGTCTCCTCACCGAGTCTCCTTAGACTCTCAAAGGGAATCTCAGCACAACGGGATTTCCACTCGATGCCCTATCAGCTCCTTCTCCTTTTTTTTTTTCTAATGGGAGCCCCTTGATCCTCTTTCTTAGCTACATTAAGTGTAGTGTAGTTTTCCTTAAAGCACTTTCTACATAACCATAACCATTTCTGCTCCAGAAATAAGAATTATCTAAGGGCAGAGAAGGAACAAATTAGGGGGTGTTGTGTTTGGTGCATAATATAGATGAAAATTTGTTTTTTGCTTTTACAGTAGTTTAATATCCTTAGAAGAGATCAGTATAGCTTTAAGTAGGAAGCCTCTGTAGCTGCATTTTCCCCGTTCCGTCCTATCCAATGTTCATATATCATTGACTTTCACTTATTGCAGATCCCTTCCTCTTTCTGTTTATGAGTGCATTTCCCAGTGTGCCTTTAAAAACTCATTATTTAGTTTCTAATACTCAAGAGGTTGCTTCTCTCTTGAAGAATAGTGGTACTCAAGATGAAAAGTAATGCTCCTGAGACAAGGGTTGCCAGATTTGGAAAAAAAAAAAAAAAAACCCACAGTCTATCCATTGAAGTTTGAATTTGATAGACAACAAATATTCTTTTAATATAAGTATGTCCCAAATATTATATATTATGGGATATAGTTATGCTACATGTAATATCATACTAAAGTTATTAGAATCTTATATTAAAAAATCCATTGTTTATCTGAAATTCAAGTTTAACTGGGTATTTTATATTTTCTCTGGCAATCCTACCTGAGGGCAGTTTTCAGACTCCACAGAGACCAGAGCTGGGCTGTCAGAGCAAGTAACACATTTTTGAACTTTCCCAGTAAGTAGAGGGAGTGGAGTGGTGGTTTTTCCCATCAGAAATGGCACAGGAAGAGGTATCAGTTCAAATATTGTATATCCCCTCAGAATTGACCCACTCTGCCACCTCAGAATCAGGGTGGATGATAAGATATATCTGGTTAATAATGTTTTATAAATCATTGTTTGAAGCAACTCCTGGCTTATTTTTGGAGGCATTCATTTAAATTAATTGTTATTCCTTTATTCTTCCTCCCTGAGATAATTTTTTTAATATTTTAAACTCTATGAATCTAAACAGTAAATTCCTGAGTCTATTTAAATATTGACATTAAACAATTTTTGAGGATTGTAGTTATCTTTAATGGAACAGATGAGGATACAAAAGAAATAAATAATAATTAGCATTGAAAGCCATAAAAATAAAAAAAACTTCTCCACAGTGTTAAATGCAACTTCAGAGTATGATGTCCATAAACCATGCTTAAAGGTCCAACCAAGGTTTAGTGTAACTAGTGTTGGTTAGAGTTCAAATTAGTCATATAAAAAAAAAATCAACCAAATTCTGAATGTCAAACTGAAATCCTGATAGACTCTAAAACTAACCTGATTACAAGTCTAGAATATTAACGTTAACAATTTTCCAATAGTTGGATAAACTCTTTGATAAATATAGTCCGTTGCCATGTATCACAGCTGTACTGCCAACCATTGGCCTGCAATTTATAGAAATGAGAATTTAGGTCCTCCTCCTACTCCAATTCTTCTCATTAAAAAAAAATTGATACTGTCTGGGCTTATGGTAGGGGAAAAGGGCATCTGTGATCGCTTTGTTAGCACTCGGCTCAAATTCTATAATGGAGTGGTAGATTAAAGATGGCTACAAATTCTTTGCTCTTCTTCACACTAAAAAGTGAATAATTTCCTTCCCATTGAACCTGGGTTGGCCTTAGTGACTTGCTTGATCAATACCATGTACTGTAAGTATTATGCTGACAGTTTTAAGGCAATTTTAAAGAAGCCTCTTTTGACTTCCATCCAGGCCCCTTGAAATGCCTTGAGAATCCGGAGTTACTATGTATTATCTGAGACCACGTGGCTGGGGAGGCCACGTGTAGCCCCTCCTGTAGATTGCTCCAGTAGAGTTTAGCTTTCTGGCCATCTTCATCCAGGCAGACAGTAAGTGAAGCTGCCTTGGGCCTCTAGACCAGCCCACCCACCTGCCGAATCCTGCCAAGGGATCTCTTATTGATGCCCCAGGGAAGAGAACAGCCCAGCCCAGTCCTGCTTGAATTCCTGACTCCTGAAATTGTAATATAATAAAATGGCTATTTTAAGGCACTGAATTTTCAAGTAGCTCTTTGAGCAGCAATAGATAATCAGAACAAAGAGTGTTGTATTAATCTTTACACTTAAGAACAGAACCAGGTGGAAGAAAAGAAGGGCGGGCTGATGACAGAAGGTAAAGGGGAAGGAGTGAAATGAAATTCTACAAAAAAAATTAAAAAGACTATAATTGCCATGGGCATGAATAAAAGATAGGCCGGAGCTTTAGAAGACCACAGCAAGTTTTAAAGAATCAGTCCCAAATTTTTGTCAGGCTGCTACTGTGATTTTGGGCCACACTCACAACTTTGACCCAATTTCCTTGAGATTCGGGGGGAAAGCAGCAGCAAAGTCTCACCTCATGCAGATGCCATGGACAGTCATGAATAAACATGGCACGCAAATAGGCTGCAAATAAGAGCTGAAAATGCTAAATATGTAAAAATCACTTTGCATCTCCTGAAAATCTTTCATCAGATGATTTCAAATTGAAGGTGTCTGGGGAGAAAATAACTTTGAAAATATAAACAGATTTTTACTTTTTGTACTTTTATTGAAAAGGTACATTTAAAAAAATACACAGACATTTTACCATTTATGGATTGCAGATACAGATGCTCAAAAAGAGTTCACTTTGTTTTGTTGTGTTATGATACCTCTTGCCCCTGATCACAAACACTCCAGCCTTGTGATATCAGCTTAGAAATGGGGCACAGGAGCGTGTGACCTGCAACATAGTCAGTGAACAGAAAGACAAATTGTTCAATTATAAATTTTTTATCTTCTGTACATTATTGCATTAGGGAGCCACAAGATTATGTAGCATCATTACAAATGAAAACAGGTTAAAAACAAAGAAGGTAATTACACAGAAATACATGGATTCATTGTCTTCTTGCAGAATGCACAAGAGGTGCAAAAATGTGCAATTTAGGAAGCTCTTTTCTGTTTGTATACATTTGTTCAGCAACTCAAACTGTTGAGGAAGCTACAAAATAAGTTAAACAAAAATAGCAAACAGGTAGAAATTATAGCTATGTTATATGGCTTTCTATTTCATTTAAATATCACCAAATAAAATAGAATATAAAGAAAAATACATTATCTTTTGTTCTCTTAACGAGAACATTCAGAGCTACCTGGCTTCCTGACATTTACACAGCAACGAACAATGTTTAGTTCAGACAAGAGATACAGATCTAGTACTACACAGGATGCAACAGTACTTGGGGCTGAAACAGCACACGATCCCTGTCAACGATAGTACACCGGAGAGCAAAGGTTGTGATCCATCGGTGAGATGGTCTCCACAAGCAAGCACTTGTGTTCCTCGATTTTTGTTCCACACTAGAAGGTGCCCAGTTGGATTCCAGACTTATTTACAGACATGAGAGGAAGACCCTATATTTCAAGTCTGTCAGGAAAATATTCCACATTGTTTCTAAGCCAGATCACACTCATGGAAAAATAGAGAATGGTATATGTATATATATATTTTTCTGACCAATACATTTGCAAGAAACTGATTATCTCAGATACACAAATTGAACGGGGCGGGACGAGGGGCGGGGTGGGGGGTGGGGAGCAGGGAAGGAAAGCCTGTGCTGCTCAGATTCCTAAATGACAGGAGCGGTTCCTACAAGCACTCTTGACGCTTAGGGATGTGTTACTCTTCCGAGTCGGCTCACACGTTGTGGCTGGGCGGGGGCACCGCAACACAAAATCCTTCAGCTGCTGAATCCTTTTGGCTTTCCTTCTCGACTTTCCTACTTACTGGCCTCAGCCGACTCGGGGCTTGCGGACTTAGTAGGGAGCGAAGAGGATGGAGGCAGGCGCGGCGCGGATGGGCCCGTGGCCGGGCCGCAGCAGAGCGGGCGGTAAGGCCGGGGCCTGGAAGAGCGAGGCCGATGGCCGCGGCGGAAGCGACAGCGCCGAGGACACTGCGGCTGCCGCCAGGGGCGAGGACAGGAAGGCCGGGGCCAGAGGCTTCATCATGTCTTTCTGGAATGCAAGCTTTGCCTAAAGGGAGGAGAAAATCAGGAAAAGGGTGGGGATATTGTTTTGAATGAGCACCACAGATACATTTTCATAAGTAAGACACCAACATCAAAAAGTCAAATTTTAAAAATCTTTCAGACGTCAAGACCCGATTATTTTCACAAAGCTGGTTTCAGAGGCTGCTGGCGTACCTTTACTTTGATGTGTGTCCATTTCAACTCTTTTTTGGTGGTCTTTGCCCACGGGCACTAGGACACAGGAAGGCCTCCTGAATAGATCCTAAATCTATTCATACTGTGGCTCAGAAAGAAAACACAAACATCCCCAGCAGGTTTCCTGCTTAGACAACAGAGCTCAGTTCAAAATTCTGACTTGTCTTAAACCACAATGCAGCCTTGAGAGATTTAAAAAAAAATTTGAAGGATATTCATAACCCTTCACCTCACTTCTTTTCCAAAAGCTGCATTGGGATAGGCAACCGGGGTTCCTGACGTTAGGGCCCACAAAGAGGCAGGAAAACAAAGTCAGTTCACACCTCTCTCTCTGGCCACTTAAGTAGTATTCCTTGAAAAACTGCAGCTAACTCAAATTTCTTTCATTGGGAATCATTGTAGGTGGGCTAGCAACTTTCCCTATGTAAAAGAATCCCAGGGTGGAATCCTCCTGTGAAGTAAGAAATCAATTCTTAATTTCTGGTTTGCAATCAGGAAGAGTTTTGCAAGCTGTGTTTGCTAAATGCGGGTTACACCGACTTCAGCATCAGATGAAGGTTTTAAAGAAGCTGGAAGATGAGAAAACTCAGTACCACCTCCAGCTGGCCACACTCAGCTTTGACCTCACACAGAGTGCCAGGCTGGGTCCCAGGGAGATTATGAAATCTATTCATCTGGGTATTTACATGACACCTACTGCTGAAGTCTTTGCATGTTTTTGCAAAGAAACTGAAAACGGAGCAGGTGAGACAGGCTGATTACCAACGTGCCTACTAGACAAGGGAGGAGAGCAGCATATGCATGCACTGTATCTTCTGGGGAGCTGGGGCGAGGGCAAGGTAAAGGGAGGGAGGGAGGAAGACACTAATGAATGTCTGTTTTCTGAAAGCAACCCCTTTCCCCAGATTCAACAGTCATCGCATTCCTTGTTCCTGAGCCTTCACTTTTCTTTATATGCTAAAGAAAATAGCCTCTTCAAAAGGTCCTGATAAAGGGTAAGTTATTAGCTATTAAAGAGGTTCTGCTTCACTTCTCTAAGGAAGCTTTCTTCAAGGTGCCCTACAGCAGGAACTAGGCAGTTTATTTTAAAACTTCTGTCTACATGGGCTATTTAAGTTCCCAACCTTTCAGAACCAATTAGTCCCGAGGCCCTCCTTACCCACCAACCTGCCCTAGACAGCAAGGCTGCACAGAGACAGAATCACGGATATGGAGAACATTTCGATGGTTGCCAGATGGGAGAAGGGTGTGGGGGAAATGGGTGAAGCAGTGAGGGGATTAAGAAGTATAAATAGATAGTTACAGAACAGCCATGGGGTAAAGTACAGTGTAGGAAATGGAGTAGCCAAAGAACCTATACGTATGATCCATGGACATGAACAATGGTGGGGGATTGCCAGAGGAAGTAGGGGGTGCTGGTTGGAGGGGGGCAAAGAGAGAAAAATCAGGACATCTGTAATAGTATAATCAATAAATTGTAATTAAAAAACAAAAACAAAAACAAAAAGGCTGGCCCTCCAAACAGGAACAGGCCAGGTGAACTCACTGCTAAAATGCTCGGGCTCCGCTGGAGTTTGTTGTACGGGCTGTATTTTGGCTTCAGTGGCTTCCCTGCAACTCGATCCTTATGCCTTCGGCTAGAAATGTGCTGAAAAAAGTTTGATGCATTAGCTGAATCTAAATGTGAGTTTTATTCTGTGTAAAATATATTTCCTAGATGGAGGTAGCTGGTTTCACCATGATTTATGAGGCTTTAATACCAGAGGTAGCTGGACCCAGTTCTAGGTACAAGTTCCAAGTAGTGTCCTGGTAAGCCTGTACCCTCTGCCTGCCCCTTATTGCTCTCAGTGAGCGAGGTGCCTGATGCCCAACAGACTGTGCCCAGCTTCAGGGAGGAGGAGGACCTCTTTGTGGATGGGGTGCACAGCCCAGCATCTCAGAGGCCGAGGCTCAGCTGATTGCTGCAGAGGACCATCCAACTGCCTGGCATCACAGCCATGTGACTGCCCAGCCCAGAGGTGGTGGGCACCATGAGTGGTGCGCCTCCACCAGGGAATGCAGTGGTTAGGCCCGGTTGCAGGAAAGCATTCACCCGGAGGTGGTGAAGCCGCTGCAGACACCAGGCCAAAGCCCGTAAAGGAGGGAAACCGGGAAGCCTCAGAATGCAGCGGGAGCCCAGGGCATCTCCCCCATTCCCCGGAATAGTGGCAGGGGAGGTTCTCACACTGAGGGTATAAAAATCCCTTCCCTCCACCACCCCAGTACCAGATCGGGGGTGGGGCCAGGGGAAGGCATGCACCTGCCCACAGAAGTCAAAATGGTGGCATGCGGAGGTGCTAGACCAAAGAGGCCTGTCAGTCTAGCCCAGGGAAAAAAGGGAGTGTTGGGAGGTGCACCTACTCATAGCACACAGAAGTTTGAGAACTTCATTGGTCATTTTGAGAAAGCACCTGGTCAATCCCACACCCAAGCTAAGATACACGCAGGAGAACAAAGAAGGCTCTCTCTCTTGCTCGTGGCTTGCTGGCTCTGACCTGCACTTAGATGGTGCACTGGCCTATTCTCTCCATGGTTCACGTGGCCTTAGCAGCCACATGCTCCATGTTCTCCAGGAGGGAGCCTCTCTTGCTCTTCACCCACCTGGTGATGCACGGGCCACACCGCACATGTGCTCTCCACCCCAGAAGTATGTGACCTTGGGCCCTAGCAGCTGCATGGCCCCTGGCTGCCTGAAGTCCACATGCAGACCCCGGTGGGAGGGGGGGCCCTGAAATGGTCAGCAGCCAGGAACAAGCTAAGCTATCTGGATGACTACTTAGCAGCCATCTGCAGGCTCCAAAGGATGGTGCTTTAAAATGGAGCAGGGACTCTAGGCACTGCCTTTTGTTTTGGTCCTGCTGAGGATGGTTGGACTTTGTCTTGGTTTTGCAGAAGAGATGAGTTTTGAGATGGGTAATCTGTAATTTTCCCAGATCACGCAGCATTTGAGTAAAACCTCTTTCCTTTTTCAAAACGTTTGAAGCCTCACATGTTTGGCTTTTTGTGGCAGGCAGACAAGCCCCCTTTTTTGCTTGGTAACAAGTGTCAGTAAAATCACCCTGCTCTCTAAGTTAAGGTGTGTGCCCACTCAACTGTAATGCCTCTCTCCCTTTCCTCTTTCTCTACAGCTCTTATCCGACTGGCCTGGTATTAGCGCTGTGACTGCTGAGTCTGTCTCCCTAACCAGACTTTGGGTTCTTGGGAGATCGACTGAACATCTCACTTTCCTTCCCGAAGTTCCTGCTTTACTGTAAGCTCCAGGTGACTGCTGTGCTCATCTGCCTCTAATACCTAGTCTGGACTTTGACATAGAGTAATAAGATGTGTGCAAATGCTCGGCACAGACTTTTTCTTCCACAGAGCACCTGTATTTTGTATATTGTATGCATCCTATAAAGGTGAGGATGAAAAAAAGGGGTCACATACTAGACCTGACAAGTTCAGGGGAGGCCTGCATGGTGGGCCTTACAAACTCAGAGACCTAACCACGTAGGATGCTCTGAAATGAAAAATTCCCAACTAAAAGAAAGCCATGGCAGGTAGTCGCGGCATAGTCTGGTATCTTCCCAGACACAGGTCAGTCTTTACCTTAACTGAGCCTGTCTACCGCCTTTTTGCATCTACTGTAATATGCCTTTGGGATGTCTAGGCGATTTCCTTTTCCACACCCCTCAGGGCACACTCACTCACCAGAGCAGAGACCAGAAACCCCCTCACTATTGTTCTCACATTGATTGTTAACCACCCTGTACCCACCAGTGTAAAAGAAGTGTGTGTCTGTTCATTTTACTTTTTGTCCAATTCCAGAGATTCTCCCCCCTTTATGCTTTCTCCTGCCTCCCTAATCCATCACCAATGGATTTCATGTAACCCCCCTCATGCCTCCTGCTTTGATAGTAATGTATAAAATTAGGTGTAAAACTGCCATTGTCTGAAGCATTTTCTGATGAGATTTTGCTTCCTGGCAATTGTCGTCAGTTTGGCTCAAAGAAACTCATATAAAGTCTTACAGGTTTGGATGTTTCTTACACTGACAAATATAGGTAACTTTAACTGTGAGTACAGTGACAATCATTACTGCGTTTTGCTGTGTATAATGCACGCTCTTTTCCCCAAATTTTTGAGGGAAAAATAAGGATGTGCATTATACATGGGTAGTACCTGAAATACCTTTTATCTGTTCTTGTGTTTTCTAATTATTTGTTACATAAAATTTCTTGTACCATAATATGTCCAAAAGTAAATGCTAAAATTCCTTTATAATACAAAAAACAAGTATCTAAATATAAATAAAAAATTGAATTAAAAAATTAAAACGAAAGATATATTTTCCTGAAAGTTTGTCCAAAAACATGGGTGTGCCGTATACACAGCAAAATATGGTATATAGATTATGCAATACACAGTTAAGTGGTGACCCCCCAAAACAGTGGCTACTAATTCAGAATACATTACCTGTTTGAGTTGAATTTCTGAATTAACATGAACATCACAGATTTCACAATGAAATGTCTTGTTCTGTAGTCCTGAACCCTTACTGCCATTATGCATCTTTAATCTTGACCCAGGTCTAGGATAGGACTTAATTGGACCAGCCCCATTACGAGCTTCGACCATGGTCTTGTGTTTAGACCCTAAAGCAGAAAGAGACGTATGTTAAGTGGCTACTTAAGAACTACATGAAGCTCTTTGTTTTCTTATTCTTGAGAAGTGTTTTCAGGCTGAATTTCCCAATGCTTTTATTTTTAATACCAATTTAATTCTTATTATACATTTAACACATTTTCATTGTAAAAAATGGGAAAACAAGAGTATAGAATAAAAAAATATACAAAGTATAGAGAAGCATGAGAAAATAAAGATTATCGATATTTTCGAAGCCCAGACATAATCAAAATGATCATTTTAGTGCATTTCTTTTTAGGTTCTGTTTTAGTAAATAAAAAAATAAGTACAGTCCAGTGTTACCCCAATAAATTCAATAAAAAGAAAGAAGTAAATATGGTCAGTACTATTGTGAGAAGTTTGCGTGGTGAAAGATGATTATTAGAATTAGTGGGGTGATCACATTGTAAGATTTAAAAATGTCCAATCTATATGTTGTATACTCGAAAGTAATATAAGTAATATAATATTATATACCAATTACACTTAAGTTAAAAAATCAGCATACAATAAATATATTTTTTCAAAATAGGGATTATGCTAATTAAATATTCTGAAAATTTCATGTATCACATTGTATACATATTTTCTTTGAATTACCTTTTAATGGCTGAGTAATGTAATCTATAATATAGAGTTCCTATAATGTATTCAACATTTCCCTGCTGAAGGACTTTTAGGTTGTTTCCATTTTTTTCCCTTGTAAGTGTATTGCAGTGGACATTGTGCACGGATATTTGTCTCCAGCCCTGTCACTTCTTTACAATGCGTTTTGGGAAGTATTAGACACTTTGGAGAAAATAAGGAACAGAACAAATTTTATCTCCAACCTGCTTTTGCCTTGCTGTTTGTAAAGTCATTATGATCACACTTTTTTCAAAATTCTACCTTTGAATCATGAAAGTCGAGAAGATGTTGAACAAACCTAATGTTTGAACACCTCATGGTGTTTTGATGAGAAAAGTTGGATCTCATCATAAACATTATTAAACCCCCACCTTAGCAGCTAACCTGTGTTGTGTGCCTCTAGCTGTGACAGGGAGTTCACAGCCACTTTGCATAGAGAACAATAAAGCAATTTTTTGGCTTTTTCTTCTTCTGATTCAGAAAGAGTACCAGGAGCTCCATTTGCGCTCTTGGAGGGCGAGGTGTCTGCTCCCGGTGGCAGGGGCGTTGTGCCAGGTTTGAGGAGAAATGAGCCACCTTCAGAGCCTGACGGCTGACTGGAACTGTTGGCTTTTAGCTTCCCTTTGTCTTCTAAGAGAGACACAGAGATATGGTATTAAAGTCGCACATCATACAAACACAGATACATTGACATAAAGGAATTAAGTATAAGAATTTGATTTCTGTATTTGGTTTTACCCCATCCCAGAGTTTAGTCCATTGAATCTGATTGAAACAGAATTCCACGCCATCCGTTTCCGTATCAGGTCACCCCAAAGTCAGGACGACTTATAAAAAATAACTTCATTCTCTCACTTGAAGCACATAACTTCCTATCAAATATCCTTGAATTGTAAATTGTGCTCCAGAGAACACTTTAATATATATAGAAAACCAGCTTCCCTCCCATATGATTACATGATATGACAGGAATGTGAAATAAGTCATTAGGCAATGGGAGTTTCATTCAACTACTCATGTTTAAATTAGGACATGAATATAAAGTTAAAATGCAATCTTTACCCCAAGTTAAAAATTTTAAGTTTGGGGTGTGGGATAGATAGGAGGGAAGAAACATGGTTTATTTGGGTTATGACTAGTTAAGTTTTTGCTGTTCTTTGAGTTGCAATGAAATTTATCCAAAATACAGGATGCAAAGTTTCCATAATACTTATTAGTTACTGCTACTCTAAGTCATAAATTTTAAATAATGACATGAACCACAAGCACAATATGAGGATTGGCCAAATAATTTACAGACATCTTGGCATTTTGATCATGTAGCTGCTAAATGCTTATAATCCTCAGGGCTCCAGTGCAGGCTACACGAAGGGCCGGAGTGACTGTAACTCTTCAGGGGTCATTTGCTGTTCAACACAGGCTCTGTTCAGTGGTCCTTTGGGAAAGACACTGGAACTTCTTAGGCAACAGCAAAATCCATCAGAGGTTTAATCCTACCAGAGCTGGTGCTCTTAGAAAATGTCTACAGGTCTGCTAATAAACTCTCATTAAGAGAGAAGGGAATTAAAACTGAGAATTTATCCATTGCCCTGGCTAATTTGGAACTCTGTACTATGGGCCTGGATGGCCAAGAGGGCAGGCATGACTAAAGGAACAGTGACATGCAAGTGTATCTCTTCTGCACACCAGGCAAACCAAAGCATCATATGCATCAAAAATAAGACGAGTCCTAGTTCTATTTAATTGAGGGATCAGCAGTTGACTTCCATCCCTTTTTCTGCATTGGTTCTATCCAGGTCAGGGATTGTACAGATGAATTCAGGTTTGGGTGGTATTTAGAATAAGTGAATGAATGCTCAGATCCCCTTTTATCCTTGGGTTTCAAAATATTCCTTTCCAGCAACTTTATTAACACTTCAGAATCCCATGAAGTATGATGGAAAAGATCTTAGATATTTACTAAACTGACTTCAATAGTAGGAGAGCAGGACATAAAATCATCCTTCCTAAATGGTAATAGTGAGTAAATTAGATTGAAGATTATTTCAGGGCTGAAACTTTCTCATTTATAAGAATCTCTGATTAAACTGGAAATTTTATAGATACACAATGTGAAATTATTCAGCAATCTTAATATTTCCCTTTATGGAATTACCGTTTCTTGTGGTGGAAACTTAAGTCACTGCACAATAAAACCTTTTCTTCAATCATTTCATAGAATACTTCATACAAATTTGACCTGAAGGTTCTGACCTGCTTTAGTCATTTATTCACTCACTTTCTTCCCTTTTCATATTATTATTTTAATGTCAATTATATTGATCTCCTTCATCTATTCCTACATTTATGAAGACTTTTATAATTTAGAAAGTGCTATTACTTACATTATTTTTTTAAAGATTTTATTTATTTATTTTTTTTAGAGAGAGGGGAAGGGAGGGAGAAAGAGAGGGAAAGAAACAGCAATGTATGGTTGCCTCTCACATGGCCCTCACAGGGACCTGGACTGCAACCCAGGCATGTGCCCTGACTGGGAATCGAACCGGGACCCTTTGATTCCCAGCCCGCGCTCAATCCACTGAGCTACACCAGCCAGGGCTATTACTTACATTATTATCTCCCACAAGAAACTTGTGAAATAGGTAAATGATGATTCCTATCTTAAAGATGAGAAAACTAAGGCTGATCAAGATTAAATAATGTCCCACAGGTTAGCAGGTGGCATAAAGAAGCATGGTGTTTTCTGCAGCTATACACCGGTGGCAGTGTGTTAATCTGCCTGTTCAGAGGGAGGACTTCATATTGCACTAATGTTATGAAAAGTGTACAATAGTCACCCAGAAATGTAAAAAAGCTGTTGCTTTTTTAAAAATTACAGTTTAGTTTTAAAGCTTATTTTTCTTAAATGAAAATGTATATCATAGTCAACAATCATCTGATTTAGGTAACATTGAGAAGGTGAACATAATTGTATCTTTTTCTTTGTATCCCTATTTCTTTTAGAAAAAGTAAACATTTCCTATTCATATCTCTTTTTCAAAAGAGGTCATTTATTCATTAATGAATGCATATTAACAATATGCTAGTTGCTGGCAATGTGCTAGATGTTGAAGAAAATAGTAAATAAAGTAGGTATAGGTTTTAAGAAAGTAACAGATTAGCACAGGAATGAGACCATCATCCAGAGAACTCTAATTATGATGGAAACCGGTAAGAGGCATGAGAGCACAGAGTGGGAAATGCACCTGGCTGGATAAAAGGAGACATTTTCCATAAAAAAAGGGGGCATTTTGGCTGGGTTTTGAGGGTCAGATTCAGATAAGCATAGAATGGGGAGCAAAGGAGTGGGAAGTGAATGGGTATATGTGGAAACATGAGGAAATGCTTAGGGGTTAGAAAGCTTGGGGTTTGTGTGGCGAATACCTGGTAGTTGAACATCGATAATAGCAACAGGAGTAATGGGAGACATGAAGGTGGATTGAGTCAGAGGCAGAGAATACCTTAAAATTATTATAATAGGTACTAAGGTAGCCATTTCTGGTTTAAAAAATATTAAGAGGTATGGTGTATATAGCATTTATATAATCTAACGTTTAGATAAATTATGTTTTAGTTTTTATCCCTCAGATAGGCCAGAGTCTTTAGCTTTGAGAATATTAGGGACATATTTTCTTGACTTTGGAAATGTGTAAATGGTTCCATCACATTCAGTGAGTTCTGCGATTAGATTGATATTAGGTAGTCAATACAACAGATCCTAAAATCAAGAAATTCACTTAGATAACAATATATTAAATTGTAGCATTCTTTTTGGATGTGTAAACTCATAAGCTTCAAAACCTAAATTTGTTATTCCTCATTTTAATTGCTTGATATTTTTATCAAAATCCATTATATTATTTCTCTTTCTTTATTGGCATTTTAAAGGCTCCTTATGTTGTGTATTTGAAAATTTAATTAATGTGCTGTTTCCTTCTGTTTTTTTAATAAAGATGCATTCCATCCAGAATTTCTGGTTAATATAAAATCTACTTTCAAGTATTCCCTCACCTAATGTTAATTAGCAGGGCTTCTCACTGTCTGAATTATTTCCTCATTATGCAAACACCTTTTTTAAGGTTTTATCCTACAGGATTTTGAAGCAAAATTTGCTTAGCTACATCAGAATTGCCCTTTGTAGGAGACATCCATAATTTATGCAGCCAAGTGAACTTAGTTCTTCAAAGTAGCTTTCTAGAGAGGTTCCATGTTAATTTACTTATTTTCCAAAGCTCTAAACATTTTGAAAACCTCTTCTTTGGGAGGAACTATTTTCATATCCAGTTGGTAAACCACGTGAAGGAAATGTCTTCAGTTGTGTTTTACTCCAGAAACTTTACTCAAATTAACCCACCTATTCATCAGAGTTAGCACTACATGGCTCACATACAGCCTCAGAGGATTAATATGCTGACGCAGAAGATGAAAAGAACATGCCAGAAGTCCTAATGTATTACCCATTGGGACAATCTGATGCTGGTGGGCCCTTCACCTCCTGCGCCATGCTGTCACGGCTCGCGCTGAATTCCAGAAAGTCGGACGGAGTCTTCAGGCACGGTTGATCACTGTGAAGCCTGCTAATTCCTAATTAACTATCTTTATATCTAATTTTCATATCATGGCTTTTAGTCTAATCCTGGAAGCAGTGAAAATTATCTTTAAATTAAAGTGACCCTATTGAATCAGAGTCTATATGTCCTTACCTTAAAGAAAGAAAGAAGCTTATTTATTTTAAATAACGTAGGACCCCTGACTAATTTTGTAAGTTTGGAACAGGTCCTGAACCATAATTTCCTGCCAGGCTACAATCTTGACTTAGGATATGCCTGCTCTTTCCATTTGAAAGCCTATGTCAGTTGGGTTCTGGCCACCGGGAAACACCCTGCAGTGATTTTGTGGTCCAGTGATAAGGCCCTCCTTGTCTGAGGTCTGCATGACAACTGCCTCATTGTCCCTTGTGGCACTTTGTTGGGGGGCAGAAGCTGTCAGATCAAACAGTGGCACCTCTAGATAGCTCCTGTTGGAAGCTGGCAGTCTGTCTGCGCTCTGTGTCTATGAGCTGGCACTGATATTAGTGAGCATGTCATTTTTCGAAGGGAGCACAAAAGAGGCTTGTTTGCTTGAGTTTGTATCCAATGAGCAGCTTTCTCCTGTTCTGCGTAGTTTTCCAGCCATTTGACTTGTAAAATAGAGAAGTCATATTTCAAGTTCTCCAGGTTGAAAAATTGCCCCTTTTTTTGATCTGTCACTAAGAAATGGGAAACAGTTATTTCTGAGGCAGCTTTATTATGGAAAATGGAATAACTAACTCATGTCACTCAAATCAAGTCCCTCAGGGAGTAGGTCCAGTAACGATAAAAAAGCCAGGAATAAGATTAAAACTGAATTTTCTAGGTGGAACGAGGAGCAGGGTTTCCCCCCCCACCCCCCCAAAGGAATGGTACTTTACAAAGGAAACAAAGATTCATAAGGTACAAGGAAAACATTTGAATTTTGCTCCTCCCACCTCCTTCCTCTGTAGGTGAAGAGTTTAGGGTTTAGCTTTGATACCCAGGCGGAGTGAATGCACCCTGACAATGGGAAGATCAGTCTGAACAATGTTGAGAAAACTGAGTTTTTCTTCATTTAAAAAATATATTTTTATTTAACACAGAAAATACAAAAATGCACTGTTAGCAAACGAGCTGATTGCCTCTGGCTGTTCCAGGGAGTTAGGTATCTGCTCTTACTCGTTACGGACCTATCTGGGCACTGCCTCGCTTAGGAAGACTGGGCCAGGCTGCCAGGTGTCAGAAAGTTGCCAATTCTTTAAAAATATATTGCTAAAAGCTGTTCATACTTTTACATTTCGAATCTAGCATTTGTGCCTAAATTCAGTCTGCTGCTTTATTACCAAGTTGTCAAAGACAGCTTTATATTGATATTGATATTTTATATTTATAGGTTGCAGGACCATAAAGTGTGCTGACCATAGAAAGTGGTATTAATTTAAGAAGCCTGGCTAAGAGGTTCTTTCCCATCCTATATGTGGCCGGAGATATATAAACCTCATCAAGTCATTAGAAGAAACTATTATGCAAATAGCATGCGGAGAATAGGGAAAAACACAACAACCATAATCCTATCACACTAAACAGAAGTATTTGACCTGGGGTCTGTCGACTCCTAAGTGACCCATGAGTTCATGAGATTCATGAACTTGAATGTCAAATGTATCTTTATTTTCATTTATCTTCGATTGAAATTTAGCATTTTTTTCCATTACAAATGAAGGCAACAAACTATAGCAGTCGTAGCAGTATCGGTAACTATCACCAATGGAAATCATATATTCTTACTAGAAAGCTTAAAATACTGTTTATGCTCATTGCCCCTTCAAAATTATGGTAGATCTTAGACCTGCTGCTAGATTTTAATTAGGGCATTATATTAATTATTATATATATTGCCATATCATAAGAATAAATTAAAAACTGTATTTCAATATAATTGGTTTTCTTTGCAAAACTATAAATTTTATTTTATGGGATTTAAAAATATTCTTCTGAGACTAGGCTTTACTAGCTGGCCATAACAAGAGGTTAAGAACCTCTGTGTTTATGCCTATCACTTCATTCTGCCCTCATCTCTGTCCTTAGCCATCATTTCAACCACTTTCTTACTGATCAATATCCTAAATTCCCTCCCATGTCCCCAAGTGTCCTTTCATTCCTCCAGTTACTTAAACGGGACAGTTTCTCACATGTCAACTCCTATGGAGTACTGGTCCCTCCGATGAGAAGCCTCTTCCCCTCCACCCCCAAACTAGGGTCCTTATTTGCCTGGCTAACTTCCTCTCACCCACCAGCGTCCCTTGTCCCTTTCTTTTCCCTCATCAAGCTTGTCATCACACGTCCAGTATCTGCCCTTCCAGACAAGCTTTCATGAGGGCAAGGCCAGGTCTGCCTGACTCACTGCCATGTACCAATGCCTAGCACGGGGCTGGGTATTCAGTAGAGGCTCAGCAAATGTGTGAGTATGCAAATTCACACACGAGTATACCATTTTTAAAGTTTTGACTCAATAGTTTTTGTAACTGTATGATTTAATGTATTACATGCATTTTTCATATTGTTACTTTTATTTACTTTAAAGCTGCATAATACTCTATTGGATGGAAGTACTTTAAATAATTTCCCTGGTACTGATCATCTTGTTAACAGTTTTTATTAATACAAATAATGCTACAATGGATATCTTAATGCATAACATTTTATTTTTCTTGTTTTGCATTTAGGATTATTTTCTTGGTATTAATTAACTGATCTGATGGAAGAAACATTTGTTTTGTTCTTAATTTATTACATGATATTGCTTTCCAAAAGAGTTCTCTCAATTTGAAATGCTTTAATATAAACAGAATATCTACTCATGATTTTTCAAAGTATTTTTTAGAACTTTTGCTAGATAATAATGATTATGTCTTATGGATTAGCCAAAGGATTGGGTAAAATTTTGGTTTAAAAGCGTAAAATAAAATAATAGCTTTTCCTAAATTCAGAATATGGTACAGTCATTTTCACATTGAGTAAAAATATTTTGTTAACAGAGAACTAAGAACAAAGATACTGTGCCAGCAAAAACAAACAATTTTAACTTAGATATGCATTTTGCTAGTTAAATGGGCAAAAATCATCATAAGACTCTGACAGAAGTTCAAATATTGGGGAACAAGAAATAGAAATTGTACACTAAGAAAAATTTTTGCAAGAAGCTAGGAATAAAATGCATGGACAGACAAGCTTCTCCTATTTACTGACATAAATGCTCGCAGGAACTTGTCAGGCGGGGTGTGTTTTTCATCCTGATTACACCCTCCTCCCTACTCCTTCCATCTCAGGAGCCAACCCTGGCTTCAGGTTGGCACCTCCTCCACACGAAGCACCCAGTTTTCTCCCTCAACAAATGGAGATGTGTTAAATTGTCCCTTCTTTGCTTTTATTTTTTTTTAAGATTTTATTTATTTATTTTTAGAGAGAGGGGAGGAGAGGGAGAAAGAGAGGGAGAGAAACACTGATGTGAGATATATCCATCAGTTGCTTGCCTCTCACACACCCTCAGCTGGGGATCTGACCTGCAACCCAGGCATGTGCCCTGACTGGGAATCGAACTGGCGACATTTTGGTTTGCAGGCTGGCACTCAATCTACTGAGCCACAACAGCCAAGACTGTTTTTTATTACTGTAGCTGGATGTGTAGCAGATTGTTCACCTGTGAGGTGGGGCATCTATCTTATTGAACACTAAGAAAAAAGAGCTAACCCATGTCTTTTTGCCCTGTCCACATTCTAGGGAGGGCACCAGAGCCTGCCCCATTCAATTCTACTGAGGGCTATTAATTTAATACATGCTAACCACATGACTGCTGTGTACAGGATGAAGTACCAGGAGCTGCAGAGAACATAATGGGTGTGATATACATTAACCAGTAGAAGAATGAGCGAAAAGACATTTCCTCCATTACACAGAGATGTGATGAAGACCAAGAAGGTCCTTCTATGTCTTTAAATGTCCCACTGGGAGAGCCAGGCTTATGGAGCCTTAATGTCCCGCAATGAAAAACACAGGTGCAATGATCACTATGAGATGATAAGAGGAGCGCATAAAGAGGAAGGTAACTGCTGATCGCTGTTGCATGATGGCAGCATGGCATGGAATGATCGTAAAGTCAAGATAAGGACAGGACCTGGAAATTTGTTTGAGCAAATGGTTGCTTTTTACGGTTACCACTTATTGAGCGTCTGTTAAGTGGTAGGCACTGATCCAGGCGCATTTGTTACTTCATTAGTCCTGATGACAAACCTGGGAGGTAAGTATTAGTTCTCCCATTTTATAGATGGGGAAATGGAAGGGCAGTGAACATGACTTGGTCAAGGTTATATGGTCAGTGAGAGGTGGAGCTAATCTGACTTCAAGCTCATGTTCTTTTTACTATGTTACCCATGCAAAGTAGGTAAATTGCATTCAAAAATCATGCCCTGGTTAATATTCTATATCCATACTCAAAACAAATCAAAACTTTTTATTTAAAACAAAACCAGTTGTAAAATAGGGTATGGAAAAGGATAACATGCTTTTCTGAGATATCAGACTTCTAGAAATATCACCTAGTGAAAAATAATCTCAAACAGCCTTCAAAAAGCATATGCAGTGAAGTCCATGAGCCTTCATCCAGAGGCAGCATGTCATGATAGTGAATCTGAGGGACTGCCCAGCGAGACCCTGGCCTTGAAACTACTTCCTAGCTGAATGGCTCTGAGCCATTATTTCCCCTCTTTAAATTTCACTTTCTAGCAGCCATCAGAGAATTTGTATAGTCATTAAACAAGATAGTATATGTAAAGTAATTAGCATATTAGTGTCAGGCACATGATTCAGTTACACATTAATTACGATTAGTACTGTTGTTAAAATTACATTTTGCATATAAATCTAAAATCTAAAATCTAAAATCTATGCTATATTAAAATCTAATATAGCATATTATGTTTCTCTAGAATATGCTATATTAGGTGCAGCATAATGGAAGATGAGAGCTGACTACCTCTACTGATAGCAGCAAGAAGAGACATTTGAAGTAAGATACCACAAGAAGACCAAAACAAACAAAAAAAAATCCAAAAAACTAATTACATCGATAAGGCATTTTTATTATGCTTTCCATCTGCAAAGCTCTTTCACAATTATTTCATTCATTCCATCCAACATGACTGTGATATGTGATGTGGAGAGGGCATTATTCATACTTCACAGATGAGAAAAGAGAGGCTCAGAGAATTTAATGCCTTCTGTGGAGTTACAGCCAGTCCAAAGAGCAAAGGGTGCCACAGTAGCCATGTGTGGCTACTTAAAATTAAATATTCAGTTCCTCAGTAGCACAAGCTGCATTTCATGTGCTGAATAGCTATGCATGGCTAATGGCACTCATGTTGGATGACACAGATGACAGACCCTTCCTATCACCACAGAATGTTTAATTGGAGAGTGCTGTCTATAGAAACGAGAGCACCAAACCATTGCTGCATAATGCTATGCCCACATGTCCACAACAGTGAACCTGATCTTCAGAGAAAGGAGTCAGAGAGGTTGAAGATACTATAGAAATGTTTCTACAAAAAACACTTGAAGCTTTACACTACAAAGCGAAATCAGTGTGACACTGGACTGTAAGCATAATTGGAATAGGGCCCAGAAGCCCCCAAATCACCTAGTGCCCGTGCCCTGCATGCAGATGCTAGAAGTACTTATTGAGTAGTTCTGTTTGATCATCCACCTGTTTCAGAGAAGCATGTCATTGTAAGAGAATTCTTCCCGAAACAAATAGGTGAAATGTCATAAAAATGTAACGAATAACCTTTGGTAAAATCTCAAGGTCATTCATGGTTATGCATTTATAAAATTATTCAATGTGCATACAAAGTTTTTTTATATTTCAATATCTTTTAAGTGCAGAAGAGTTTTTAATGGTGATATAAGTCTCAAGGAGATATCCAAGATTTTGCTTTGTAGGATGGTTTATAACTTATTGCTAGTAAATCGTAAGTTAATAGATCCTCAGTAAATCATAAGTCAGTCTTAACTTTTGGTTCACATTCTTAGAGCAACAGTGGGTAATAGCTTCTAGAAGTGGAAAACCTAATAATAAATGCTCAGTTTCATTTGGAAGCAAAAAAAAAAATGCTTGAAAGTTTCAGAAGTTAGGTTCTGAAGTATGACAAACAACTAACTACCTAAAAATCTTCAGCCTTGCCCGGCAGGTTGCTGTGTCAAATTCAAGGTACATGCACAAAGATGGAGGCAGTTTCATTTTTTAAATTGACTTTGAAAGTCTTAATGATATATGTACATTTCATAAAAATATGAGCCTTAGTATAATGGTCTGTTCTTGTTAGACAGATGGGACTCAATTTATGTTCTACATGATTGTACCCCCGAATTTCAGACTTAAGATGTCTGTCATAAATATAGTTAATCTATTATTTTACAAGGGATACTAAATCTCAGCCTCCTGGATTTGGATAGATGTATGCCAAATTTATGATGGCGCTTGTCTATAAATGACAGATGCTGCCAAAGCAGAAAACTATCATTTTTTCCCACTCAACAGCACAAGGTCCTGCTGCTGGAGACGGAAGCGGGGGAAGAGGCAGTCACGAAGACCTTGTTTGCTAATCGACGGAGTCCTGCGGCAGCCGGCAGAAATGAGAAGTTGTCATTTGGAAAACCTGGCCCCATTTGTAACAACACATAAAAACTGTGAAACACACAGGGGAACCCATAAAAATGACGAGGCAAGGGTCTGCATTTGTATCCTTGGCAGAAAAACCCTTTGACAAAATTGAAAATGCTCTTTTATAAGGCAACAGGGTGATCATAAAAAGCTGAACTCACAGCCTTTCCAGGCAAATCATACTGATCAGCTAGTTGATAACTGCTCTGGGTTCACACCCGAGAGATCGCCCCCATGTGAAAGGACAGCCTACTGAAAACCAAAATGAGCTGTCTGGAGGAATCCTATTTTCTTTTCTTCCTTCTTATGTCTTTTTTGACACTGTCATCTCACAGTGTTCATGGTGTGGTCACAGGTATGGGATAAATAAAACAATCTCCATGTCCCTCGTGGGAATATTTGAGATGGAATAATGCAAAATGCTACTGAAAATTTGGACAATGTTCAGGACAACTTAACTGGACCCTTCAGGAGGCAGTTCATGGCTCGATGCCCTTCCTAGGGTGGTTGACCTCTATCTCAGTCAGTGTGTTTGGCTTAGACACAGGAAGCCCAAAGTTGTCAAGCTGGAGCTTTAAGAACATTTATCATTTACCTGAAATGAGTGCTTTCATTCAAACTTGCCCTTGAAAAGATCTGTAACATCTAAAGCTTTGCTCTATTAGGTTAAATGCTACAGACCACATACTGTGTAGAAACTAAAGATTATCAATAAAATGAAGCCTTCATGGGCCTTTCAATACTATAGCTCCTACTGAAAAATATCAAGAGTCACCAAGCAATTCAAAAGTAATTTATATGTGGTCTTACCCACTAATTCTTTAAAAAGGGGTTTAGTGGTCTGACTTTGCCCATTGGGATACTTGTATTTCTGACCCCAAGTCAGAGACAGAAGTTTGGAAGTAATGGGAATAATGGGATACGCATAACAAGAAGCCCTGGGTTCCTGCCCTGACCCTACTGGGATATGAATTGGGGACCTCACGCAGGCCATTTTGCCCTCCAAGACCCCGGGTTCTTCATTGTTATCCTAGCTTTGGGAGCAGCTTGAAGGTGATAACCATTATTTTCATTTGAAGTCCAAATATCCAACACAATTTAAAAAAACATGATAGGTTAGAAGTTCTTTGAGGGCAATAAAATTTCTTTCTGTTCCCTGTTGCACCCCAGCATCTGGTAAATATACCAATACACTATAAGGTCTGTCCAGAAAAAGTCCAGCCATTGTTAATATAATAAGAATGGTTTGAGCAATACTGATGTAACCTGGCATCCAAGGAGAGTGGATGGGATGTGCATGCATGAACAATGACGACTTCACTGTACTAGTCAGTGGGAGCAGTAGACACCATTGAGTGAGCATGTGTACTGTGTGGCTGTCACATTCAAAATGATTGAGTGAGTAGAGCAATGAATCTGCATCATATATTGCATTAAGCCTGAACCTTTCTCTCTGTGGAAACTATTCAGATGATTCATAAGGCCGCAGCTATGGGCAACTGGTGATTGGCAGTTTCATCAGGACAACACGCCTGCTCACGCATCACGTCTCTTGCAGAGATTTTTGGTGAAACATCAAATCACCCAGGTGACCAAGACCCTACAGCCCAGATTTGGTGACCTCTGATTTCTGCCTTTTCCAAAAACTAAAATCACCTTTGAAAGGGAAGAGAGTTGAGACCATGAATGAGATTCAGGAAAATATGATAGGGCAGCTGATGGCAATTGGGAGAACTGTGTGAGGTCCCAAGGTGCCTACTTTGAAGGGGACTGAGGCATCATTGTTCTGTGTACAATGTTTCTTGTATCTTGTGTCTTCTTCAATAAATGTCACTTTTTCATAGTACATTGCTGGATACCTTCTGGACAGACCTCCTATACTACTTATTATAGAGATATACATTTGTTGAGTGAATAAATGGGTGTAAGGTTTGTTGTATGAATTAATGAAAGAGCAATACTAATTTCAGCCCTACTAGTTACAGTGTTGTTGAGAGAGTCATACGAAAACATATATGTGACTGGGTTTTATGAACAGATCAAATTTAAGGTGTTCCTGTTGTTATAGTTCAAGCAGAACACACTGGTTCCATCATCTTTCCCCTTAATTGCATTTACAAAAATATCTGTAGTATTTTAAATCATTCCTTCAGCTTTCATGTGTTTAGACAGCAACTGGTTAAGTCTATTTGACTGTAAATAGCTATATTTTGAAGGACTAGAAATGTATTTTTCCCCATCTTGATATCTAATTATTTTTAAGAACATCTACTGCTAAAGACTAGACATAGATTGTAAAGACTAGACTGTAGGCCCATTAGATTGACTATCACAATATTTTATCATTAGTTTGATTATCACAATATTTTATTGTTTTCAAAAAATAAGGTTTTTCAAAGGCTCTGGGTTTTTTGTTTTCTTTTTGGACCTATTATGAGAGGTTAAATGCTGTCACCAAAACCTGCCTCCCAAGAAAAACCAAAACCCATTCCACTTGATGTATGGGGCGTATTAGCACGGGGAGGCGTACTGTCACATGGCATGATGATACTTGAACTCCAGGGAGAAATTTGGGTAAAGTATTTGCCCAATATGTTCTCACCATCTTTCTAAAGATGCCTAATGCTTGCTGTGTTTTGACCCCAATTCTCCCAAAGCACATTTCTTCTCCCTCCTACCATGTTTTGAACTCCCATTAGTGCATCATTAAAAGTTGGGATAGATCCTAGGAGACCAGAAAGCCATTTCTTTGGATTTTACATTTAATTCTACACCAACTTCTAAAAAGTGAACAGGACAGCTATTCTTACTCAACTACCTTTAACGAAACGTATTTTCTTTCCAATGTAGTTTGTAATTCAGATAATAGAATCTTTGACAAGAGTATGTGTCACAGAGGCAGCAACAAACTGTGAAAAAGAAAACCAGACAGGAAGTCAGGAGATGATGGCTCCTGTTCTTCCAAACAGTGGGCAACCTGCAGCAAATCACTGTCACAATGGGACCTTCACTCGGTTGGCTATTTTGTAAACTGGAGATAATATTTAACCCTACCATCGGATAGATTGGGGTTAAAAATTAATTAAATAATATATTTGAAAGGCTTTGTTCTTTAAAAAGGGAGAAGCATGATATAATAATGCAGTATTTATTATCTATTTATTAGATAACATGATTTAGTCATTCTACAACATAAAAAACAAATAATCCTTATTACTAAATGTGGGTTAGCTGACTCATTCTAGGCTGCAGAGCTTCTGGACCCAGCATTTATGGGACCTAATTAATAGTGGTCCCTTCCTGCACAGTCTCTTTGTCTGAGGAGGCTTCTCTGAAACTTCCTCTTACAGTAATGGATTTGTTCTTCTTCAAAGGCCCTGGGCAGCCACAGGAAAGTATTCTGTAGTCATTTCCTCAAAATTTACAGTGACTTGAAGGGCAGAAGAGAATCAAAAGAGCAGTATTTGTGTGTGTTTCCAATGACAGAGAGGTCCCCGACAAGACAGCAAACACAGAGAGGATTGCACTCTTAGTCCCCTTTAACAGACATGGTCCTCAACTAGTCCCTGAAACATGACGGCTCAGCCACCTTGGGCCCTGAGGGGCAGATGTGAGTGCGTGACAGCCTATTAAACCGCCACTTTCATGGTATACATGCTAGAAAACAAATTTTTTCTCTTCTCTCTGTATCATCTTGAGCTGACTCAGAAAAACGGATGAATCACTGGGACTGTGAAATATGGACTCTTCTGAAAAGGTACTTCCACTAGTAGCCCACTTCCAATTACATAAAGTTCTCCTGTGAGTTAATTCATTACTTCGTGGATAGGTCCCTTAAAATCTTCAAGTTCATTTGTAACTCTGAGGGAACTCAACAAAGATCTTCAAAAATCAAAATCTTTTATTATTGAACCCATTTTCAGCTTCATTCAATAATGCCACTCTCTCAGCAAACTTCACCATTTTAACCCCCCACTCCTCTTCACTATGGTAAAAGAATATAAAAACATCTATTAGTAGATAAATCGAAGAATTCCTTCACTGAAAAAGTCTATAGTAAAAACCAAACATAAAATGAATAGAAAGGAATAATAAAGTCAGTATCTTAGATCCATTTCTTGATTTTTGTCTAAACACACTGTGACTGAGTAGGCCATATATACATATATATATATATTTACATACACATATACTTAAATGTATATATTTCACAACATGGAATGATAACATATCACATGCTTAGATTCCATGCAAACACATAACATCCTGTGAAGGAAATGTTAATATTATAAAAACAAATCATGGAGAAAACATGCAACAGCTGGGTGGAGGAGAACGGGGCTGGGGCAGGGGACCAGGAGGAACACAAAAGATGTAAAGAACAAAAAGTGTCATTGACCTGATTTGTCAGAGCTGTTGCCTGTGATTGGAGTGATGGAGCAGCTGGTATTAGCCTTTGCGCTGTCCTTGGAAGAAACCATTTTGGGTTTGTTTTTCGTTGCCTCTAGTGCTTTGACCTTCTTGGCATGTTTACTTCCTTTGTAGTGGGCCTCGGCCTGGCTCTACAAAGGAGAACAAATCAGGCTCATTTTTTTGCTACTTACAAACACCACAATGGATGATCATGCAGGAAAAAATACATTCAATCATAGGCAACACAAACATTTACCACTCAGCACTTAACTACGTTTCGGCATTTAATGAAGTGGTAGAGCAGTATCTAAGAGGATTTTGCACATTGAAACCTTCTCTATAATGCAAGGGACCTGTGTCTTGGAAAACCAGAGGACAGCCGGCCAGGGAAAAATCGTGGTGAAGGTAAGCTCAGTCACCCATGACTTCCACCACTGTCTACTGAGGTTACTTTTCAAATATTTGGCAGGCAGCAAGCTGCTTTGGGGCTCCTACACAGGTATGTCCTTCCACCACCATTGCATTTTGTTTCCTCCTTTGGCTAAAAACCTGTCCGTCCTGAATCTACTTTCTTCTGGACTCGGCTCTGACAGCAAGTGATGTAACAAAGCAACTTGCTAGTGAGTGAAGATAGCACTACGTTTTGGAGTCATCTACGTGTGTTTCATGCAACATTTTGATGATTCCAGTTCTAACAACAGATGACATAAGCCACAAAGAGAGTAGGGACAATCTTTGTTTCTGATCTCAGATGTGATTCTGAAGTCACAGCAGTTACTGTTACATTCACTTATACATGAAGCACGGGTAGAACTGTGACTTCACTACCAGATCAAAAGGAAGAAAAGAGATCAAGACAAGTGACTCCTCAAAACCTTTAAAAGACAAAATCAAATTACAGCAAAACAAGAAAACATGTAGTCAATTCACTGACATGGAAAATTCCCCTCTGACTAAAGAACAAAGATTTAATTTTTTTGGCATCAAGTACTCATGCATATATTAATAAAAGAATGTGTATATTTGCTTTGATTTCATTTAGAATAAACCCAGAAAACATACATTTGATGAAAAAACACTAAACACACCTTATATGTCATATTATGTTACTTATAAAAGTAAAATGGATGATAAAACTATCATATGAGTTTTTATTAGAGGATTTCTGAATAACTATTTTATATCAGGTTTCCTTCTAAAACTGTATGTGTTTGAAGATGATTATACCACTGTTTTCATTCATTTTCCTCAGCAAGCAGAATCTAGGTGGTGTGTGTGTGTGCTTGAATAGGTAGGTAAGTAGGTAGAAGTAACAATGCACAGAACGAGCCAGGTTATAATTCTATGTTTCAACAAAAGATATGTAAGTAATTTTCCTAGCATATAACCCTGGTCCGTCAAGGTCAATGAACTTGTATGACTATACACAGTCCCTAACTTTCTGAATGTCTTTTCATAAGTATTGGTTTAGATCATCATTGACTTATTGCTCTTAGTTGGCTTGCTCAGGGACTTCTCATTATGTACTCTGCTGAGTTGGGAAAAAATCTCAAGGGAGGAGAAAAGCGTAACATTATTTTAAGTCTTATTTATTACCAATGGAGAATGGTTAAATCTAGCTAATTAGCTGGGTTGATACAAATTAAGAAAATACGCAAATAAAAATTTAAAAGTTAATAATGTGAAGTTAAAATAATAATGATGACTAATATTATTAAATCTTTGCCAAGCACAGTTCTAAATGCATTACATGTATTAGCTCATGTAAGCCTCATAACAACTTGTAAGGCAGGATTATCATTCAGCACTTTACAAATAAAAACTGGGCATAGAAACGTTAAATAATTTATCACAAGTCACACAGGTAGGCAAAGAAGCCATTTTCCAGATTGAAATGTTTAGATGTATTATCTCTATTTAACTATATACCCACATACTATATGTACACATACTCACAATAATGAAACATTACGGTTTTATTAGGAGTGAAAAATTACACAAAAAGAAAGCACACTGTTTTAATGACTTAATGAAAAATTATATTTTAACAGAAGTTTCTATGAGTAGGGAATATCTATTTAATTTATGGGAAATAAACTAGCATAACACATTCGTCCTGATCTTCCCAGTGAGTAGCTAAGTCCCACTTTTTAGGTATATAACAATTTCTACAAGGTGTTAGGAGACCTCCTCCTCTTTCCAAGTACACTAAATACTCAGATGTTACTTTAGTGCCCTTTGGCTAAAGAAACATGTGCTTCTCAAAATAAAACCTCCTAGCACAAGATAAGCAGAGTGTCATTTCCTCATTACTATTTCCTGGCATCAATGCCAAAAGTTAACAGCATAAATTAGCACTTGGGATAAGTGACACCTCACTGGATGCCAAGAGGGAAAGAACTGTTCGTAGCCATGATCCACTTTCCTTCGAGTTCTGGGGCGTGGAGAGACGCAAGACAAGGGTCCTTAGCTCCTACTGACCGCTGTCCGGGACAAATCGCGGAATAAAGACTGGGGCAGGCACCATTCACTCACATTTGGCACCCTTCCAATTCCCCTGTGATATTCTTGGTAGCAGCACTTTGCTGTCCTCACTACTGTATCTGAGGCAGTGTCAACAGCTTCTCAATCCTTGGCAAATCTTCAAGTAAGACTGAGACACCATTAAATAGTAACATGATTAACCTGACTTCATTATCTAGGAATCTCCTTAACTGGGAAGTGAAAGGAACAAGGACAAGAGCCAGGAAACCCATGAAGTCGGCAACATAATCAAGCCCGATGGACAATGGCTCTTGTGTCACTTCTAAGAGACTTGGTTGACCAAATTAACTTACTTTACACCTCAACGACTATTAGCAGACACATATTTGTCTAGCACTAATGGCTTGCTTTCTGCTTCCCCGCCAAAAGTGCGCTGTGCCCCCAACTAGAGTGATCAAAAATAAAACCTCTTGCCAAGAATTGCCAGAATTGGAGAGCCCTAAACCACCATTCTGACCTCCACACAAGAATTCGTTGGTCTCTGGGTTCTCCTCTCAGAGGTCTAGCACTGACAGGAAATGACATCCTGGAACTCTTTCTTCCATTTCTCTCCATCTTTGTTGCCAAAGATAATGTTACAAATGTTTTTTCTTTGTAGAGAAACTCACAAAGTGTCTGGGGAAGGTCAATGTCACTGGAAAAAGTCCTCACTTATTTATTTACCAATTAAACCTGTTTCTTTCTTTCTCTCTTGCATTTCAAAAAGTAATTACAGTTGTTCCCTTAATTTTAAAACGTTTATCAATAAAACTACGGGCATCTTTTTTTTCAGGGACAGATTTCAATGTGTTAAAAGAAGTGTTATATGGAAAATAGCAGAGGTCAGGTAATTTTCAGAAAAACTGAAATGCCAAATAGAACAGATGTCAAATGAACCAACATAAAACCTGGCTAAACTAACAAGGGGACAATCTGATTATTTATTCCACAAAGAATTATTTAGCACCTGCCATGTGGTAGACATTACGAAAGATGAAAAGCAAAGACCCCTACTTGCAAGAATGGCAGTTGGAAGAAAAGGCATGCGCGCTAGTAACGTAACCAAGAGCAGAGCGCGGAACAGTAAAATGGGAGAGAAGAGGCTGCAAAGGCTATGGGCATCCGGAGAGAGAGAAATCTCTTCAGATTGTTGGGGGCCATGAAAGCTGCATGAAAAGGGGACATGAGAGCTGGACCCTGCTCCAGGGACGGAGTGCTGAAGTGGCAGTGTGAAGGGGGAGGTATTTCAGGCAAAGCTAGGGCAAACAGAACGAGCTAGGGCAGCGAAGTTCTGTGAACGCTGCAGTGTTCCCCAGGCACATCAGCTTTTCAGTCACTAGAACCCAGAAAGAGAGAAAACGAACAACAAGGAAGGGCGATCACATCGCACTGCCTAAAAAATTATCTCCTGTAAAACAAAACACGTAATAGAGTTCCAAAATTAAAGAGAAGTTCTATTTGTAGGTATCTTGGATAGATAGATGCTTGTGAAGATGTTGATTTTACATGACAGATTTTATCCTGTGCTCCAAACTATAATCTTATCTTAAAAGAACAATTAAGTTATTTGTATTGAAGCTTTCATAATTGTTTGAGATGAAAGCATGGTATTTAGAATACTACAGTTAAACCTATTAAGAAACAAACTGAAGATTACCGAGTAATCACTAGATAATTACTCGAACCTTTGTTTTAACATCAGACTATTTTTAACTATCAAAGTGTTCTTTGCCTGTATGTGTTGCATTGACAAGATCACACACTCTCAGAGACAAAGCTACAACCTAAGATGCACTGAGGAAAAGGCTTGCTTAATCCAAAGCCTGCTAGTAAACCTGTCTGCTGATATTCACAATTGTAAGGCCCACAATCACAGCAATGCAAAACTACTGGCTTTGATATTCACTTCCCTCAACCTTCATCTACTGGGATCTGTTGAAAACAAAGTTATAACCATTATGGGATTTTTAGCTTAAAAAGATATGATTTCTTTGCTAATTTCTAACTTATAGCTAAGTGAAACATTCGAGGTTTCAACGGCCTGTCGAGAGCCACTGCGTTGCATAACTCTCGGGGCGGGGGGGGGGCACCCACATACACAATTCAGTGTGCATGGAGGCTCTGTCTCCTGCACGGCCATGTTCTGGCTATGGCATGTCATATGTACTGGCCTTCTAGTATATATGTAAAAAAAAACCTCATCAACTCCAAATATTTCTATATTACTAAAGAGAAAAGCAGTAGCTTCTAGGAAGGACATGATGTACACTCTAGACTACTAATTCTCTTTGGGCCTAATTTAGATCCTGTTAAATATCATGACCCAGAAGTAGAGTTTTGGGGTTGGAGCGGATTTAAAATGCCACTATTTGAATGCATAAGCTTTACATTATATTCACTCACATCATACACATTTCCCATGTAGGTAAACTGATTCATTTCTTTGTTTTTTTTTATTGTTGTTCAAGTACAGTTTTCTGCCTTTCCCCCCACCCAGGCCCAACCTCCCAGCCTTCCCCACCTCCCTCCCATTTCCACCCCACCCCGTTATTGCCCATGTGTCCTTTATAATTATTCCTGCAAACCCTTCATCCTCTTCCCCTGAAATTCCCTCCTTTCTTAAAACAATAAAATCTTTAAGTGAGCTTCAAGTTAACTTTCCAATGTAGCCTCTTAGTCAACTGAGAGTCTTGACGCTCACATTCCTGGTGTGCGATTTGCCTTTGGAAGCCCTTCACCCCGGGGGCGTGCAGAAGCTGTGAATGGACCTACCACTAGGACGGAAGTTACACGGTAAGTCAGAAAAACACTTCAGTTTGAGTTTAGTATGATACGGAGTTTAAAAGTCACGGCAAAAAGTGACTTGTTTTTAAAAAGTGTTTTTTTAAAAATAAAATTATTTCTTGTAGAGTTCCAAGGGATCACAATTTTGTCTCATTTTTCCAATGAATTTTATATTTCAATTTTAGGAGAATTTTAGGAGAATTTCGGCAATCTAAGATTCTTTCCCTGGAGATCCAAACATACAGCTTATGTGTCCCATTTAGGATCGAGGAGAGCAGGACACACAACAGAGTTATTTGAAGCTGGTTGTATCCACTGTCATCTGGGCCACAAATTCTTTCATTTGTTCTACTCTGTGCTCTCTCCTGTTCCCTCCTCATTCTCAAATGAGACCATAATGAAAAGTTATATCATTTTAAAAATAAATTATATACATATATATCTCAATGTAAAGTCTATCCCTGAGTATTAATATATTAATTTCTTAATTCTATTCATGAATACTGTAATTATAGAGATTATATTTTGAAAATAAATTTTCCTTCTATAAACTTAATGGAAGTAGGCTTATGTGATTTTTTTCAATGTAGATAATAGATAATGAATTTTATTCAATGTAATTTATTTAACATCATCACAATTTAGTTAAGAATTTGGCAAAAAATATCTGCCATGCTTATCCTAAGAAATAAGACTGCTTACTTCGTCATTTTACATTATATTAGATTTTTTGAAAGATATGTTTACTTTGTCTCCCGGATTGGAGGTCAATATCTGTCAATTTAATGATAAATGTGTGTTTAAAGCGCTAGTATGTGCACTAGTTTAACTGAGATAAAGTGAAGTAAATGAACCCTAGAAAAATATGCCTTTAATCCTTCTCCCAGATCATAAAGGGGAGTAATCATGAATGTCACACAGAAGGATTCGATAAGCCAGGTTCTCTAAGTTATTATGCACAAAGTGGGAAAATGGGTGCTCTTTACACTAAGTAATCTTGATTATGAAATGATGGGAGCATTTATAATTTATTAAAATATATCATTTTCCTCAAGAAATTATGCATTTGGGAACTCAACCTCTTTGAACGTCTAAATCTTAGAATTTTTATGAAGCATATAGATAACATCTTTTATTTTATTATACATTATAAAACATTACAAATTTGTTAATAATTACTTGATTTTATCACTTATTTTATGATTTTCCCCAAAGCATTTAAAAATGAATATAATCTACTGCTCTCTAGTTACTTTCACATTTTATATTAAACTGGGAGATTTTAGTTAACACTTCCCGACTATTTCAGCATTTATAGTGATTTCACAGTATGTCCCAAATTTCTAACGTGGTCTAGAGCGCCGCTGTCTCTTAGCGGGGCGATGGGCAACCGTTGTGTGCCGTGCAGGAGCTGTGCATCACAGCCGTGACGCCATAATTCCCTGATTCGAGTCTTCCGACTGTCATTTACGTCAGGCTCCCAGGCTTCTACATACTACTTTTTAGTCAGGCTAGAAGGTACTATATTTATTTCCATTTCCATATTAAAGAAATTGACATAAATGATACAAAATAAACCTAAAATTAGAATTTGCAATCCATTGTCTCCTTATATTTGATATGTAATATCTTTAATATAGTCCAAAGAGGCAAAGGAATTTTGAAAGTGCAATGCTTAGAAAATTGGTTAAAGAATGGCTTTGGTAAAATTTTGTATATCTTGAATGTTATTTATTTATCATTATTCATTTGCAAACTTTTTTTTACAATACAAATTTTTGTAAAACTCCCACTCCAAAGCCCTAAACCAATTTTTAAAATGCAGCAGATATTTGATAATTCAAAATTAAGTGAATTATGTAAATGTAAAGATTACTAAAATATCCTTTCAAAACATATAACTATAAATAACAGAAAATAAAGAAACTACATTTATACTAGTCACTTAACTAACCTGGGTCATGTTTCTAACTAAAGTGCCAGATTAAACTAGAAGTTTTCATTCCAGATTAACTTCACATATAAGAGATTGGTCTACTAGACCAATACACTAGAGATTTGGAGGCAAAACTAAAATAAACATGCCTATAACCTTGAGTCACACATAAATACCAAAATATTTCAATATAATCAGTGCAATGCTGTGGACTTCCAGGGTCTCATTCTGGTGATGTTATTTATCTATCAGTTCTACTCACCAGGAATAGTCACAACACAATATGGTCAGTGTGAACGCTGACTTACTCATCTTTGAGTCTTCTGAAGCACCTATGCCATGGTTCACACTCAATGAGAGCTGTTGAATTGAGTATAATATACATGGGACAAAGGAGGAATAATCTAAAAAGCAGGAATTTTATACTGAGGACCTGTTTTTTTATTCTTTCATTCAACAAATATTTATTGAATACCTATTATGTTCCAGGAATCATCTTATGTATTGCGGGATGCAAGTCTAGTAAAGCTTACATTCTAGTATGGAGACATAAATGATAAAATATAAATTTTTATATATTTTATATAGTAAGTGCTCTGTAATAACTATGAATATGTTTGGTGGTGCTACAAAAAAATAAGAAAAGGTAAGTAGTATAGACCATTTTCGGTATCAAGAAAAGCCTTTCTTTTGAGGGGTCTTTGCACAGGGACCTGGTGAAGTGACGGAGTTAACCAGGGCGGTATTTGCGGGGAGAGCAGCTCGGGTCTGGGGAAGAGTGAACGGCTAGTGTTAGGGTTTTGACTTCTACTGTGAGTAGATGGAAAATCCCAGCGGTGTTTTGTACCGAGGATGAACCTTGTTTGACTTCTGTTTATATAATGATCACTATGGTTACTGTGTGGAGAACAAGCTAATGTGTACCATGGGGAGGCTGGGGTGAGGCAAAGTAGAGCTCAGGCCTTCACGGTCACCCGCACTGAGGTATAAAAAGTTCAGCATTAAAGCCACTGGAGGATCAGAAAGGCTTCAAAAGAATGATTTTCTTAACCAGTAGTTACAGTATTTGGGAGGTCTACAATCTTTGGTCTTAAATCATTTATGATTTGTACAGAATTTTATTTGTATAACCATTGCTAATCATTACTTTTGTGTTTTTTAAGTTCAAATCATATATATTTTTTTGTCTAGGTAGTATAATCACACTGTTTAAAAGTAATTTAAAAAGTATACACAGTGAAAAGTCTACCTTTCAGATTCAGCAACTAGTTGTCACTTTCTGGGTATCCGGCCAGAGGTAATTTACAGGCCTATCAAGCAAATATATACATATGACTGTATTTTTCCTCTCTTTCATTTTTAGACAAATGCCTACATACCACATATGTTGTTCTGCATTTGGCTTTTTCTATGTAGCAATATATCTTAGAGTTTTAAAAATGAGTAATTAGAAAGTTTTCTGATTTTTTAAATGGTTGCATATATTTATTTCATTATATGAATGAACCATAATTTATTTCAACAGTACCTTATTGATGGATATGTGTTGCTTCCAAAGTTGCTCTGTCACCCATGATGCAAAAATAGGCATTAGATACTTTAAATACTTATTTTCTTCTTTTACAACTAGAAAATTTTTTTTAGTACTTTAATTGAATTAAAGCAGACATTAAAATTTTCCTAATTAGTTTCTAAACCCTAATTTGTAATTATGAATGCAATGTGGTTATGTGTTCTTTTAAGCATATTTCTTGAAATCAGGCAACAAAATGTGCACCCTGGCCCCAGACTTATAAAATGATATGGATACTGGAGAAAAGAATAGGCTTTGAGATGGGCTTCAATAATAAAAAGGATTTTAAAGGCAAGAGGTATGTACTCCCCATGAGGAGAAGGCTGTGATGAGGAAAAAATGTCTAGAAAAAACTATTTATATTTAGGAAAATGTGAATGTGGACATGCATAGCGTAGGAGAGGGAGAAAAGATTAGAAAGGCAAGTGCCAGGTTATTTAGGTCTTAAATACTAGGTTGTAGGATGGTAGTTAACGAATAGCATACTTGATTACATAGTTAATGAGGAGACACTCAAGGCTTTTGTTCTAGCACAATCTAATAGCAGCAAAGGCCTACTAGAAGGAAAGGAAAAAGAGAAGACTCTTACCATAGTAAGTCAGGGAGTACTGGTATTCTTAAATATACATATTTCAAATTTTAGGGGCATCATAAACCAAAAGCTAGAGTTTTTATAGAAAAGGAGCTATTCCTTTCCTATTAAGTCAAATCTCTCCAACTAAAGATGCTGCTCCTTTTGTCTTCCCAAGTGTCTGTTATCTTTTCTCTTTTTTAACACTTATATTCAACCCCACCACCAACACTTCTTTATCATCAGTGTTTAAACAAGCTCTGATCTTCCCAACCCAAAATAAACCATTCCTCAACCTACATTCACTCCTACCCTATCACTCTGCTCCCTTTCACAGACTGATTTGTTAAATTAATCTTAGACACCTCCGTTTCTCCTCTCTAATCAGTCCACCTCAATCCATTAAGAGAGACATCATCAAGACACTGATGCTCTAAACCCTAAAACTGAGAACATCTTTCATGCCTTCTATTGCTTGACCAATAAGGTACACCTGGACCTGCTGGAGAAACTTCTTCTCAGGAAAACGCTCTTTCCCAGGCTCCTTCTTAGATTGGTGTCCCTCACGTCCCTTCATGTCAGAATCATTTGCAAGCTTACCCTCCCCCGCCTGGTCATTGAATGTGGACATATTCCAAGGCTCAGTTTGAGGCCTTCTTGTCTTTCCACTTCAAACTTCCCAGTCTATTCCCTATTCCAGTCTCATCCACACTACGACTTCCCCACCACTCTCTACACCGATCATTTCCTGGTTTCTCTGCTCCAGGTCTCTCTTTGGAGCTCTAGACTGAGAATATCCATTTGGATGTCTCAAAGCACCTTAAATGTAACTTCAAAACCAAACTTTTGGTATCATGCCTCTGCTCTACTGCCCAAACTATCTAGTCCTTTTCTATCAATCCTTTTCTGCTGATGGCATCAGTCTACATCTGCTGTAAGAGCCAAATCCAGGAACCAACTTCATCGGTACACTCTGCCCACACCCCCAGATCCATCAGTCCCTAAGTCCTACAGATTCTACCACCTCAGTATTTCTCTAATCAAGCCAGTTCTTTAGATCTCAACCACAGCCTGGTCCACACTGCTGTCCTTTTTGCCTGGACTACTGCAATAGCTTCTTTAGTGATCACCAAAGGCCCCTCTTGTTTTCTTATAAGCTGTTCTCCCCAAAAGGGTCAGAGTGATATTTTCAAAATGAAAAGCTGATCATGTCATTCCTCTGCTTAAAATATTCAACTCCTTTTCACTGTTCTTGGTTTAAAATCTAAACCCATCATAGTCAAGACCTACATGGTTGATTTCCCTGGACCTACCTATCTCTAGTTTCATTTGGTAGCAGTCTCTCCATTATTCTCTGAGAAACCGAGAGTGTGTGGCTGAAACGTGTTGAGCTATCCTTTTACGCAGGCCCAAAATACTCTTCCTTTTCTCTTTTCCTAGTTAACTCCTACTCATCCTTCAGAACCCAGCCCCAACATACTTCCTGAAGAGTTTTCCATGATGCCCCAGGCTAGGTGACATCCTGTTTGGATTCTTTCCCTCATAGCACTTTTTACAATTTGAAAAATTATTAATTTTATAATACTTTGATTAATGCATGTCTCCCCCACTAAACAATAACCTTCATTAAGGCTGTACCTATAAGATTTTTGCTTTTCACTCAGTGTCTTGCACTTAGCACACTGCCTAAAACATTCTAGGTGTTTGATAAATACTGATTGCATAGATAAATGAATGAATGGAAAAATTATGTTGGTTATTTGACAATAGAATTAAAGTAATGGTAGAGGAAGAAAAAATAATTGGAGTTCATTCTAAAAGTTTCAGGCCTAAATGACAAAGAACAAAAAGATGCAGTTATAGTGGGATGAGAAAATTTTGCAGACAAAGATGAGATTTCAGTGCGGATATCTATTTAGACTGCTCAAGAGATACACAATGTAGAGGCCCAACAAACACCTGGAGATAACATTGGTAGCTGAGGAAGGAGGCTGGGGCTGGAGACATCCATTTGAGAACCACATGAAAAGATGATAAATAAAACCCTGGGGACATATGTGATTCCTGAGGAATTAATTACAGAGAGGATAAAATCTATTTTGAAGAAGGAATCTTGAGAAACAGCAATATTCAATAGCTACGATGAGGAACAGCTATATTTAATAAGTAAGAGAAGTCAGCACAGGATAAAGAAAAGAGGCCACCAGAAAAGCTGGATGTACCAGAGAGTAATAAAACACAGAGGTCAAGGGAAATAAAAATTCCAGAGGAACAATAATTAAAAATGCATACATGCAACTACCAAAAAGGAACTATAGTCTCACTGAAGTACAATAATATCTTTTTAAAAAATATTTTATTTATTTTTAGAGAGAGGGGAAGGGAGAGAGAGAGGGAGAGAAACATCAATGTGTGATTGCCTCTCATGCGCCCCCTACTGGGGACCTGGCCCGCAACCCAGGCATGCATCTTGACTGGGAAGCAAACTGGCAACCCTTTGGTTTGCAGCCCGGCACTAAATCCACTGAGCCACACCAGCCAGGGCTCAAGTACAATATCTTAAATGTAAAACACTTTTCTGTAATTTCAAAACAATCTCATAAAGTGACCGGAAAACTAATATGAGGTCTTTATGTCCTAGAAGAACATTTGATAATGTGGTACAAAAAGTGTAGTGTTAGCCATGTTTGTGTGAAATAAGGGGCTTATTTATAGCTACTGCTCCAAGGAAAATTACAGCACCTCACCCATCACTTCAAAGAGCTGAGGCATGCAGAGCCACAGAGAACACAGCAGGCCAGAAAGACTGCAAACACAATGTCAGGTTACAAAAATCACTCTGAATTCAAAAATAAAAATAAAAATAGTGACAAATAGTTATTATTAATTATTTGCTAAGTACCAGGCACTGTGTTATGTGTTAAGAGACAGCATCTCTTTTAATCCTCATAAAACCATGCAAGGCTAGTATTGTTAGCCCAAGTTTACAAAGACTCTGTTAAGCAATTATCCAATATTATACTTCCAGAAATGGAAGGCCCTGAATTCAACCCCAGGCCTAAAGGCTCTTAACCACTGCCCCACTGGAGCAGGCCCCAAGCCCAGGGTCAAACAGCCTCCACAGGAGCAGATCCAAAACAGAAGAGACTCTGTCCCTTATCACTCTGTTAAGAGAGGATCTTCATTTCCTTAGAGTGAATGATGTGGAGGTGAAAACAGGGCTGTGACCTTTAAGGTCCTATAAAAATTAGTTTTCACTGTAGAGAATAGATTCAGTAATTCTCAGTAGATGCTTAGGTTGTCATAAATTAAAGATTAAAAAAAATAAATCCTCTTTAGGACAATTTATTCAAGAAATATATATAGGTACTGTGCTAGGCACCAGAGAGACAGCAATGCCTAAAGCATACTCAGTTCCCGTCCTCACGGAGCCAACAATTGTGTGTGCCTGTGTGTGCACATGTGTGCGTGTGTTGGAAACAGATACTAAACAAAGAGTTACATAAAGATATCTTCACAAATTGTGATACATTTCATAGAGGAAAATCACTGGGTGTTATAAAATTATTATTAGGAGTGGGACTAGTTTAGGCTAGTTAAGTCTAGAAAAGCTCTTCTGAGGAAGAGACATTTAAAGTGAGGCCTGAAGGACAAGTGTGGACTAGACCAAAGGTGGGAGGGGCAGGAGGAGCTTGGCAGATTCATGGAAATAAAAAAAGCCACTGTGGCTGAAGTCTGCAAACGATGTGGCCAGTGGTAAGAATGGCCTAGAGATGTGTGTAACTGGTTAGAAACCTGACTGGTTTCTGTTAATAGAGTGAAGATTTTGGTATTAAAAGTAGCCATACTCAACTGAGTACCTCCTACTTCCTCTAGATCAGCGATTTTCAACTGGTGTGCTGTAAGAAGTTTTAAAACATGAAATACCTGATTATTTAGTCAGGGGCAATGACCTCTTTTCCCCTAGACTGTCAAATTAAAAAAAAAAAAGAACAGTCAACACAACAATAACTGTCCGGTGTGAGTGAATCAAAATTATACTTATTTTTGTCAGATTGGCAAAAAGTATATATTTTTGGTGTGCTGTAGACTTTTAATAATTAGTTTATGTGTGCCATGAGCTGAAAAAGGTTGAAAATTGCTGCTCTAGATTCCTGACTTCCTCCTGCCTATGATTAGAAGCAGTGGGTTGCAGTCACGGTCCTAAGCTGGTATGATTTGGGGGGTTTGGGGCTTGATCAGTCATAACAGACCAGTTGCTCAGTAATTGGAAAAACAATTCTTAAATACAATGGTTCACTCACTTGTCTATTAAGATAGCCCAGGTCAGAACACAGAATAAATGATTTATTGATCATTCAGTTAATTTGATCAGCATGGATAAATAACTACATTGTATTAATCATCCCTCAAAACGTCTAGTTGGCCTGAAATATAAATCCTATATACTATCTAAGTTAAAATACTTGACTGAAAAGATTTTCAGAAAAATTCTAACCAAGTCACAAAAATATCATTTGCTTTAAAAAAGTATTAGATGTTACTAAATGGTTATAATTTCAGAAAAACCTCATTAATGTAGACTAATTTGGGTTAAGGGTATAATGAAATGGTAAAGAAAACATTAAAAAAAGTAGAACATTTTTGAAGAAATGCTGTTAGTTAATAACTGTTAGCTACCAGAGATGCCTAGGTGATATATCAAAATATGTAAGAATTAATTTAAATTATATATTGCTGTATTTTAATGAGTGCCTTCAAAGTACTCAGATAAGCCTGTAAAAATTGGTCCTGTTGGTATTCTAAGTCTCTATGCTTTAATCTCCTTTGTAACAACATTCATCTGCATTTTCTTTGAAGAATTTGGACCAAACGGAAGTTCTGTTCAGCCTATACCTGAATTATCACAAATCTTTAATAACTATAGCCCAAATTAACAGGAATTTTCTGCATTTATGAAAATGGAAATTTATACAAAAGGCACTATTTAATGTCTAGATCTTTAGAAAACTAGCTTGAAGAGAATGTCTTTCAGATATCCAAACTTTGTTTTTTAAATCTACATCTGCAAATTCTGTAATTCTATTCTGGCGCTTTACAAATATAGACATCTATCATTTCTCCAACACTTACAGATGTTAATGAATACACCCTTCTATGACCATCTGTGTAAATGCATAAATTAAATTTTACAAAGAGATCATTGGTATTTTTAGATTAAAAGTGCACATAGAGCATTTTGTTGGCTTAAACATTTTAAATTACAAAGCTGTACCAAATAACCTAACTACTCCTTTAGTGAATCTATACTCTTCCATTTTTCACAAATGATATAAGAAAAAGCCGATAAAATTCATGACATAAACAAATCATCACATAAAAGGATTCCATAGATGTCTCTCAAAAAATATTGAATTTATATCTTTCCAGAGCAAAAAGCAGCTAATCACTTCAAGCTCACAGTTCAGAGATAATGAAAGCTACATTTCAGAGAACACTCAGTGGGCGTTATCGAAGATAAAAAGGAAACTATTTGGTGATTGTGAGTATAAGTCAGCACTACACATCTCCCATGCTAAATGCAGCACACACTTACAACAGAATTAGAATTCCGTTAAAAACATTTACAAATGTCAGTGACACACGAAGGTGAGGAAGTCCACCTTCAGGAAATAAGAGGTTGTACTGTCTGCGAGTTAAAAACAATAAAACTGACCAAAAATCAGTCTCCTTTTTATTATCACTATGATCTGACAATTCTAAACTCTGTAATAAAATACTTCTTGAAAAAAATTGTTGGTCTAAGTTCTAAACAATTGCTGTGGTTGCAGTAGAATTTTAATAATATAGGTACACTTAAAATTAGCACATTTTTGTTACTCATCTTTTAATTAACTACATGAAAGCTAATACAGAGAACTTGGAGTATGTCATCAAACTTCCAATTCATAATGACTCTGCTACACATTCAGAAATAAGTTCCTAGTGGTTAAGAATCATTTAAGCTAGTTTCAGATGCAGTTTTAGTTTTCAAACACTGTCACTCATATTCTAGAATTTCAACTGTGGATTTGAAATAAGCAATGTTAGCATAGTGGCTATAGAGACAAAAATTTGAGATACTTCAATTCTCTCATTTTAAAGACTTTATTTATTTATTTTTAGCGAGATAGGAAGGGAGAGAGAGAGGAAGAGAAGCATCGACGTGCGAGATAAACATTGATTGGTTGCCTCTTGTATGTGCCCTAACCGGGGACTGAACCTGCAACCCAGGCATGTGTCCTTACAGGGAATTGAACCCATGACTTATCACTCTGTGGGACGATGCCCAACTAACTGAGCTACACCAGTTAGAGCAATTCTCTTATTTTAAATACACGACTGCTTAGAATTTTTGTTTGTGTTTGAAAGTTAAGAGTGAGACAGTGACCACTGAGAGGTGTGTTATTCTTGATTGGTAAATATAAATTTTAACTTATGTATAACATATTCCATTGATTTTGGTTAATATTTTTAAAATGAATATTGATGCTTCTTTGTAAGTTACTATGTGCTTTTAAACTAAGGAACAGAGAAGAAAATAAAATATCGGTGGTATAATTTAGTAGATATGTAAATTATATCTTACATGTAATTTTGATTTTATTAAAATTCACTTATTTGTTACTATAATATTATTATTCATTATTGCAGTAGATTAATATGTAGGTTTAAGTTTTTTTCTTATTTACAAATATATTAATGTAATCAAAAGGATTTAGCCTTTACTTTTGTCCTTTTTTGTATTATAATATTAAGTAGTAATATAATCAAATCTTAAAACAGTGTCTAAGTTTCTTATCTGGCTATTATTATTATTCATGTAATTTCACAATTTTTCTGAAAGTGATTTTGTCTTCTGGAGGAAGATGTTAAAAATGATCTAGTTTTGGAATCAGATGCGTTAGGTATATCACTGATATGGTAATGCAATTATTATCTGTGAGAGCTAAAATATACTTTATATCTGAAGGGAACACAAATTAATAAGAGTAAAATCATAGCATCTGCCTCCCAAAAGCAGAACCTTAACGAAGTGATGTATTCTGGGGAGTCCTTGTTCATCAGATCACTATTTTCAGAGTAGCGAATACAACATTTGCTCTCCATGTGCCCTAGAAGACAGGACTAAAGTGACAAAAGAGTACAAGGTTTCTCTCTTTTCTCTCCCCTTTTCCTCCCTCCCTCCCTTCCTCCCCCCCTTCCTTCCTTCCTTCCTTCCCTCCTTCCTCTCTCTTTCTCTCTCTAATATTTAGATAAGATGTAATACTCATGATTAAAAATGACTAAATCCTGAAATGTCACCAATGGAGCTGTAGAATATTCACTTTGAGAGAAGAGAAGATTCAATCACCTTTAAGAGATCATCTTAATTGATCATGTGCAGACGGGCAAAATTCTGCATCATTTCCGGGGGTTCATGGACCACCTTGCAGCCCATCCATGGACAACATCCTTAAAGGAGCCCTATCTATTTTAGCTCTAGTATTTAATAATTCCTTCATTTTCTCTCCTTCAAATGCTGATCATCTCTCAAGCCTCTCCCCTGGTTTCACCTCTTCCATGAATCTCTGAAAATACAGTGATCATGTATGTGGAGAGTATCTAGTTTAGAGCCTGGCAGAAGAAAAGAGCAGGCACCCATCAAGGCTAGCTTTCCCCTTGTGATTGTGGTCCTAGCTTGTGTGCTGTCTCCTTTCCTAAACTGGTATTACCCATTAGTTCACATCATAGAGTAGAGCAGTGTTTCTAAGTGTGCGAGTTTTGTTTCCCTAGGGAGATCATCAGGTCAGTGAGAGTAGGGAACTTCTCTTACATTTCGTGACTCTTCCTTTCTTGGCAGGAGCTATTTGGACACCCTTCAGTCTCTGGTCAGCTTCACTGCTTCTTTACTCTCCTTGAAGACCTCACATTAACCAGCAACACTATTTTCCTACAAAGTCTTTCTAGCTTGAAATTTTAAAACTGCTGAGAATACTTCCTCATATGCTATCCTCACACCCTCTTCCCATGTGCCATTCCGTTTGTTATGGTCCCTCAGGTTTTCCCCAAAGAACTGCTCTTTACACTGACCCCCCACATCTAAAGTTCTTTGGCCTCCGGGGCAAATGCTGTCATTTTATTCAAAGAACTAGAGAGATGAAAGTACCTAAACTGCCTTTTGCAGGTTGTTCTGTACTATATAAAATCAGCCACTTGTTTGAAAGCAATGGAATAGACAAGATTACTTTTGTTGCATGAAAGGTTTTTGCTTTGCTTTGTTTTGCTTCTGTCTTGCATAAGTAATACCTTTTTCCTTGTTGGAAAGGTTATGAAAATTATAGTCAACTGTTCACTGAAGCAAACAGAATAGAAGACAAGCTATGGGAAACCAAACATGTCCTAAATAAAGCCTGAATATAAACTTTAAACCAGCAACTAATCAGTTAAGGAACCTATAGGTGTTCAGCCTAGAAATTCTTCCAGATATGTAATTATATGTTGAATAAATTTTTATCTAAAGAATCCTAAATCACAAAAATTGAGTGAAATATCATCTTACTGGTAAGGATTCCACAACCAGTCTTAACTAAAGCAATGCATAGCAAGCAAAGAGGGAAAACTCACAAGCTTTCAACAGTCTTTCCCTAACCCCTAAGTGGCAAGGCAACTTTTGGATGACAAAATCACCAACAAAATGACTTGAAAATCCTTTCAGGAATCTTTTACTTCCCCCTATAAGAAGTACAGGAATTTCACCAGGAAAAAAGATGGCTCACCGTATTTTTTAAAGGTGTCGTTAATGTTTGATCAGCAAAGCTGTACCGAGAGGAAACGTACCAGAGCCTGCAGCAGCAATGGTGAGTTGTGGATGCCTAATGGTTTCGCTCATCTGTGGAGATGGGTCTGGTACTATCTTTGTAACATTCACATTTACTGTTCTTCAGAATATCCTATTAGGCTGATCATTCTAACTTTGAATATTATTAAACACATATAAATAGCTAAAGTAACATGTCATATGAAACATCTATATACTTTAAGAAAAGCCAGAGAAATATTGAAGTGTATTGTGTAATTTCCCCATTAGTTAACCATTGGATCTGATGAATCTTTGTAAGTGCTGAAGCTCACATTTAAAAAACTTCTCTTTTATTTTAGTCTTCTCTTTCTTTCAGTGATGAATTTAAAATCAGCCCTAAATTATGCAGATACCCCTTTCAAATAAGGAAGTGCTAAGAACTTTCTGTAATATTACAGTGCTGATTTGGAGCAAGTTTTTTTTTTTAATGTAATGAGTAACTAATATATGCTTTGAGAAAACATGACCAAACTGTTTAAGACCTTTGTTACACAGCAGCTGCTGAAGAAGATTTTCAGTGTGGTATGTTCCCACTCCCTGGAACCACGTTATATTTCTGTCACATGGAAGCAAAAAATGTTCATCATTTTGTCATCTCTGTCTGCAAAGCACAGAATTACCTTCCCAAGCTCCTGAGATTTATGCTTTTAATTACCTCCTATCTGCTTCACTACCTTCCATACCTAAGAATCAATAGAAATAGTCTTATAGAAAAAATATAAAATGTTTGACGAAAGCACGCCATCACTTTCTAGATTTCCATTTGATGCTACCGATGCCTTCCTTCTTCAGTACTTTTTTCTTGATAGAATCCATTGATTTTTTTTAAACTTATACAATTATTTATTTATCTAATCATTTGTACTGCTTAACAGCAGATGTAAACTTTACAAGTAGTTTTTGAGTTCCAAATTCACCAATGAGATTATTATCACTGTGGAATCTCTTTATTTAATCATCAGCTGCTGAATTCAGTTTAACTGTGGTTTCCTCCCAATCCCCTCATGATGATAAACTCACTTTCCAGGGAGGACCACCTTTCCTGGCTTATTTAGTTTCTAAAGGGAAGGCCACTACTAGCACAGCCGGGACCTGGCATGGCAGGTGCTGGTATTCTCAAAACTGCCTCTCACATTTATCAGCACAAAGTATTTGTCTAAAAAATCCTCAACAAATCAATATATATTTATTCATACATAATTATATGTAGAATTTATATATGATTATATAAATATATTATAAATTAATTGAGAGGCTGTTTAAGGAGCTGCTATCTATCTCAAGGGCGTCAAGAGAAACAGAGTAGATGTTCATGGGTGGCAGGCAATGACTGGACAAATATATGTGGAAGGAGGCAGGAGTTAATCTGTAGAATTAATCTGCGTCGGTCTGATAATGGTGTTGTAGGGAGGGCCAAATACTGAAAATGAATTTTCAAAGTTTTCTTCGACATATCAATTATCAAACGTGATGTCTGCAAATTCAGGATATATAGGATAAACTCATTTTTTAAAAACAGTACATTGGTTAGAGTTTCAATAAAAATATGCTTGCCCTGACTGGTGAGGCTCAGTTGGTTGGGCATCATCCCCCAAAGTGAAAGGGTTGCCAATTTTATTCACATGTCAGTCAGGGCACATGCCTGGGTTGTGGCTTGAGTCTGCGGTCCAGGTGTATGCAAGAGGCAACCAGTTGATGTTTCTCTCTTACTCCCTCCCTTCTCCTCTCTCTAAAAATAAATAAAATCTTTTAAAAAATACCCTCAATAGGTACCCCCTTCCCAAACAGAAGTGCCTCTTAACTTAAAGCAATGAACCCAGTCAGTAACCTAAAAAAAAAAAAAAAAACTTGATAAAGACGCTACAAACATCCAAGGAAGAGCTAGAGGAGAAGAGAAGATAAAGTTGAGGAGATAGGAAGGAGTAATCTGATGGTCTCCTGGAAGAGAATGTGTTTTGACAAGGAAAGAGAAACACTGATAACCCGTGGACAGAATCTCTAGAGTTAAAAGCAAGCACTAGGCAGCCAATAGCAAAACACGGAATTCCTTAGAAGAATGTCACATGATGAGAAGTAAAAAGCTTGATCCTTCAGAAAATGCAAGTAAGGCCCTTGCAGCTGAGTACCTTTCCTGCTACAAGGGGCATCTTCAAATGTGGCATCTAATGGCTCCTGTTTCCCGGCCGCTGGCTTCCCAGGGAAGGAAACACAGCTGCTGCAGGGACTTGCTGCCTCACCGCAGCTGGTGGAGAGATGGCATTGAGCATAGTGGCCAAAGGAAAGGGAGGGTCAGCCAAGGACAAGGAAAAGAGCATTTATGTGGGACCCAAAGTTGTGGCTTTCTCCCTAAGCTCCTGACTGCTGAGATCTCTGCTGGATGACAGAGAATGCCAGGGCTTCTAACCAAAATTGTACTAATGCAATTTCAGATTGCACTAATGGCAGATGGTGGATGGGGCAGTCTGTTCATGCAAGACAGGGAATTTGTATTATACGAACTGCTTAAAGAAGTCAGGAAGTGGGCATAAGTTTAAAATTAAAAGGGAGAGAGAGACAGACAGACAGACTGACAGACCAACAGATCCAGGGGGACATACTTAAATAACCTTATCCAAATAAAAATTGCTAACATGACAAAGATGCAAAATGCAGAGGGAAATGGCACTGCAGACATGTCAATTACACACTGATGCAGTCACATGGGAACTGGAGGTGACCGCTGAACAATTTCACTTTCTAAAATTTCAGAGAGACTTATAGGAAAGAATAGGAGAGAGAGTCAGGTCACCCACAGCATGTTCATACAAATGGTTGGACCCTCTGCCATTTTAAATTCTAAGAAAAGCTTTCATTTCCTGTCCATGTGTGCTTAATCGGTGTAACGTAAATCAGTGAAATGGCACCGGGTCATCTCCTTATGTCTTGAGATGTGAGGGAATAGAACACAGTAAAAAGAACAGCGAGCTAAAATGAGAGCTTGAGATATTGGATAATCAAAAGCCAAAACAAACACATTGAAAAACACAATAAAAGTAAAAACCTAGAGGAACCACAAAGTAAGATAAAGTAAAGAAAATGTAAACTATAAATGATTTGAAGTTTATAATGCTATTCACAAGGTAATACTATAAATTTAAGTCTGTGGAGTCACCAATTAGGGACACTGCATCTCATACTTGTTCAACTGTGGTATTAATGCTTAGTGTCAAAATTTCAGGGTCAATTCCTGAATTAGAGTACGTAAAACTTGACTGAAAAGATTATGCTTTCACCCCAACTTGTCTATAAAGCATAAAGGACTCAGTCCTGTATTACAAGTATTTATGATTAACTGTACTGTGATGATGATGATGATAATGATGATAATAATAAATAGATCATCTCTATTTTTAAATATTTAAGAGAATCAAATTGTCCTGATTTTGTGTAAGAATCTGTTTAACAATCAGTTTCTTTTATCCTTCTGCTACTCTTCTCCAAGGAATTGAAATTAACATGCAAATTAGAAATTATTTGAGATCTGCCAACTTAAAACCTAGCCAAAAAGAGAAATGTTAGCCTGAAAAATATTTTAAAGGCTTATGGTAGGGCTAGTTTCCAGTATTTTTGTATAAAAACCAAAAGCCTAATAATTTTGAGTCTTATTTAAAACCAGCTACAGAACAGTATAGAAGACCTATTTTTCTGGTAAGGCTTAAGGCTAGAAAGGTATTTCCCAGCAAAAGAGTAAAAATTCAGAGTCAGGCTTATCAACCTGATAACACAGTTGCGGAGCACTCATTCACTCCTTGGAAAGGAAAGGGGCATTCAGGCTTAGGAGAAGCTCATGCAGTGCTCAGCTCAAACCATGTTGGGGTGGGTGAGAAGGGGTGTAAGAAGAAACTAGGGATTCGTGTGCTGCACGCATTTGTGCAAGTGTCTGCGGCTCAGCTAGATCGACATATTCTTCCTGGACTGCAATGCCTGGCCCCTGGCAAAGTTAATGGCGTTAATTTGTAAAGGTTCATTTGGGAAACATTTATGATTAATGCTTGCTCATTTGCATAATGCCGTATTGTGCAAATAAAGCTGTAGCCTTTTGCTTTGCAACAGTGGAGTTCTACGGAGAGGAGTAAAGCTGGACAAAGGTGGCTACATGGGACACTTAAACTGGGTCACATTGAATTTTAATGCATGAATCCCGCCCTGGTATGTTTTATATGGGTAGTGGAAAACTGCAGAGTGCGGTCTGTTTACCGTGCAAATCTGCCTTCCGATTTTCAGTAACCATATTTTCTACACTTATGAGTGAAGGCAATTCAGTCTCAGGCTGGTTTAGAAATGTTATTAAAGAAAGAATGAGCATCGTCTAATTCTTACATTAGAATGTAAATAGGGTAATTAGAAAATAATACACTAGCCCCCAAATAAAAAATGCTCAGTCTCGGAACTCAGCTATGCAGATAGGCCACCATTACTAGACACAGAAAACATGTGTATGTCATTCTTGTGAACTTGCCATCCGGACTATATGGCTTTACTGCCCAGAGCCTAAGTGTGATTCAAAAATTTTATTTCTTTCTCCATTATCAACAGAGCTTTTGAGTGGTGACAAGGAAGCTGGGGATCACATACTCACATGTGTACATTTGTCCATGACCCTGTCAGTAAATACAAAGAAAATCACTGACATGGAATGAAGCTCAAGGCAACAGTGAGCCCCGCCCTCCCTCCCCTGCAGCGGAGCAATTCTGGGGTATAGAAAGAAGATTGGCAAACCACCCCCTACCCCCGACCCCTGGCCAACCCATGAAGCAAACAAAAAAATAAAACTTGCAGTCATTCTTTCTTGGTCTTAACTGTTCCACCCATAAAGTGAGGGAGTTTATACCCCGTTCTTCTAACAGAATTGCAAAGCAGATGATATTTAACCTGAGAACTGGACAGGTCCTCTGAAGATCATAAAGTCTGTTTGAAGTTATATCATAGAAGAGGAAACTGAGGCCCACAGTGGTCAAGTGGTTTTTCAAGGTAAGACTTAGAACTTAAATCATATTCAAGGACTCTCAATCTAGTGTTCCATACCTTGTGGCCTCTCTATGTACGGAGTAATAAAAAAATAGAGCTGAAGACCCAGGACAGGTTCTGGGAGGATCTAATAAGGTTAAGCCTTAGATGCTTTCATTCATATTCTTTGTTGCTGCTAGTCTGTGGAGCCTACTATGGCATAAAATAAAAGCTCAATAAATGCGAAGAAAATGAGTAAAGTTATTATGTGAGGTAACAAAATAAAATAGGAAGAGAGCTGTGGATTTAGAAGCAAGAGACTGAATTTATGTCATAGATCTGTCATTTGTCGACTATAAAAATCTGTGTAATTCCAAAAGATTGGAAATGACCTAAGTGTTCGCCAATGAGGAACTAGTTAAATAAACTACGGAATATGTACATGCAGACTACTGTACTGGTTTTCTATCACTGCTGAGCAAATTATCCCAAACTTACTGGCTTCAAGCAACACACATTTATTATCTTAATACGTCTGGAGAACTATGTTCTCTTTTGGAGGCTCTAGGAGAAAATCAATGTCCTTGAGTTTCCAGCGTCTAGAGGCTGCCCACATCCTATGGCTCATGGTCCCTTCTTTCACCGTCAAAGCCCACGATGGCCAGTAGAACTGTTCTCACATCACATCACAACACATCACATTGCATTGCATCACATCACATCGCATCACAACACGTTACATCACATCACGTCACATCACATTGCGTCATGTCACATTGCATCACACCATATCACCTCATATCACGTGTCACGTCACGTCACATCGCATCACGTCACGTCACGTCGCATCACGTCACATCGCATCACATCACTGTAACCTTTTCTTTTGTCTCCCTTTTCTACTTTTAAGGACCCTTGGGCCCACAGGATTATTCAGGATAAAATATTTTAAGGTCAGCTGATTGGCACCCTTAATTCCATTTACTAACGTAATTCTCCTCTGGCATATTAGGGCACATGGTAAAAGGTTCCAGAGCTTAGGATGTGAACATCTTAGCCTAGCAAATCTGTAAATAAACTGTGAGGAAGCCCTTTATGTGTTGATAGGGAAAATCTCCAGGATATATTACTATGTAAAAAATGCAAGGCAAATCAAAGTGTGAATAGTGCACTACCTTTCATGTAGAAAAGGGAGGAAAGAAGAATATACCCATATATTCATACTTGGTTATATTTGCATAATCAAACCCAGGAAAGATATGCAAGAAATACTAAAGTGGTTGCAGATAGACAGGAATAGCAAGAAGGGTGGGAGGATGGGGAATGGGATAGAACAAGATTTTTCAATGTATCCCTTAAAATTAATTGCTTTCTGAACCATGTAAATATAAGTTGTTGTTATTATTTATTTTTTAAATCTGGACCTGAGGATATGCTTTTTGATTTTAGAGAGAGAGGAGGGGGCAGAGAGAGAGATAGAGAAAGAGAGAGAGAGAGAGGGATAGAGATAAATATCATTGTGAGAGAGACATCGATTGGTTGCCTCCTATATGTGCTCCTCACCAGGGATCCAACCTGCAACCCGGGCATGCGCCCTGACTGGAGATTGAACCTGCAACCTTTTGGTGTATGGGATGATGCTTCAACCAACTGAGCCACCCAGCCAGGGCTATTATTATTACTTTTTAATTCAAGGAATTCATAATTGCTCAAAGCCTCTACTATTCATCAACCTTGTTACTTTTCTCTTCTTAAATTAACTTGGGAACCTTGGTTGTTGGTGGCAGTGTAATGAGCAGCTCCCTAACATGATGTTCACAGACTTCATGCAAGTTGGCCTGTGTTGCAATATTCATACAGATTCACTTTGCAATCTCCTGCATTGTGTGATAAGATACTTTCAACACCCAGCATTCCTGCACTGGGAACACAAGCACTAAATATGAAGCATGCCTTCAGGGGGCATTCATTTTACAAGGACTCAGTTAAGTAGTGAACATTTTAATTTTATAGTCATGAAGTTACAGAAATTTAATTTCTCTGTTTGAATGTAGAAATTTGAATGATAACTATGCAAAGCTATTGAATATATTTGGATCTATTTCAGTATTTACTATTCTGTCTTTTCCTGCAAAAGTCCTTTAATCATTGTACCTTAAATTTAATAGTAATATTGTATTTTAATAGATCTCTTAATAGTTACGCCTCTAATTAGTCTTCTATTTACAAAATATTTCATGTTTCTTAGCATATTGATTTTTTTTCTAGTCAGGTTTACTAAGTTATACTTACATATAGTAAAATTCCTTTTTAGGTACTGGGTTTTATGAGTTTGGAAAAACAAAAACAGCTCTGTAACCACCACAAGGATGAAGATGTGCACTCGAGAAAGTTCTTTCATGCCCTTTTACAATCAGTCCCCTAACCCCAACTGCAGTACCTGCTAATGACTGGTCTGATTTCTGTCTCCATAGTTTTGTCTTTTGTAGAAAGTTACATAAATGCAATTATACAGTAGTATGGAAAGTTGTGA
>PVJI01001038.1:86242-205201 GCA_004026765.1 Micronycteris hirsuta
GGTCCTGTCTGCCACCAGACGTGAATCAACATCCTAATGCCTTGCTATGAGTAATCCTACCTGTTCTGCTTAATCCCATGAATAATCAATCCAATGTAAATGTGTCTTAATGCCTCTAATAAAACCCCTGGCTGGGCAACCCACGAGGTCTTTCTCCCCAGGTCTTTCTCCCCAAGATGGGGGATGGTGGAGGAGACCCATGGCCACCAGATTTCTTCCCCTCGCGTGTCTTGGTGTGAGATCCTTACACACATTGGTTACAGTCAACCCCGGGTATCGGCAGGACCGATCCACCCCGCATCAGAAAGTATTTATTATTTTAGTATTTCCAATAAGCAGGGCTCTTGTAACATACTCTCTGCAAAATGGCTTCTGGCGTAGAGTAACTCAAGAAATATCATATATAATATACAATCTCCAGATTCACATTTGCATTGCTCATTGGCTTTACTTAGTAATTGGGTATTATTATAAACATTCTAATATTATTTATTTTGATTTAATGTTATTTTATCTTTAATTTTAAAATCTGCTTTCATAAAAGATTAATTTGTATTTTTTTCTTGTTTTTTTAAACAGGATATATGGTTAGGCCAGATAAAATAATTTATAAACCTTTCTCTATATTTCCATGTCTGGGAAAATATAAATTGTAGATTGATTTATTTTTCTCAGGTATTTAATATGATTTGGCACACACAGAAAATGTGACCCTTATCAAGAGTAATAATAATGGTTTTCTTCAGCATTCATAACATTTTCATTTTTTCATGCTTCCATTGCATTTTAAACTTTAAAAAATATTTTCTTTTATTTAAGTATTTTTCAAAAGTAAATATAATTGGTGAAACTAAGTGTAAAATGATATAGGTGAGACTGACCACATAGAGAGAGCCTTGATTTTTTTTTTTTGACATTATTCACTCTATTGCTCAAGTTTCTAGTGTTGAATCCAAATCCCTTAGAAATCTGGCACAATGAAATAAGTGGCCCACCAAGAGGAGTGGCTGCTAGAGAGTATGCAAATATGAAGAGATGTATATATTCAGAACAATCAGACTTTCAGCTTCACAGACTACAGAGAGCAATGAAAAGGTGATACTCACATCCGAGTTAAAGCGAAGCTGACAGACATTACAAGAAATAACTTGTTTCTTCTTTGGAGGAATGGACACTCCAAATGTGTGGTTAATGACTGCTTTTTGCACAGGATCCATCTGAAGAGCAAATGATAAAATAGTCAATTCATAGCATCAAAGGATAGATAATAGTTTGAACAAGTAAAAGTAGCTATATTGTTCCTTAAGGCTTTAACTTTTCGTTCCCAGGCAAGGATAATAAAGAATCTCATTGAATAGTAATGTATTTGTTTCCAGAAATTGAAAATCAAAACAAAAAAAAACTGCTTTGAAAGCATAACACAAATCATAGGAGAACCCAATGTCCCAAGAAATCACATGTATATAAGGAGCCTTGAAAAACTTTGAAAGAGTCATAAAACAAGAAACTTTTAGCTCCAAAGGTCAAGGTTAAAATTAACTTGTTAGTGTTTTCCCTAAATGAGGGGAAAATATTTAGGATAGTCTGAAATGACCTCAATGACAATTATTACAGCCATATTTAAGTTTCCTAAATTTTGATTTATGGCAACCGCATAGATTTTGGGCTCATATCACAACCCAGAAAATGTTGACCCTTACTTGAAAATAATTTATTACTTTTCATGTACTATAGATGAAATTTATTCTAATTGAAATGAATTCAGAATCGTACACTCAAATGCCCACAACAGATTGATTAATATGCAACCCTTGTTTAAATATTGATCAAGTAAAGATATTTGACTTATAACTTGCGACTTTCCTCCCTTTGGTTTGCATATACCATGCGTGTTCAGAAAATATAGTGATTAAAGCACTCAACCATAGAAAAAGTGTGGCTCAAAGCCAAGAAAATACTTGGGAAAAGAAAAAACACGATTTGCAAGGCCTACAATCAGAGACACAGCAGTGATTCTCTTGTGTGCGCCAGACAATAATCTCCAGCATTAACAATGGACAACTGGCAGCTCAAAAACAATGTGGATGATGAACAAAGCATAACTTACAAACAGATGGAACATGAACTGACACCATCGTCTAGGAAATCTCCTGAGGTTAGAGCTCAGGACTGGATTAGTTGATATTTGGTAGACAGGAAAAATAAAGACTACCCCTGGTCAGGAGTATAAATCAACAAAGTGAAAAATTAGCAATTAGAAAAACTTAAACACATTAGAAAGAAGGATGAATTAAAAAATCATTGAACAGTAAGGTGGCCTATTTTATGCTATAAGTTTAAGAAAGATGACAGACTATTGTCACTATAAAAACAGTTTTGTGGTTTGGGGCACTTCAAAATTCCGGAGAGAGGAGTTTTCTGACAACAGAATGATTCTATAACCTGCTTGTAGGGGTAGTTACACAAATTTATAAATGTTTTAAAAGTCATAGAGCTATACAAAGTCCCCCAAAGTCAATTTCATCTATAATAATTTAAAAAGTAAAAGGGAAAAAATTGTTGAATATTATGTTTAACTGCCAAATGTAAAATAAACCTGGGTATTTATTTTGTCCAAGGCAATAACTGATCACACTAAATTTTATTTAATGAGAATAAAAAGATAAAAACAAGCCTCTACAGGCAAAGGAAATCTCAAAATGTAAGAAAAACCCTATTCATTTTCTTAGTTTACTCACAAGTGCATACACTTAAGTCTCATTCATTCATTTGTAAAACACGAAACTAGCCCTGGCTGGTGTAGCTCAGTGGATTGAGCGCGGGCTGGGAACCAGACGATCCCGGTTCGATTCCTGATCAGGGCACATGCCTGGGTTGCAGGCCAGGTCCCCAGTGAGGGCCATGCGAGAGGCAACCATACATTGCTGTTCCTCCCTCTCTTTCTCCCTCCCTTCTCCTCTGTCTAAAAATAAATAAAATAAAAAAAAAATTAAAAAAAACCCACGAAACTATACTTTCTGATTGTTACTAAAAAAGGAAAATCAGTTTGGACAGGAAATAAAATAGCCTACCTATGTTGACAGAATGAAGAAACTATACTGCTTTGCGAAGTTAAAAAATAAGAGCATTTTATTGATATATTCTATTTTCTGTTCTCAGGCTCTAAAAAAAGTGTGAATGACATGGATTAAAACTATATCAATATTCTCAAATGCCAGTTTTCACATGCCACTTTCATTATTTTTGCAATATTCATATACTATTGTATTATTATTCAGTTAATGATTTTCCTTAAATCAAAATCAACTTTTAAAAACATAGCAATAATTATAAAATCATAGTTCTAATGTACATGCTTTCCTATTACTCATTTCAAAAAATATATTAAACATTAACATTAAAAATGAAAACTTTCATCATCTAAAAATTTTTTAAAGATTTTAGTAAACCAAGATATTTGTTGACAGCGCCAACTTAACTGTTGAATGTACATATTCTCTTAAATTTTTGAAATTAGCTGCCTACATGATTTAAAAACTAACTCCTGACACAAACTTATTCTGCTTCAATCTCATGGTGTCACATCAGCCTAAACATTCCCATTTACATGCCCAATGCTGAAAGCTCTGTCTTGAAAGGTGATTCCCAGCCAGCTGCTCCCTGAAGAACAAACTAAGGTGGTTCCTTCAAGAAACTCTAACCAGAATTGGCTTCTCTATCTTATATACATAATCCTACTTGTATCCATAAAATCAACGAAATAAACACAGCCTTTAACCCATCCCCAGTCACCTGCCATATAAAAATTTCATCCCCCCTGTTCTATTTTCCATTTGATTCTCTTTTTTCTTATAGGTAGTATTTCAGGGAACCATCTACTTGTTTTTCCTTGTCTAAATAGCTTTAATCTTTTATCTTTCTCTGTTGCATCTCATAGAATTCTATCATTATATTTCTTTTTTTAAAGATTTTATTTATTTATGTTTTGAGAGAGGGGAAGAGAGGGAGAGAGGGAGAGAAACATCAATGTGCGGTTGTCTGTCATGCACACTGCCCTCCCCGCCCCGCCCCCAGGGACCTGGCCCACAACCCAGGTATGTCTCTGACTGGGAATCGAACTAGTGACCCTTTGATTCGCAGGCCGGTGCTCAATCCACTGAGCCACACCAGCGAGGGCTATAATTATATTTCTTATCCATCCTTTGGGGAATGTGATTTAGTTGGAAGAAGTGGTACAAAAAAGAAATGTTCTGCTTGCCAAATCATCTGATACCTTGAAGCTGACCGTCGAGGTGATGTCTTGTGTGTTTTCTGTCTGGTGCCATAATTACAAATGCCTGAGCTGTTTCACTGGGACCCAGGCTCGGCAAGAACATAGGAAATGTTTTCAGACCCCTCTCTCTCTCTTTTTAAAGTATCCAGTGGTAAAAACCTGAATATTTTCCTCATTCTTACAATACTCTAAAAGTGAGATGAAAATAACTATGATGTAAACTTACATTAACTCATATTTTTTGCTTCATTAAAGCAATGTCAGTTCTCTATAATCATAATGCGATATGCATAACTAAATCAATGGTAATTATTTTATTCAATCATCAATTTTCAGGATGAATAAAACATTCAAGATAAATTAAAATAGTCTCATATATCCTAAAATGTGATAAATGGTGATAGATGCAAATGATTCAATTTAGTATAGTCAAACTATATATATATATATATATATATATATATATATATATATATATATATATAATGATAATTTCACATATAGAACACTTGGAAAAATCTTTGGAGGTTTTGTAATTATATGACAAATTCTTATTTTTAAAAATTTACTTGACATTTCACAGATATTTGATTAAAAATGAATGTTTTAAAACATCTTTACTAAAATGTTTATATCACTGTTAGATAAACAAGTTCCTTCTTAAATACTCAAATTAGATGAGCTCATGTTAGTTCACACTTCACAACAAAGCTTCTGTGGGCTGAGAAGACAGATTCCTCGGTAAACAGTGCTGCAAATGCTTTTGTTTGAAAGGGAAAACCCTACCATGTAGCTCTAGCCACTAATATTCCTTACCTGACAGAATTTATGGGTCCCAAATAAGCCTCTTCTTTTCTAAAAAAGTAAAAGTTAGAAGTAGTATTCTGAAATTTTGAGGCTAGCGAGCACATTTATGTAAAATTTTTACAAATCTATTTTCTTTGCTAATGTCTGATTAAAAAGCCTAAAATGCTTACTAATTAAAAAGCTGTAAGAATTAACACCTGCCATTTTGTCTAGTGAAAATCACGTAGAAATGAAAAGCAAAACCTATTAGTGCAATTAACTGGTAGGTAATAAAAATGAAAAATGGAATTGTGGCTATTACCAAGAATCAAGGAGATAATTGGAGGCTATATACGGGAAAATGACCTATTATATTGTCATGCTTATAAAGAAAATTAACAAAGCTGCCCTTATCATACCATCTATATATTTTCAATATCAACACACGAATAAACAGGTACCTCTAGTATGTCGCCATGATTGTGGAATCATTAATCTGTGTGAATTCTTTAAAAAGATCATTACTTTCACTGAGTGCACCAAAAAGTAATTTATATCTGCACAGGGTAAGCAATCATATAAAAATACACAGCTTCCAATAAAACCCAGCCACAGGGAAAAGACACATACGGCAGCACTCACTAAAGGCGGGAAGAACAGCGTGGGGAGGGAGGGGTCTGTGGAAGGCACTGCACGATCAAAGCACGGAACACTGGCGGTGTTCACATTCCAGGTGCTTTTGCTAGCTGAAACTTTAGGCAACAGAGAGAATTACAAGCTTTTCAAATATCCCAATGCTTTTCAAGAGGCCTGAAGTTTGACTTGTATTCTTCTAAGAGGCTTATGATTTCACTAGCCATCCAGTGGGATTGGGCAGGGGAGTAAGTCAAACTCCATCCAATTAAAAAGCAAAAAGGAATGCTCGAGAATTACACAAGGCTTTCTCCTATGTGGTTAAATGGCTGGATACCCATACTAGTCCTAAAAATGGGGAAATTTCATTTTAAATTTTGCCATCTACTGTGATTTTAACCAGTGTTCTAAAAATCATTTGGTAAGCAGGTATTGTACAATATAGCAAGACATACTAACTTTTCTACTAAACAAATGTAAACCAGGTTTTTGACTTTTAAAATGTAAAAATCAGTCACCCAGCAAACACTGCTGGAGGCCTAAGGTGTTTCAGATGCTGTCCCAGACTAGCTGGGTTAGGATGAGTCAAACACAAGAAAGGACCTAATAGCAAAAGTTGAATAGTGAAAAAGATAGTATAAACTCTATTTAATTGGAGGGTGGGAAAAGACGGGACCACTAAGAAAAAGAAAAAGAAAAAAGAGAAAGAGCATGAGAAAGCACATAAAGGTCTTTCTCCTCTGTCCCACTCCTACCTTGGACTTTTCCCCGCTTTGTGATTTTCTCAATTTTAAGCAACCAGGATCCTCCCTTTAATGGTGACATAAATGCGTTATCCTCCCAGGGATATTTACCTTTTAATTCCTTTTCTAGCTGCACAGTAACAATAATACAAATTATAATAACAGCAGCTTAGATTTGCAGAGCTCTTACCACGTGCCAGAAACTACACTACAGGATATCTTGTGTAGTCCCCACCCTCAAAAAGAAGACACCATGATTATCCTCCTTTTGCAAGTGAGGACTCTGCGGCTTTGAGAGGTTTAGTGACTTGTCGCCCCCAAGTTTTTCAGCTTGAAGCCGGGATTCGAACCCAGGCAGGAGCCTCAACTCACTGTGTTCCCTAATGGAACACAGAGCAGGGTGACAGGTATTGTGCCTGGCGCTCCTGCAGGGTGTGAGATTTGGGACAAAGGGATGACTGTTCTAGAATTTTTGGAGCATGGATGGCAGCTGCCTAGTCAAACTACATATAAGGCCTACTTGGCACTTAAATTAAAGTTTCCTCGAAAAGTGTCTTGGCTTTTCTCTCAGGGACCCACCCTGCCCTTCTTAGGACAAAGCCGTTTCTTGTGCAACTCTTGGAAAACCGTAAATGAGAGCTGGGGCTGTCCTGTCCTCTTTCTCCCCTGTAACTGTTGGGTTTGCAGGCACACAAACACACAGACATTTCTGGGAATGCTTAGAGATCACACTCAGCAGGTGGCAGTTGTATTTTGCACCTGTCCTGGTTTTAGTGCAAAGAGGGGCTCCGTTATTAAACCATTGCGATTTAGGGCTTTCCGGAAGTTTGGCAAAGCATCAGTTTCTTAACCGAGATGTTACCAAATTACGGTAGTACAAAAAGAACGACAATTTCTCACTCCTTCCTCTTTCAATATCAATTTATGGAGAAGCATATGACAATAGAGTCTCATTTGAGCTTCAAATATTTGTGAAGTGACACATTTAAAAGTGATAGCTACATCAATGAAGAGCAATCTTTCTCTGAAGTTACTTCAGAAAAGGCTTTGCCTTCTCTATTTAAGTACCTTGACCACACATTTTTATATCAGTTTTACTTTTCTCAGATCCTCGGTAACTTAAATAGAAACAAAACAGACACAACTATCACAAAGACAATTTTTTCCCCTCAAAGATCAAGAAATACAAATAATTGCATATTGTTGGCAGCATTAGCTCAGCCACACAACCTTGCACTGTTTTGGATTTCCAACCAGAAGGCTCAGTAAAACTAAACCACAGGGAGAGTCACACCGGGGTTGCAGGCTGCGGCGAGACCTGCGCTCTTGCCTCTGGAATGTGCGAAAGCTGTGGCACTGCTCCTCTTACCTAGAGCGCCCTAACAGGGGCCCGTCTGAGCACCGCTGTCGTCACTGAAAGAAAGACAAATGGCATGCCACTTTCTCCACAGACCTCTGGTTCAACCAGGAACCAGAGGTTTGGAAAGGTGCTTCCCTCACGCATCCCTAGCTCATTGCAAAAATGACACATGGCCTGTGCCTTACAAACAAAATCCAACATGCCTACATTCTCCTGAGATACCATTACTCTCCCAGAAAGTTAACCAGGCCCTGTTCATTACTGGCATAAAGGCTAAACTAACACAACACAACACAATACGTACTTAAGAAAATAAGAGTTCACAGAATATCAAAGTATCAGACCTAATAAAGCTATCGCTACTACTATGGGTTGGCCAAAAAGTTTGTATAGTTTTTTTTCTGTAAAATAAAAGACACATTTTCATCTTCAAAAATGACTTTATTGATTTGGATAGACTGAGTATGTTGGCTATCTCCCTCATGGTATAAGATTGATTGTTCTCAATTACCGTACTTTGCCATGTATAATGCACAGTCATGTTTTTGGCCCAAACTTTCAGGCAAGAAAATCTTTCATTTTAATTCAACTTTTATTTATTTATAGATACCTTTTTGTATTATAAAGAAATTTTAGCATTTATTTTTTGAACATATTATGATACAAGAAATTTAATGTAACAAATAATTACAAATCACAAGAACAGATACAAAGTATTCCAGGTACTACCCTTGTATAACGCACATCCTTATTTTTCCCTCAGAAATTTGGACAAAAAGTGTGAATTATACACGGAAAAATACTTTAATGTCTCTGTTTATCAGTATCAACTTCAACTGGTCTACAGAACCCTGGAGCAACATCCAGTGAGAAATCTCCAGCAGAAAACTTCACAAACCACTTTTGACACATTCGATCAGTCACAGTGCCTTCCCCATACACTGCACAATCTCTTTTTGCATTTCAGTTGCTTTTTTATCTTTATAGAAATAACAAAGCATAACATGCCAAAAAAGTTGTACATTTTCTTCCATCTTCAATATTAAAATGTCTGCACAAAAACTTACCAATTTTGATAAGTTTTTATTTTTAAACTGATAACAGATACTACACTTGATCTTAGCCAACAGGCCGGGAAGCGATGATAAGTTTTTATTTTTAAATGCAAGCTGATATGACAGCTGTCACAATGTAATCTAACAAAATTGTTTCAAATGAAGTTAAAAGACAACTCAGTGCTACTAGAGCCACCTTATGGAAAAAACCAAATGAACTTTTTGGCCATTCCAATTACTACTACTACTACTTTATCAAAATGTAGACTTTTTAGGATTTTGAGTCTGGCTGACAATTAACAATATGTGATTACTGCAGAAATTAAGTGAGATTCTGGGATCTTTTTCTAGAGCCTCCCTAGTGGTGGTTAATATTTCCTGTAGAAAATATAAGTGGAAAGTGACCCAGAAATTTGAAGCAGCTAATCAGAATAGAGCACAGCTTACAATTTCCTTCCCCTGCCTCTGCTCCTTTTGTATGAGTGACTTAGAAAGGTGGATCCCTTTTGCTCAAATTCCGCACAGTCCGGTGAAAGCTCTGGGGTTCATCAAACAGGAGTTGCATATCCCATTGACAAAAACGATGACTAGTGTAAGGAAAAAACACCCTGTGATCTATTATGAAGATCTGCTTTGAGAGGAAAATTAATCCCATTTTCAGTAGTTTTTTTTTTTTCAGAACTTCTATTTGGATTTTTCTTTTTTTGGGAGAATAAAAAGAAACATAGGATGCTAACAAGATTTGTGTTTCTTCCATAAAATAATGTCCTCTTTCTAGACCACTCTGATAGTCAAAGATGCAATCTTTTTAGAGGTTAAGTGTTTCACATCAACTTCGACAGTTCTGTCCCTGGGAATTTTTGCTCCTTCCCAACACATCACGTTACACATTTATAAATGACTTGCAGTTTGCATGAAAACTGTATTTTCTTGAAAATTCATTCATTTAACAAAAGTTTATGAAGTGGCTGTCATGCACTCTTTTAGGAGCTGGACATACAGTTGAGAACAGCCTTCAAAATACAATATTCTAGCTGGCGAGACACATATCTAAAGTAATAAGGTGTTTTCAATGCTTTTAGTACCATGAAAATAATTAAAACAGTATAATGGAATGAAACAGTGTTTTACTGTGGATAATTCTTATAAGCATTTTGGTTGTCTTGATACAACTGTGATTCAGGTACTTTTACCTATAAAAACCATATAAATGTGTAAAAATAAGAACATTATTCCATGAATTAGAGAAGTCGATACAGAATTCAAATCACACAACTTGTAACAACTGTAGAGTAAGGGGGATGGTCTTTAGCTTTCAAAGTGGTCTATGAGATCTTTGAAGAGGATCTTCTTCCACGACCAAGTCCCAAGACGACTGGATCTCAGAGCCCCTGCCAGCACACCCCCGAGGGGAAGGGGAAACCGAGGTGGCCTGTGTGTTGGAAGTTCACTACGTGCCAGATGCATCTGACCTGGAGCCCTTTCCAGTGGGTTCTGTGCAGTGTCACTGGCCCGGAACTCAGGAGCTAGCAAAATGACCATGAGTTACTTCTGTCGTTCTTTAAATAAGTACGTCTTTTTGTCTAAGATCTAAGTTTCTTGTGATGCTATCACACGAAAACAGTGTTTCCCATTGGTAACACTTTTAGGATTTTAAAGAGTTAGCAAGTGGTAAAAGCAGAAAAGCTAAAAGCAAATGAATGGGTGGTTTTACATCTCCCTTTCTTTGGTGGAAACCAGTTTAATATTCTTGACAGATAATTTGTAAATTGTTCTGAGTAAAAGGAATACTTTTTAAGTCTTTCTTCCGACAGTAGTTATTTTGTAAATGAGCAATGCTGAAAGAGTAGACCTGTGTTTCTTACTGAGCTGAATGTCTAACTCTGACAGTCGATCCTTGTTTGTAATAAATATGGTCAGTGAAAATGTAAAATGTTTCATTTTCCTGGCTGGCTCCACATGCCTGGTGATTTTCCATGCTGCCAGAGATCAAGGGTGAAGCAGCAAAACTGTAGTTGTGCCGCTGGGTAATTTAAGAAGCCACATCAAAGAGCATTTCAGAAAGTTCGGTTTCACAAGTAAGACTTTCAGCTTCTGTCAGCAATGGTTCTGAGATTCCACTGAAGGCCCACTCATCCCGCACTGCATGGGCACACACAGACTCAGCAGTGTGTTGGGTGTTGATGTTCCTAGTCAAACATTCGATGTGTAAACTAAAGAACTGAATTCAATTGCATATGTACCCATATTCAGGTTTAAAATGTATTTTGAAAGGTCTAATTGGTTAATGTGATATATGAAGGGAGATCAGACCACCCTCAACCCAACTGTAACTGCTCCTTTACGGGTAGGTAAAGAGCATTCCAGAAACAAGCTCAACGAGGACTCCTAAGGAAGCGCAGTGCTTTTCTTTGTTTGTTTCTATTCCTGAACAAGCAAATAGTTATATGTGACTAGAAACCATTAGGACAGGGAGGTATTTTTCCACTAGCACACACAAAAAGTTCTTGAACAGATATCCACTTTTTCAAGATTCGGTGTTCCTATAACTAAAATAATTTTGGGCCAATGAATGTATAAAGATATGAAGATCTATAACACCTGTCAAAGACAAAAATTCACATAAAATTGTAAGATGCCCTTTTGAAGCAATATAGGGAAAATTACAAAAAATTTTAAGGAAAATGATAAACTACCAGGATATTTTTAGGGAATTAATAAGATGTTAGGTTTGTTGTGAATTTGAATAGCACAGAAGAATAAATGAAATGATGATGAATATGATTAATATTTTTTTGTCTGTGGAAAAGCTACTATCCTCAAAATATTTATACTTTGATTTCCTCAATGAGATATATCCGTACCTCAAAAAACCAAACATCACAAGGTATGCATAGCTGACAATAAACTATATTACCCACAGAAAAACACTAACTAAGAAACCTAGTTAGAGTACACTATTCAGAGTGATGGGAACAGGAACTGGATTCACCAAGAGGATCTAAGATAAATGAGTCAGGTGTTTCCTATGTTATTTAGTACTGTGTCTCCTCAGGGCAAAATATAACAAAAATTAAATCATGTTACTGGACTGAAGAATATTTTTTAAATAGACGTGAACAAATAATAAGATATTCATGTAAGAGTAGGTCATGAGAAGTGGTTACACTACAGCACATCGGAAGAGGACACCCATCCTGGTTTGTAAGGATGTGCCAATGTCTGAAACGGAAGACAGTCACCTAGTTCTTGGCCTTCCCTGTTGCTGATTTTTTCAAATAGTGAACTTAAAAACAACCTCTGCCCCCAAACTGTCTCTAAGATTAAATTTCCATCAAATAAAATTCACTGCCAAAAATAAGTCTAAAAAATATATTTTTTTAAAAAATAATTTTTTTTTTTGCCCTGGCTGGCATGGCTCAGTTGGTTGGCTGTCATCCTGCGAATGGGAGGGTTGTGGGTTGGATCCCTGCTCAGGGCACATGCCTGGGTTGTGGGCCCTGTGCTCGGCCCCATCGGGGTGCTTGCAGAAGGCAGCCAATCAATGTTTCCCTCTCACATGGAGGTTCGCTTCTCTTTCACCCTCCCTTCCCCTTTCTCTAAAATAAAATTAAAAAATAAAAATTATACCCTCTAGAAACATTAAAAAACAGAATTTTTTATTCTTCCAGAGAAAAAATATGGCACATAAGTAACTAGATTATTTGCTGATACTTATAAATGAAGTTTTAAAAGTCACTGATGTTAGGATTCCAAATCTAAGTAAGGATATGCTTGCCTGTTTGCTGGTAAACAGACTAAAAAATGTTACAAAGGTTTTCTAAAGAGCTAGGGAAGTAATGAGCTTTCTTGATTTAAAAATCAATATACTTCCTGAAGAGCCAAATGCATTAACTGACATTCTTTCAAAACCATTCTGTCAAAGCTAAGTTTGAAAAGCTGTTCAGTTACTAATCGGATACATCCTGATGCTGAGGCAAAACAGGTCTATGGCACAAATTAAAAGGTGCGAGAGGAAAAGAAAACCCAGGCAGGAGGAAGGACAAAATCGGAGACCTGGGCTGTTGGGATGTGTCCTTCATTCTACAAGGCAAAGCGGAAATGAAGTGATTTTCTCCCCAAATGGAGGACGGTGCACTTTTGACTCCTGCTCTAGGGGAAAGCTGGCAGCCGAGGTCTGACAGGACTGCACGCAAGGCAGCGAGTCTGCGGCGCTCAATCTTACGCATCTCGGGCTCTTACTTCCAATGCCACTCTCATCACACAGTGGTAAAATGTCAGAGATCGGCCACGTTTTCAGACTGTTTTTTAATTTGTTCTAGTCTGAGTCCCCAAACCTTCCTCCTACCTTATCCTCAAACAGGAGCCTACCTAAAAACTCAGTGCAATAAAGCACCGGAACCAGTTCCGGTTAATGCAGGCAGGCCCGACCCCTCACCCGCCGGCATGACTTTAGTTCAACCTCCTCACCTGAAAACGAGAATCTTAATAACTTGTTTGAACCTCTTCAGCTAAGATCAGAACACAGATCTCCTACCACGAGTGTCTGATTTGCAAATGAAAATCATTTTTTAGTATACATATATGACAAACATCGCACAGGATATTCTTATGCTATGACTTGCTATTATCTGTAATTCGACTTTAACTGGGCAGCTTGCATTTTATCTGAGTACCCTCTCTGGTTCCCATCTAAGGTTGCCATGACTGTATCCATAAGTTTCTACTTGTTCTCTTTCTTCTTGCAGGCTCATCTGTCACACTTAATATTTTAGGACTTTAATTAGAAAAGTGGTACAGGTGGTTTTGCGAACAGGTGAGATCAAAAATATTTTATGTCATTCATTCATCTCACTATGGATTTTTTGTATGAATGCACATGTGGAAACAGCACATTTAACTGTCCTCAGCAAAAACAATATTTTTGGTTCAACTCTACATTTATATTATGCAAAATATACCATGCTTGTAAAGTAAAATATCTCTGCAGTGATAGCTGCTTTATTGAATAAGGGTCTGTTAACGATACAGCTTGACATTTAACATTTATCCATTTGATATATAATCATTTTTATGTGACCGCAAGGAGGCTGTAGTTCAAACCCAAAGTAGTTTAAACAGACCTGTCTCCCTTATGACTTTGTAAGTACCTGCAGTCACTTCTCAGTAAAACTACTTAATCCACAAAATTTATTGCAAATATACATAAAGTCCTGCCTGCATCTATATGTTCTGAATAGAGCAACACATATAATATAAAAATGAATGCAGCAACTGGAATAATAAGTTAAAGTGTGCTTATATTTTGGCCATGAATATGGCATCAAGATTTCCTCATCAGGCAATGGAAAAAACTACAGGAACCACAGAGCGAGTCATCATGGAACACACGATGATGCAGTAACATTAATGGGAGTTTGTTGTCGTTTTAACGTAGTGAAGCATTTGCATTTCTAACCCACCTACTCATTAGGAAGATTTCCAGAAACGTTTCTGAATTATTCTGTTGTTTCTTTCTGAAATTCAGCCTGGCGCTTCGAAGTCTTCACAACACTCACTTAAATTTTCACTCGCTCCTGTCTTTCCTAACCTCTAACACTTCTACTAAAACGGGACGAACGCCTTCATCTGCCTACATGAGAAGTCGTGTTATCGTAATTTTAAAGATTTAATACAATTAGTCACGAACCACCGACCCCCTGCCCCCCAACATCACAATGACAACAGCTGGCAGCTATCAAACCACTTCGGTGGGACTGGCTCCGGAGCCGGGTGAAGAGCTGGCCTCTGGAAGCCAACCATGCTCTCTGCAGAGAAGAATGTTTCACTGACAGGAAGGCTGAAATGCAGACTATGATCTTTTGTGATTGCCCTTGAGGCTGAAGCAAACGCAAAAAGGAGTCTATGAATTGCTGATAACTTCCCATGATGACCAATTCCCAGGAAATTCTGATACTGCTCTTGGCTCTGTAACAGAACGCTGGCTCCCTGGAACTCCACATCTGGATGTCACAATGCTTCTTCAGAAGCGACTCACCTTTTAAAGGGGCCAGGCCTGCGAGGAAGCCGCTCTCTCTCTGAGGACAATGGAGGGTCTGATTGCACCCGGAGTGATGAGCTGTGTGCTACAGGCTGCCTTTCTGGAAAGTCCTTTTGTGAAGGAACTGATTTAAAATATATCTGTTTTAAACCTCTTCCCTCCCCCATCACACACTCAGAGAAGTCTAAAGACTGATACATTTCTCAGCTGTTCCTAGTAGCTATGGAGCTACGTCTTGGCTTGTATAATTTTTTTAAGTTTTATTTAGGCTGATACTTGTATTCTGAAAAAAGTAGTTTACATAACATATGTGCATGCCCTTAAGATCTATATATAATATTTTGGAATAGAATATAAAACTGCTAATCTGTTTGAGTCAGCATCAAATTTACAGTTCGATGTCACTGCTCAGGGCACGGGCTAAGTGGGCTCTTCTCAAACGATTGGCAATTTAAATGCAGAAAAATAAAAGCTGGGGGAGGGACGGTACGGGCAGATCCATAATAGTCAAAAGGCGAAAACATTGTGAGAGTAAATTTCTGTTATCACAGAAGGAAGGATAATTCAGTACGTTGACTACCATGACCGAGTTTAAAATATTTTTTAAATTGCCATGTGAATTAGTGTACAATTTATAATTTGAGAATAATAGTTCTATGCTTGGAAGTCAACAGTATTTTAAAACTGTAACAGAAAACATCGTTATGTCTTAGGACTCACTGGCAAAGTGTCATGGGGCACAGCTTCTATGTTCAAAATACCTTTATACATTGTCTTTAAAGTCTAAGTACCACTGGAGGTAAACGAGGAAAACTGTAATCCAACCAGTAAGTTTGTGGCTTTTCCCTATCCTCAGTCCTGCTCCAAATTCAGTTGTTGCCCCTCTTCATGGCTTTCTGGCAGTCAGGTGGTTCTGACCTTTAAGCATACCCTACTATTATCTTACATGGCTAACATAAACTGAGCACCTGCTTAGTACTAGATATGGCTACATTAAACTGAGTGTAATTTCTTAGATTCAAGAACCAGGTCTTAGCCGTATGTATATCCTGGGCATCTACCTGAGTCAGGATTGCTCTAATGCACATGGCTGGCCCCAGTGATAAACATAGCTTGGTTTATTTAAGGTAACTGGTTAGAAAGAAGAGATCAAAGCAACAGAAATATTCGTAAGAGTCTTAATATCATTTGTAAGAATGACTTTGCTGTTTTAAGGGTTCTTTCATAAACTTTCTCATTTGATATTCAGGAGCATTTTAAATTATTAAAGATAAATGGTGATGTGTGATATAGGTATGATCTTTTCCAGACTGTCACTAAATTCCAGAAATTTTTCTAAATATTCAGTCATAGCCTCAATTTTCCATAAACATAATAAATTCACATTTTCATGATGTAATGGTATAGATTAGGAAGGTATTATCTTCTTAATTTTAAAATGAGGAAAGTGAAGTAAGTAGCTTACTGAAGATCAAAGAAAGTGAGTCTATATATTGGTCTTTTGACTCCTACTTAAGTGCTCATTCCCTTTGCAATGAAGTCGGTGGCTCTACCCACTTCTCCCCGCCACTCTGGCTCCTGCTACCCCAGGTGGCATGAGGCAGAGTCAAAGTGAGGTGACAGTGTTAGAAGCTTACTTTGGAGCACGTCATGCAGCGTTACTTCTCTGAGAGATAATGCTCCAAGTGGCTTTTGGGAGGAGGCAGGATATAACTAATGAATGAATGACTAAATCAATGAAAGTGGCCAACTCCTTTAGAAGGTAAGTACTTCAAAAGTGTAAACTTAAGTATATGCCATGTGACAGTGGCTATTAGGAATCATTTTAGCATCTAATAGCTTCGGCTCATTTTGGGAAGTAGAGATCGTGTGGGTTTGATTATATTATGATGACAAGAATCCATTTTAGACATTATGAAAGTTTGATGTCTACATGAAGAAAACAGAAATCAGACCCAGATGCATGCTTTTAATTGTTGGAGACTTTCTGTACATCTCTAATTATTTGGAGAGCACAAGCTGGTAAAGAGACCAGACATATGTGCCGCCATGCCACTCAGATCTTAGCTCCAGAAACCATTCGCAACAGGGGAAAACAAGTATGAGACTGAAAAGAAAAATCAATCTTCTAAATAGAACATCCTGCAAATGAGAGTATTTCAACCTGACTTTAGGAGCGTCAGGGATTTATTGGGTACTTAAGAAAATGTGTCCCACATGGATAACCTGTGAGTAATACACGCATTTACATTTCGTATATGGTAGGGTGGAGACCAGCTCTTGCTTCTCTAATATTCAGCTTTTTCTTTTTCAGTGGCAAAGCTGTCTACTGGAAGAAATCAGAAGAGTGGGTTACACTCTTCAGTCTTCAGATCTGCAACAAAAGGGTTCAACAATGACACATGTAGCCTATTTCATATGTGGATGTATAAAAAAGCTAATTGTAGAATATCTTTAAAATTTTCCAAAGACCTCTGATACTAGAATTCCATAAAAATTAGGTATTGTTCATATAATTTGTTTTTCCCTCTTATTTCAAGCATCAGGGCATAAAAAGGAGGGTAAGAAAACCTAAGTTGACAGCTGAATCTGTGAAAAAGTATTTTTCCAAGATTCCTACTGAGCGCCACAAAGATGCTGAAATTTCACAGATTGCTAAATAGCACTCCAATTCATCTTCAGCACCCTCAATGGCAACCATGAAGGTAAAGGGACTAGAATATTCCAAAACATGTTGGAATGTTCCCTCTCCAAAAAAGATTTGGGACTTAATTCTGAACACGAGATCTAGAAGGAGGGAGGAAAAAATGGTCTGTGCTATTGGATTTGTTCCCAAGACTCTGATAAAAGTATCTCAGGAAACCACCATCAATTAATGTTTCCAGAGCAACCAAATTAGAAATACTTTATCTGGGCCAGAAGGAACATTTTGCACAATAATACTTTGCTGTGCTTTGCATTTATTAAGCTCTCCTATATTACCACAGGCATATAAAAACTTGTTCACTGAGAGAAGTTCAGAAAAAGATTGTTGTTGATTTTGTTTTCTTTTAATTAACTGGTGATTTGTTAAGAAGATACATTTTTTAAAGAAGAAAACCTGCTCTAACCTGTGTGGCTCAGATGCTAGGGGCATTGTCTTGTGGCCAAAGGGATGCACACTTGATTCCTGGTCAGGGCACATGCCTAGGTTGTGGGTTTGATCCCTGGTCCAGGCACACGTGGTCCCCGGGCCGGGCACGTATGAGGCAACCAATCAATGCTTCTCTGTTGTACTGATGTTTCTTTCTCCCGTCCCTTCTCCCTTCCTCTCTCTCTAAAAGCAATGAAGAAAAATGTCTTCTGGTGTCGTGGCGGGGGAAGAAGGGAGAGCCTGACATAGACACTTTTTCCAAGTTGACTCTACTCTTGAAAAATGCTGACCTGGGAGAGCACCAAAACTGAAGACCTGTCTTGCCAGAAAATCTGATGTACCCTCCAAGTACACATAATCCTTGAAACTCTAGCACTGAAGATGAAGCTCCAGAGCCATGTGAGGTTGAGACTAGGGTAATGGAAGGGACATGCATGAGGGCGTAGCTTGGGGAGACCATAGATACCTCTCTTCTCAGGCTCCTGAAGCCTGTGTTTGCTTACCCCATAAGGGCCCATCGAGGTTTTGATCTGGTGTTTCTTGGCAACTTTACTCAACTATGAGCAGAATCCTCTATTATGTTATGGAGAATTGCACAACAGAAGAAGTACTGTCTATCAGACAGTGAGCAGCTTCTGTCTGTCTGCTCATAAGCCCTCCTCAGCACAATGATCGGCACATGTACAATTTCAGTAAGTGGTTGTGAATGAATGCCTCTTCCCAGGTGCTCTGAACAAATAATTTACTTAAGGAGAGACATCTATGAGCAGACATTACCTAAACATACATGTATATATACATACAAAACATGTAAATAATACGTGTATTTTCCAAAAAGGTTTCAAGAGTCAGCAGAGAAAAGGAAAATTTGAATGCAAAGTTTTTAGTAGCTAAATCTTGAGATTTTTGAATAAGGCAAGGGACATGAGTTTAGTTTAAAAAGGACATGTTAGTAGTTTAAAAGGAAGGGGAAGACAATAGTACAGATGTTGTATTTTTTCCTCCTAGTGGTCATGTTTATATAATTTTTTACTCCGTCATATTTAATAGGAATATAAAAATTTCTAGGCAGGGATCTATGCTTAAATATGTGTACAAAAATCTTCATTAGTCTTATACCATATTTTAAAGATTTTCTATAACTACCTTTTTTCCCCTAATGGTCTGGGGAGCATCACTGTTGACTTGTCTAAAGGCCATAACAGGCCATTCGCTTCTTCCCTTTTCAAGTAAATTTGAGTAACCATGGGAAATTTCAACCTGGCATGTTTTAATACTATCTACTTCTTTAGAACATATAAAAGAATATTATCCTTCAATATACTTTAAGCATATCATACAAGTAAAAATCCAACCATATTCTCTTTTTATATGACTGGGGTATACATGTCATTCCAAGTGGCTGGACATACTAGTATCTTAGGGAATATGGAATATAAACATTTTTAATGACAAAGGAGCATTACTAGAGTAAAAAAAGACTCAACAGCAAAAATTCACATTTGGGTTGCATTAGCAGACGTAAAGTATTTTACTTAAATCTAAATAAAGAAAAATTCAAATAAAAGAAAAATCTGTGTCCCAGTACTGAAATAAGGACTTTATTAAGTAGATGAAGGTATTAAAGGCAGGTAAAAATGTTAAATGTTCTACCTTACTTCAGGTTTCCCTACAAGAGCACTTCATAGGAAGCATGGCATGAATTAACAGCAAAATGATTTTTGACTACCAATTTCTTTATTTTAGACCTTCTGAATAAATATACTATTAATTCTATTACAAGAAAGGAAAAAATTAAAAAATTCGTTGACATTGCCAAACGATGAATGACCCAGAATTTCAAAGAATCTAAAATGATAAAATAAATGGTAAACATATAAATCATTTCACAGCTTGTCATGAATAATTCAAAGAATCATATAGCAATATGAAACTATAATTTAGAAATAATATTTCTGTTCCACATATTTGTTCATGTGTCAGGAAAAAAATCATTTCAAGATAGGCAGTAAAAATCAGATTATTTTTCACAAAAATAAGATTGTTGAGCTTGTTGAGCCTCTTGCAATAAAGCAACAGTGACCTCCATTGTACTTGTGCTTTCCTGGAGCAATTGCAAAAACATGACAGAACTGACAAAGACAATTGAAATAAATAGGCATGGAAAACACCTGCCAATCTGCAGAGAAACTGACAGGGGCCTTGTGGTCTCAAGGCAGCTCTTGATTATAGCCATAGCTCTGGAGAGTCCAACAAATACTTCTGTACATGTACCCAATATATGTGGCTGTTTAAAAAGAAAGTTGACCTACTTATCATCACATGCAATATATATGAGGTCTGTCCAGAAAAAGTGCAGCCATTGTTAATATAACAAGAACGGTTTTCATGGTATCAATGTAACCTGGCAGCCAAGGAGAATGGACTGGAATGCACATGAGTGAATAATGATGATTTCACTGTGTTAGTCAGTGGGGTGGTAGACACCAATGTGTGAGCATGTGTACTGTGTGGCTATCACATTCAAAATGACTGCACAAGTAGAGCAACGGAACTACGTCAAATTTTGTTTTAAGCTTGAACATTCCTCTGTGGAAACTACTCAGATGAGTCAGAAGGCTGCAGCTATGGGCAGCTGGTGATTGGCAGCTTCATCATAACGCACCTGCTCACGCATCACTTCTCGTGCAGAGTTTTTTTGTAGAAACATCAAATCACCCAGGTGACTCAGCCCCTGTACAGTCCAGATTTGGTTCCCTGTAACCTCCGGCTTCTTCAAAAACTAAAATCACCTTTGAAAGAGAAGTGATTTTAGATCACTGATGAGATTCAGGAAAATATGATGGGGCAGTTGATGGTGATTAGGAGAACTATATGAGGTCCCAAGGTGCCTACTTTGAAGGGGACTGAAGTGCCATTGTCCTATGTACCAGGTTTCTTGTATTTTGTATGTTCTTCAATAAATGCCTCTATTTTTTCACATTACATGGCTAGATTCCTTCTGGACAAACCTATATATATATATATACATTGGATATGTGTCTTGGTCAGCTTGGGCTGCCATAACAAAATACCATAGACTGGGTGGCTTAAACAACAAAAATCTGTTTTATCATAGTTTGGGAGGCTGAAAGTCCAAGATCATGGTTCCAGCATGGTCATATTCTGGTGAGAACTCTCTTGTTGGCTTGCAAATGGCTGCCTTCTCACAATGTTCTTAATGGTGGAATGACAAAAAGCTCTCTGGGATCTCTTCTTAGGACACTAATCCCCATTAGCAGGGTCCCACCCTCACGACTTCCTCTAATCTTAATTGCCTCTGTAAATACCTTTACTTGAGTGTTAAGGCTCCAATATATGAATTTGGAGAGGAGGATACAGACATTTAGTCTATTACAGCATGTATGTATACTTGTCTTCTGCTATGCTTATTTTATTATATTAAATTGATAGTTACTTACAGCAACTACCCATTGTTGTAAGTATGCAATTTATTTCAATTCTGAAGAAGCACCTTTGTAAGGAGAATTTAACATCAAGTATTATTCCGATTGTTAAACACCAAGTATTATTCTAGTTGAACGAAGATAAAAATTGCATCCACAGTAAAGGAGATGGGAGATCCTAATTCTAATAGGAGAAACAAGTATATATATTTTAGAAGCTATCAAAACATTACATACAACAATTAGAGGATCACCATGGAACATTTGACATTTAAAGTAAAGTGAATAACAAAATAATGAAGATGGCGGTACTACTAGCAAACAAAAAATTCATTCGTCTTGAACACTATAATAGTTCTGTATTTTCATTTTGCCTCTATTTCTTAAGTTTTATTATCTTGCCCTTTCTTGTCTATTTATTCCATTTCTTATAAGTTTCCTGGGCCCTAGGATATTTTATCTTCCTTCCCAAACCCAGAAATCTTTAGTACACATACTATGTTTTCAACGAAATTCAGTAACTAATTACTGTGTTTTCTAACTGAATGCTCTTAAAACTGGGGTTTAGGACAGGAATTTAGTAGATACTTACAAATTTCCCACACCATCCATACAGAGAAAGCCAATACTATCGCTGGGGATAACTTCGTAACTAACTATTGCCTTTAGATTAAGGAGGAATGACAGTTATCAGAAAAATAAAAATAAAAGTAAACACCTGGAAGTGCAGAAATGTTGGTGTTCCCTTTGCTGGATGGGGAAGTGTGAACATCAAAACCAAAGAACTGGGGCCCTTTCCTTTTTTTCCCTTCTTATCTTCCTTTCTTGTTTTGAAAAAGTGTTATTAAACACATGCCGACACCAAATACACAAAGATAAATGAGACAAAGCTTGTCGCCTCAATGAGACAATGCCGTGTCCTGACATTCTGGTGAGGAAGACACCAGATAACCAGACTACGGTGGGACAGCGACAGTAATGGAGGTAATCTGGATGTACTTTCGAAATACAGAGGATGGACACTTAGTTCAGTCGTGAAGAGTCACAGAAGATTTCCTGCGAGGGAGGTAATATCTAAATTGAGCCATGAACAACACGTAATTGAAGGTGCAGTGGCAGAGATGGAAGTAAGCATTAGTGGGTGGCCAGGCTGGTAAGCCTATAAGGCTTTAGGTATAAAGGTCAAGATGTTTAAAATTTACATTCTTGTTTGCATGGTCTTTTACCTATAACTGGTTCAAAACAGCCCCTTTGTAAAGTAGAACTGTTGAGGTGCAAAGTTAACATCGTCGTTCTCCAAACATGCATCCTTGACACACAGCCTATCATAAATTACCAGCAGTGCAAACTCCGTCTTCCCTAGCATGGCTCTTCCTAACCCTGCTTGGTCATTGTCTCAAATTACTCGCTTATTCTTCGCATATAAACACTGAGAGAGATTACATCAGTTGTGGAGCAGAAGGCAAGACAGCCACAGAATGAACGCACTGAGGCACATCTCTTCATTGTGTACAATTTAGTGTTACCTATTCTGCTTTGGAATCTGACGGAGACCCACTGGATTCTTGCTATATTTCTGATGTAACATTATAATACTCCACTATAAAAACAAGAGGAGACCATATATATATATGTATATGTATGTATGTATAATATGTATTTATGTATATACACACTCATATAACCATTACTATAAAGTGTATATATATTTTAAATACATATAAAGAAATCAGCAAAATTTGAATTCTAAAACTTTTAGCTATCTTCACAAAGTACACTGTTTTCATTCTACTGAAAATAACTGAGTTAAAATATTTCTTATAATTACTAATAGTACCCTTAATTAAAAACCAAGGGATTAAAATAGCACTCACTTTGGCCTTCAAAGAACAAGTAGATTACTGAGTAGAATATATTTTTAAAATTTGCTAATAAGAAATTATAACTGTTTTTAAAATACATTCTGCTTCACAGCTATTATTTGTAGAGAGGTACATATTATGCATTCAAAAAATCCTTTCCTCCTTTTATTTATTGATTCTGCTGAAAGTTGTCTACCATGTTTGCAGAGAGAAGCAGAAAAGGTTTCTGACTGAGTTTTGTTCTCAATGAATGAAGTGGGAGGTGACGTGGATGAGAGAGCTGATGACACAGAAGAGCCAGAGCAAGAGTTTCAGAGCTAGAAGATTCTAATTCACGTCTCAGTTCTTCCTGCACTAACTGTTTCCTCCTCTACACAACAGAAATAATAATCATGGCTGCTCGGATGTTTTAAAGTCTGAGACCTTTGAAGGATATTAAAGAAACACAAATATACAATAATCTACTATAATTATTATTAGTGATGTAAAAATGGTTGACTACGAAAATGTTGACAATGACTTTTATGAAATTACCTTGGGAAATCTACTGGGTAAAGTTCAACAGTAGAATGCAAAAGGCTGTAGGACAAAGGTTAGAGTAATTAAAACTGCAGTTCAGTGAAAAAATCATAGGAAACCCTCCAGGGATCTTAGAAATTCATAAAGATGATAAGGATCCCACTTGCAGTGGCTTAATTTTAACATACTATCAAAAGGGCTCTCTGTCCAATAAGTGCCTTTGATATAATATATAGAGAAAAATGATTATTTAATATAGTTCTTTGCTATATTCTTCACCTTAACCAAAAACTATTTTGATTTGAAAACTATAAGTTTTTTTTTCTTTTAAGAAAAAAATGAACTTCTATTAATAGAATTATTCTTTGGATATTTTCAAATGTATCATAAGGTTAATGGCTATGAATAATACAGAAATAAACAAAAAGGCAAGTTATTACATCTGTAAGCCCTATGCAATATTATAAGCCATTATGAAACTATTTTTATCTTTAAAAACCCCTTTATGAAAATATTCTTTCCATTTTGTTTTATAGTCCTTAAGAACACAGAGACACATGTAAGGCACTTTGATGGACTTAGAGAATCATGTCAACTGATCACGATTGTAAACAGACACTTGTGGTTGTGTTCCTTTCAGGTACGTACACAACACACTTTAGAAGGGGGCTGGAAGCATGCATACCAGTTCTCGAAGAGCACTTTGCAGGGGCAGGGAATGGTGAATTTCAGTTTGCTCTTTAAATGTTAACGTTTTGTTTGAATCTCTGAAATGAGTATTTATGTATGACTTGTGTTTAAAAAAGAACACAGAGATGAGCCACAGCAGGGGCCATCCGTGCCCACCCACAACGGCAGCACTGCCTCCTGGAGGCCACTGGACCCGTGCAGCAGCTGCAAATGCTGTCTACCACAGGCACGGAGTCGGAATATCAACACCAACGACGTGTTCTTCACAAGTATGCATCGATGACCTCATCCAGTGACGTTTGGGATCTATCACCGGTGCTTCAATAGAGGCTACGGCAGGCACGCTTGAGTCCAGGCTCCCTGAACAGCACAACCTTAGGCATGCTCATGTCTGAGGGAGTAACATGACCATGGTGGGTGGGATTTTCCTCCTGAGCTGTTCCCCTGCATGAGAAGTGATGCTCACCTCTTAATGCCTTTTTAAAAGTACTGTCTGACTTGTCTCTTTGAAAACCCCAAAGAAAAAACATTCAAGTGTTTACTCGGTAAGTCAAGGCCAGTGCTCTTTAGAAAGTTGGCTGGTCCCCCAACTGCTAATTACCTTACCAGTGCTAAGCCACAACAGAAGGCCTGTCAGCAGATTTTATTTACAGCCCTTGAGAAAGAATCCTCTTGCTGTTTTCACTTCATATAAAAGATAAGTTTGCAAAAGAAAACATTTGGCAGTACTTCAGATGTTCACTGTCTGTTGGTGTTGATAATGCAGTTCTTTTTCTTGACCATGGCAGCTTCTAGTACCCTGTATGTAGAGCATCATGCCCCAAGTGACTGTATTAGCTAAACAGACACGCAATCACCTGAACTGTTTTAACCTTTTCCTTCACCATACGTTTAGAATCTGGCCATGAACTAGTTTTGTGCTGCATTCTATTGTTGAAAGAAGTCATGCTCTCCTTAGCTGACCTACAAAATGTCTTTTACTCAGATTAAAGGTCAGCTGACCTGAATTAAGAACATAGTCAATGATAGTAATTCACTAACATTTATCATATATTTTAAAAGGGATGTCAAGTTATCATCTAGATAAGTAATATGTAGATTTAACGAGGTTTTTTTTAATATATATAATCCACAATAGCCTCCAAGTAAAAATTCTGTTTGTGTAACTGTGCTTATCTAAAATATTTCCCAAATGAAAATGTACCCAGGGAGATAAAGCATATAATTTTTTTCTTGGTAGTAGGAGGGAACAATCAATGTGGCTTTTATCTTTAAATTGTGTCCTTGACCATGTGAACAGCGTCCCAGAAATGATATGGGTTCTCAAGCCACTGAAAAGTCAATCAAAATTGTTCAAAGCAACAAGTAAAAAGTCACCTGTGGAAACACTTGTAAAATAAATGTGCTACCTATTGTTTGGACCAACTCATAGGAGACACATTATCTTCCATAGCACAGCTGAGCACTGTAACCAGCGCATGGTCTAAAATTACACACTTTAGAAACGGGCTACACCAACTGCCTATTCACAAAAGAAAATGAGAAGGACCCAGATGACATAAAAATGCATTTACTCACTGTGTTAAAATTTGGAAAGAGTCCAACAGCAGAACTACTGTCCACGGGAAAAGACATAAATGGTTTGATGTCCAGTGAAGGCTGCATCATCAGGGTAGGTGTGCGGACAAGAGCAGGAAGGGTAGTAGCGTGGCATGTACTGCCTGCAAAGAACAAAGAAAAAAAAAATCAGTCTCTTGCTCACATCCATCTCCTTCCCCAACCTATGGTGCAAAAACAAGACTACTGAGCTGCAACCTGCAAGCAAGAAAGTTACTCTGGAAGTAAGCAAATAACACAGGAGGAGAAAGTACAGTTACAAAGGGTCTTCTGGCTCATTGCCTAAGACAGTGATGCAAAATGCTGCCTCACGGCAAGGGCCAAGGCGGCTCAGTCTCTGCTGAGATACTCAGTACACTGATCTGCTGGCAGGTGGGGCAGAATGAGAGATTGTCCTGCTGCCTAACCATTGTCTCTGACAAGGTAGGAGAAGCAGGAGGAGCCTTTTGAAGTCCGACACTCTTTACTGTTCAGTTACTGGATGGCTAGTAGGCATGTTTTATGCAGATCATAGATAATTGTAGGATTTTTACAAGAAGATATACAAGAATCAGCCAATGAATGCGTAAGGAGGTGGAGCAACAGACTCGTGTTTCTCTCTCTGACTCTCCCTTCCTATCTCTCTCTAAAATCAATAATTTTTTTAAATTACAAAAACAAATAAAGCTGCCTTTTACTTCGTGGGAAATAGGGAGTTTAGACAGATTGTGAATCTTAAAGCAGCTACTATGACCTGGGTCGGTGCAGGGTACTAGGGGACAGGGAGGAGTTGGGACAGGAACTCAAATTTTCATATTCAACTTTTATTTCTAATAAGACCTATTATTGTAGCAACCATCCCTTTTAACAATTATAATTGCTGTCATCTCTTAGATGGCTGGCTTAACCCATGTGTGGGAGATCGAAAGTGCGCCTCCCCAGTCGCAAGCATTCTTCTTTGGCCTGAGGCCCCCACACACTGCAGGTAAGTAACTGCTGGTGCAGGTGGCGCTCTGGGAGATAGGCTCTGGTATGGCTTAAAAATATACATGTATAACAGCTTTATTGAGATATAATTCACATACCAGATAATTCAAGCCCTTATAGTACGATTTTCAGTGGTTTTTAGCATATTCACAGAATTGTGCAACCGTCACGATTGTAGAGCATTTTCACAATTCCTAAAAGAAACTCCATGCCCATCGGCAGTCATTCTCCATTTCCTCCTACCACCTCCAGTTCCTGGCAGCCACTGATCTACTTTCTGTCTCTATAGATTTTTCTCTTCTGGGCATTTGATTAAAATGACATCATGCAATATGAGGTCTTTTGTGACTGTCTTCTTTCACTTGGCATAATGTTTTCAAAGTTCATCCATGTTGTTGCATGTACCAGATCTTAATTCCTTTTTAAGACTCACTGATATTCCATTGTAGATGTATCACTTTCTGCTTACTCATTCATCGGTTGATGGGCATTTGGGCTGTTTCCACTTTTTGGCTTTTATTAATAATGTTAGTATGAAGATTTTTTCTAAGTTTTTGTATGTATATATGTTTTTAGCTCTCTTGGGTATATATCTAAGAGTGGAACTGGTGATGGTTAGGTCAAATGGTCTAGCCTTTTGAGAACTTCAAGACTGTTTTCCAAAATAGCTGAACTGTTCTGCATCACCACCAGCAGTGTATGAGGAGCCCGTGGTCCCCTGGCATGCCTAAAGGACCACGACGATCGTATGCCCGTAGCCCCTTCTGACTTCAGAAGAACAGTATGGGAAAATATTCCCAACTATTAAACTTTCCACCAATGTTCTTATGTAGTGTCCCAGAATTAAAATTCTGATTTCAATGATTTTCCTTAATGAACTCTGCATCATATTTCGAATCATTCCAGAACATTATTGGCAATGGTGTTTAATAGACACCATTTACCGATCATACCTCATTTACATTGATCCTAAAAACAGGAAAAAGGAGAAAGGCATCTGAATCATTTATCTGTAATGACAAGCCTTCAGGTCAGTCCCCTCCATCAGAAAATACAGAGTAGAATCAGCAAAAAGAAAATCGGCCCAAAGTATAGATCAAACAGTAATGGCTGTTTTTCTGATGCCAAAGTAAGTACTTATGGCATTCACATAAGCATCCTCTATGTAATTATACTTATTCTTCTAATTAGGTAACATCACATTCATTGCTAACTTCAGAGCTTGTAGATCCAAAGTGATGTATTATATCAATATGTCAAATGTTGTAGAGGCACTTATTAAAAAATTTATGTTAAAAGCTTTGCTGTAAAATCTTAGCTAAGTTGAAAAACCGACTTATTATACTAGAGTAACATCCTTTTACAATTTACAATTAGTATAATTGCTAAAAGTCTAAAGTATAAACATTTTACAGAATTATTCTATTTAAAGCTGCCTCATGAACAAACGTATAATTATTTTGCCAGGGTGAGTCTCCAAAGAAAAGAAAATTCTAAGCCCACAAATGGTGGCTCTGATAACAACTACGTAATACATGGTCCTCGAGGGCCAAGCAAGAGTTACTTTGTACTAACAAACTAAAATCAAATAGAATGAAATATGGAACCTGACAAACAGATTGCTTCATCAACAAAGGTCAGAATGCACAATGATCCCCCTTACCCAATCAAACCTCTATGCTAATAAAGACAAGGCTGGAGAGCTACTAAACTGCCACCACTCATTAGCATAAAAAACTTAGCAGCTGTTTACCATTTCATTAGCATTTTAATGACAATTTGCCATGTTAAACACAGATTGTTTTAAAGTACTTCTGAATAAATATAAACTATGCTTTCATCAATTCCCTCACCTCAATTTTGCTGTTTTCACTTTTAAAGCCTGCTTTTTAATATTGCCTGACCAAGTCTGATTGCTTCAAAGGGAATTTTCACAAAAGGTAAATAAATGGGGATAAAGTGAATTTTTTTTTTTGCATGGGTTAGTTCATGCTTTGATCCCTCTGTCACCTTATTGCAGATTTTGCTGCTGCAGCTACTGCTGGGAAGCACTTCTCTTCACCTCCAGATACTTCAAAGTCATTGGGAAATATAAGCAGAAATTTGGCCAGAATGCGTTGCACTCTGCAAGAAAATGCTTAACGTCTCTAAAACTCAAGCACTCACTGAGAGAAAAAGAAGTTGAAAATATAATGAGCAGGTATGTCAACATAAAGGGCTGTATAATGTATCCTTTACATTGCTATTCTCATGGAACAGGATCACCCTTGTTTAAGTCACTTGGCAATATTATATAAGACACCTCCTCTATGCAGTTTTGTTAGAAAGCATGGGCTATCATCTTATATATCATACCGAATCAAGTCATAATAGGGTTTCACCTTATTTGATAACGTTTTTATATTATTTAATGTGTTTGTTTATCAAACTCCCTGAACGAAAATGAAAACACATGAGCGGGCACACCCCGAAAATCTAATGGTCAGTACCCCGTCTGTGGAAACCACACATGTCCATACAATCTACCATAAAAATGCAATTAACCCTTTCCCATAAATTTTATTTTGATGGTAAAATCCAAATTGTACTCATCTATAGCTATGAAAGCAACAATATGTGAAAGACAACTCATCGCTGTGATCATAAAGAAAACTATTATTTCAGCCAACGGCCTCTGTGACATAATAAGTGCCTCACAGTGTCAATGGATTACGTCATAATCCATCACAATAAAACCTCATTTGAGGACAAGACGACACTTGAAGTTATTGCCTTAGACTTTGACCTTTAGAAATACAATTGTGAAGGCCTATTTAGGTCATAGCTTTGAGGGTTCGTAGTGGCTCTTCTTCACGTACCACAACACAAACAAACATCTCATTCTAGAAAGGAGAGTGTGCCCCAGTCACGGAAAGTGTGTGTGGAAAAGCATTTGTAGAGTGAGATCAAATACATGTGTACATATTCTATACTCTTCAGAGTATAGAATATACTTCTTACACCATTATTACATATGTCTGCTTCAGTGACTACTAAAATAAAAAATCTTAACATATTATAAAAATCTATTAGCGGCGATGTCAATTATAGAACTCCCAAACGTTTCTTCAATTAATTGAGTGACAGTTCAGATTTTCCACCACACTCAGGTGTCTGGTTCTGTGGCTTTCCTCACTCTGCGCCCCGCATGGCAAGCGGCAGGCCCTCTTCCCAAGACCGGCACCAAACATCTCCTTTGCCCCTTCTCTCGCTTCCCTCCTTCCATCGTCTGCCATGTGAGGAGAATAAATTCACCAGGAGATCACTGAGAGCGGCCAGGAGGAGGGGGCTGTGTGGGTAGGGGATGTAACTGATAAAGGCTGTTGCTTCTGAAAAGGCTACACCATAATAATAATATTTTTATAGTGTATACTATGTGCCAGCACTACCCTAAGCACATTACATATGTGTACCTATGTATTGCCCTAAACATGTTACATCACTGTATACACACATACACACATATAAGTGTTTATACACTTGTGTGTATATATCCATGTATACTCATTACATATAGAGTGTTATATATGTACATGTACATATACACTCACAATAACACATTTTGTAGATGAAAAACTGAAGCACAAAGTAATTAAGCCCAACTTCATCCAGCTCGTATGTGGAAGAACCAGGATTCAAACCAGGGCAATCTGACTACTGAATTCTGCTCTTTTTTTTAATTAAAATAATTTTTTTATCCTTAGCTGAGGATATTTTTTTATTGCCTTTAGAGAGAGAGGAAGGGAGAGAAGGAGAGAGAACACATTGATGTGAAAGAGAAACATTGATTGCCTTCTTACATGTGCCCTGACCGGGGACTGAACCTGCAACTTGGGTATGTGCCCTGACCAGGAATTGAACACACCACCATTTGGTGTATGGGACCAACACTCCAAATAACTGGCCACACTGGCCAGGGCTGAATTCTATTCTTGACTAGTATGTTATGGTCACCAAATTGCATACCGAAAACACTTCAGTTATATAGACACATTCTCCAGCTGTAGATAGAAACATTTTATCATCAAACTAAGGGAGTTAAAATGCATCTCTTTTGCAGCTGGGAATTAGTTGAAATTTTCCATAGTATCTGATACTAAAACAACTAAAATATACAAACTTTTAATGATGTATAAGACATGTTTCTAGAACATATTTATCTAAAAATAATCTCCCTCAAATAATAATATTATTTAATTCAGCACAGTGCTGACAGCTACAGGGATCACAAATTAAGTCAGAGAGAATTTATTCTACTTACTAAGAGATGATAAGAAAATAATAACAACTACTATTTAATGAGGTTCTACTCCATGTCAGGTGCTGTGCTGATTTGTGTCCTTTATTTTATTCAATTACCATACTCTATAAGGTTTATTATTACCCGCATTTCATAGATGAGGAAGGTGAGGCTTTAGAGAGATTAGAATCACACAGAATGTGGGAGGACCTGTTTTCACTCTTGCGGTCATCTGACTGTAAATCCACGCTATCGTTTCATAAAATTGGTTATGTTTGTAAAGTTATGTGAAGAAGATCCTGCCATCAAATACATATAGAAAATGCTGTCTTCAACACAGTTTAAAACATTTTTCAGCAAGACATCTTTGAGCTTTTAATACACTAATGGAAACTGTGGATGTCTAGGCAGATATAATGTCTACCCTCAATTTCTTGAGCATGAACAAATCCTTTTCATTTCCACAGAGCATCTGGGACAGCATGAGGCTATGGCACATCCTTCAGACAACACTGTTCTGCACGTGTCAGAAGCACCAGTTAGGAGAAAGCGGACAGCTGCCATATTTACCACTTTCTTGTGTGACATAGGACAAGTGATTTTACTTTTCTATACCTCCATTTTCTTTTCTAGAAATTGGGGCATGTAAGTAAGAGTATCTACATCATAGAATTGGTTGGAGAACCAACTGAGATTTTTCTATGAAAGTGCTTAACCTCGCGTCCAACACAGCAAGTGCTCAATAGGCTTCAGTTACTGTACTCATGAAGCACTCCTACCCCTTTTGCACTACGCTGCATCTCCAGAGAGATAAATAGTTAGATCCATTAATACTTATAAAAGGCAGGATATGTCAGGGTCTTACATTATTAACAAAATGTCAAGGAGGTTCAAGAGAGAAAGAAATTACATCTGGTTAGGATTTGGGTTCATAAATGTTTCCATAGATGAATTATCTCTTAAGTGTTGAGGAATGGTTAGTATTTTGAGAGGTGAATAAGGGAAAAAATGATGGAGGAAACTGCATACACAAAAGGCATAGAGAAATGGAGTGTATTACATTTAAAAACTTCTTAAAGGCACTTAAAGTATTCTTAGTACTTCTGGATTAGAAGGTAAAACAATAAAGAGAAAAGCAGAACATCTTTGTGACCTTGGAGTAGACAAAAATTTCTTTAAAAACTTATTTATTTCTTTTTAGAGAGAGGGGAAGGGAGGGAGAAAGAGAGAGAGAAAGACATCAATGTGTGGTTGCCTCTCACGCACCCCCAACTGGGGGCCCGCAACCCAGGCATGTAGCCTGAGTGGGGATCCAACTGGCAACCCTTTGGTTCACAGGCTGGCGCTCAATCCACTGGGACACAACGGCCAGGGCAAAACAAAAATTTCTTAAATAGAAAACAAACGGTGCTAATAAAAAATTAGTAAACATACTTTATTGTTAAGAATAAGAATATAAGAATAAAATACTATCAAGGTAATGAAAAGGCCATTCATAGAATGGAAGATATTCATTATAGCCCTGGCTGGTGTGGCTCAGTGGACTGAGCACCAGACTGCAGACCGAAAGGTCATTGGTTTGATTCCCAGTAGGGGCACAAGCCTGGGTTGTGGGCCAGGTCCCCAGGGGGGCACATGAGAGGCAACCACACGTTGATGTTTCTATCCCCCTCCTTCTCCCTTTCTTCCCCTCTCCCGAAAAATAAATAAATAAATAATCTTTAATATTAATTATAGGACTTGAATCTAGAATAAAGAACTCCTGCAAATCAACAAGAAAAAGGTACATAATAGGAAAATTGGGCAAAAGACTTGAATGGATATTTCCCCAAAGTAGATATTAAAATGGGTTGTAAACATATAAAAACATGTTTAACTTCATTAGTCATTAGGAATCTGCAAATTAATGAGATATTACATACCAAAAGAATGACTAAAATGAAGAATGACAGATTAACAAAAGCTGACAAGAACTCTTATCTGAAGTATAAATTATTACAACTTAAAAAAACTAGCAGTATCTACTAAAACAGAATATATACATAACCTATGACTCAGCAATTTCACTTCTAAATACAAACTTAATATAAGTGATATGTACTAGAATGTTCATAGCAATACTATTTATAATAGCCCTAAACTGGAAATTAGCCAATTAACCCATGAACAATAGAAAACAAATATTTTTGTTATCTTCACCCAATAAGACATTCACATCATGGAATATAGCAATGAGAAAAATGAGATATGAGGTGCAGCAAGAGTAGGCTCACAGTTTTCTGTATGGAAAATTAAATGCTTAATAAAGAGTAACACAAGAACACACTCTGTTCTGTGTACTCACAACTGTAAGCCTACTCTGCTCCACCCTGTATAAGCACATGCAATGGCAAACACTAACGTTGCCAAGGGTAACATTGGGAAAAGAAACTAAAATAAAGGAGCATATCAACATTTGGTGTGATACCTTTTATAGAAAGGAGAAAATCAGGCAAAACTGAATCTATGCTGTAAGGACTGTGGCTGTCTTTTCAGGGAGTGACATGGTATTGGGGCGGAGTGACCAGGAGGGAACATGTGAGGGGCTTCTACCGCGCTGCAGATGTTCTTGTACTTGATCTTCATGCCAGCTGCACAGGTATGCGTGTTTGTGTACATTCACCCAACTGTACACTTAGAGTACACTTTTGTGTACACTACGCCCTAATGGAAATTTCTAAAAAGTAGTGTATTCAATGCTATTAATTTTAGTAAACAATTTGGACAAACACAGAAAAATTCCCCAGTAAAAAGAACACCTTCAAATACTGTCAAGTTTGTACATTTTTAGGATGAATATGTTTTCTGAGTTCTTTTTCCACTGCCAGCTTGATTTTACTCAAAATGATTTGTGAGAAAATAAAAGTTCTCTTTAATGCTGATGCTTCCTTGCTGAATTTCAGAAGTAGATAGGGGAGACTGACATAAAATTCAGTGATGTCAAGGAGAAAAATGTGTGTCTAGAACTCTGAATCTATAAAATCTTAACAATGGGAAGTTCTGTGCCTGAATCTTTCTTGGGGTAGGTCAGGGTTCTCTCCAAAGAGCTCGTCCTGGCAGACTGCTGCATTTAGAAATAAATACTTGTGAGCACTACACTGACGTGTATAAGCAAAAAGGAAGTGCTGCATCAAAAAACAGCAGTGAACGCACATTGTGATAGATTTTAAGCCGCCATGTCCTTTGGGTTTAGTAGCATGCCAACTTTTACCCAAAATGAATCTCTCTCGAAGACGCAATGGAGAGCTTTTCAGTAGATGCTGGCAGTGGAAAGCATATAAACAAGTGGTGATTCATTTACATCTGAGTATCTTGCCCATGCACTGAGTTTCTTATATTTAAATCTGGGGAAAAATGAGTAAGATTTATTTACTATGTAGTACCAAATTGGTTAACATGTAACGTACTTCATCAGTTGCCATCATTTTTTAAAGGTACACTGAAAAATCTGAGAATTTCAGAAGTTAAGTAAAGAAGATAGCTGGTTTTCCAAAAACGTCTTAGGATCCAACCGTCTTCTTTTAAACTGAATTTAAAATGTTTTGCTTTGTTATAGTGTTTCTACATGTAACCCGATAGGATTAAGCATGATCAGGCAAGAAAATCAAGGAAGGGAGTGTGAGGTTCTGACGAATGCTTTGTGAAGTTTTTTGAAACTGTTTTTAATACACCTGACTTATCAAAAGGGAATGTCATGTGCTTAGTTCCTAAACGACTAAGCCTTTAAAGAAGCCACAATTATATCCAGACGGGGATTTACTAAAATTGTCTGAGGTCGAGAGTGGATTGGGAGGTCACAGCAGCCTGACCGCATTTCCTGGCAAAAAGACCCAGGGGGATGGTCCTGTGTTGCATTTGCCCAGTGACTCCGGTCTGTGGCATCGAGACTCTTTTCTGAGGTCTGCCGCCTCTTTCTGCTACAAACAGAGGAACCATTTGCTCTCCCCTTATGGCATGTTAGGCACTGAATGGATGGTAGCATAGAACTAGGACTTTTTTTAGAAATCTTCCTAAAAATACAGACTTTCTTAGGAAACACGACAACGATTTTTCTCAAACCACTGATAATTCTAGAGGAATTATATTTCATGAAATGTCAGAGGTAAACATTATTTAGGAATCTACACTTCATTTTATATGAGAAAAATGTGACTGGGAGGACTTGATCCTGTATAGTATCTGTCTGAGGGTGGAATCAAACAAGAGCTTCATGCTCAGGGACACGGTTGGAACCTTTAGGTTTGTATGATCACAGATGTGCAAGAATCACATATTATCATTACCTTAAAAAATCTAAGTAGACTGGTATTTGGTCTGTTTTCTATTTATATACTTTAAAATTTTTATTTTTTAAAGTATTTTATTGATTATTCTACTACAGTTGTCCCAATAGTTTTCCCCTTTGTCCCCCTTTGCCCGATACCCCCCTTAGCTCCAACAATCCCTCCACTTAGTTCATGTCCATGGGTTGTGCATATAAGTTCTTCGGCTTCTCCATTTCCTATACTACTCTTAACCTCTCCCTGTACATTCTGTACCTACCAATTATGCTTCTTATTCCCTGTACCTTCTCCCCCCATTCCCCCCTCCCCCAACCCACTGCTAATCCTCCAATGTGATCTCCATTTCTGTGATTCTGTTCCTGCTCTGGTTGTTTGCTTAGTTTGTTTTTGTGTTTTAGATTCAGTTGTTGATAGTTGTGAGTTGTCATTTTAATGCTCATAGTTTTGATCCTCTTTTTAAAAATAAGACCCTTTAACATTTCATAGAATAAGGGCTTGGTGATGATGAACTCCTTAAGCTTTACCTTGTCTGGGAAGCACTTTGTATCTGCCCTTCCATCTAACTGAGAGCTTTGCTGGATAGAGTAATCTTGGCTGTAGGTCCTTGCTTTTCATCACTTTGAATACTTCTTGCCAATCCCTTCTGGCTGGCAAAGTTTCTTTTGAGAAATCAGCTGATAGTCTTATGGGAACACCTTTGTAGGTAACTCTCTCCTTTTTTCTTGCTGCTTTTAAGATTCTCTCCTCAACTTTAATGTTTGACATTTTAATTCTGATATGTCTTGGCGTGGTCCTCTTTGGGTCCAACTTGTTTGGGGCTCTCTGTGCTTCCTGGACTTATATGTTCATTCCTTTTGCTAAATTAGGGAAGTTTTCTTTCAGAAAAACTTTTTCAAATCAGTTTTCAATTTCTTGCTCTTCCTTTTCTCCTTCTGGTATCCCTATGATTCAAATGTTGGTACGTCTGGAAATGTCCCAGAGGCTTCCTATACTAACCTTGTTTTTTTCAATTCTTGTTTCTTCTTGCTGTTCGGGTTTAATGCTTATTTCTTCCTTATGTTCTGAGTCATTGATTTGAATCCCGGCTTCCTCCCCACCACTGATGATTCCCTGTAGATTTTTCTTTATTTCACTCAGTGTAGCCTTCATTTCTTCTCTTATGTTGTTGCTGTGCTCATTGAATTCTTTGAGCATCCTGATCATCAGTGTTTTGAATGGTGCATCTGATAGGTTGGTTGTCTCTGTTTAGTTCTTTTTCTGCGGTTTTGTTCTATTCTTTCATTTGGCCATATTTCTTTGTGTCTTCAATTTGGCAGCCTCCCTGTGTTTGTTTCTGTGTATTAGGTAGAGCTGCTTTGACTCCCTGTCTGGGCGCACCTGCTACACTGTGAGGGACAGAGCCTTAGGTATTCACCAGCATGGGGCAGCCCACTTTGCTGCTTTGTGGTGCTGTATGTGGGGGAGGGGTCAGACAGGGACCAATACTGCTTTCAGGGCTCTCTCTTGTGCTGGTTCCAGTCTCTTCCCCCACTTCCCATATGTGACTGGCAGCCTTCTAGCTGCTGCCCTGGTGCTGAATCCCAGAGTGGGTGGGTTTGCATACATTCTAGGACCATGTGGGTACTTTAAATGGACTCCTCTGAGAGAGGGGCAGAGTCTTCCACCACGCCAACCCGCACTGGTTTTTATAGCCAGAATTTATGAGGCTTTACTTCCCAGCTCTGGAACCCTAGGCTGCGAGGTCTGGCCTGGAGCTGGGATCGCTCATTCCCCAAGTGTCCCTCCCAGTTTTTATCTGCTGCATGTGAATGTGGGACTGCCTGTTCCACCAGCTGTCACCTTGCTGCTGCCACACTGAGTCCTGTAAGCCCCTGCTCCCCATCTCCACCCCTCCTACTGGTCTGGGTGAATATTTCTTCTTTAAATCCTTGGTTGTCAGACTTCCATACAGTTCGATTTTCTGGCAGTTCTGGGTGTTCTTTGTGTTGAGGTTAGTTGTGATCCCTCTTATGGTTGTGTGAGGAGGTGAAGTGTGTCTACCTACGCCTCCATCTTGGCCACAAGTATCTATTTATATTTTGACTGTAATTTAGAAGTATTCATTTTCAAATGAGGTTTTTATTTTAATGTTTTATTAATGTGACTGATGGAAGAAAGAAATTAAAAAGAGAAAAGCCCGGTCAAGACTCAACCCTGTTTTCCTTTTCAGAAACTGGCTTAAGATTGATTGCAACATCTCATTTAAAATAATTCTTCTAATATTCCCAATGGGAAAAAAGAGAACAGCAAACCCATTAAAACGCTGCCTTTAACTGTACCATGTGGATCAATATAACTAATTCAAATAGCTTCATATTCAAATTCATAGTAGGAGGCACCCTCACATTTCTGTTGGTGGTTTTTATACTGAAGCGCTATCAAAACTGCAAGCAAAATGCTATCTTCAAAGACACATTTGTTTTCAAGCAATGGCAACTGACCTTCCATGGGAGCAGATCACAGCAGCAAGGCCTGTGAGCCTCTGGCTGCCTTTGGGCCTCTCCTCTGCAGCTCACAGAAAGGGCTGGGCTGTAGGGGCTGCGTCCAGCAGCTCAGGAGGTCAGTCACCCAGCTCTAGGACATAAAACGTTTTGCCTCCTAGTTTTGGAGAATTTCAGTTCTTGCATTCAGTGTCTAGGCTATTTGCATTTAAGAACCGAAAGGTGGGGGGAGAGGAAGGGAACAGCGGTTTACTTAATGATCCTTTTAAAAATATATTTTCCCCACAGAAGCTTGCTCAGTTTAAAGAAACAGAGTTAATATTTGTTCTGCCAGTGCTCTCTACTCCCACCTTTGTAGGGAAGAGAGATTTCCCTAGTTTAAATATTAACCAAACATCTCAAAGCTATTCAAAAGTTGCGGCCCATGTTAAAAAAAAAAAAAAGTAATAGGCTTCCAGATAGAAAGCACAATTAGGGAATAAATAGAAATGGTAAAAATTGTGTTGTATTCGGTTTTCTTTTTGTGCATGTATGCCATAGCTACCACAATTATAACATACTATAGAGTATTCCGGAAAAATTCTAGTGGAGTATGACAATCACGGTGACCATCAGAGCTCAGGACACTCTTGGTCCTCCATCAGCCAAGAAACCATTTCATCCAGGGGCAGGGCTGCTGTGCAAGCTCCTGTGGAATCCTGGTATGAAGTGACTAATGTAAGCCATGCCAGGGATGGGTGGCTGAACAGACATTGTGAGTAGTGGGGAAATAGTGGGGTTAGGATGGGGGAAAAGGAGGGGGGAGATTTGGGGAGGGAAGGGAAAGTGATGAATTTGGCTTAATTTTGCAGCGTGGACTAGAATCAGCAATAATTCCTTATTTGGAATTTCCTGTCTCATTCCTAAAATAATTTCCTTCCCTTTTATCTTTTGAGTGTGTGGTAGAAATCTGTATGGAATGAAGGTGCAGAGCAAAAACTAGATGAGCAGGAACAACCTATTTAAGCAGGACATCGAACTCCTTCAAACGAAGGACCTGGGCAACTGGGAGACTATGTGATATGGGGCTTATCCTGAGAAACGTGAGTGTCCTGTGACCAAGAGGATGCTTGTATTCGAAAGGGTCTCTATTGGGTATTGAACAGAGTGGCCAGTCCCTGGTCTGCCTTCTTGGAATTCTGCCATTGTCCTGACATCTTAGAAATCCATGCTCCTTGCTTCAGTCATGTAGGCAGCTTCTGGGGCATGAGTGACATGCAAACAGCCTCAGATAAGGCCCTCTGATGAATGCCCAAGGATTTTCTGCATTGGAAGTGATTCATCATAAGTGACTGCCCCTGTCCCTGTGTATCATCTTTACTCTTGAACCACTATACTGACTTTGTACCAAATTTTCTTCTGTGGAGATTCTTTTTGGCTTCCCAAATGATTCCTCACTTGCCCAATGATCTCCAAAAGTCAAAGATAGTGATATTTTAATACAGAGCCATATGGAAAATAGAGCATGTAATCAAAGTACTCATCACTTTCATTTTCAAAGATTTGCTTTATAAGGCAACAAAGGAATGGAAGTATTTTCCTTCAGATGAACATTTATTTTGACTCTTGCTCTCTTCTGAACTTCAAACAACCTTTTAAGCTCCATTTGTTTTAAAGGACACAAACGGAAAGTAAACAATTCATAAAAAAAGGACTGGGTGCTCAATGTATTTAATTTGACAAAGCATGTTTCCACTTAAAGAATATGCAAAAAAGAATACGAAGTTGCAAAACTGCACAATCTCTATTTCCAAACTTTGATCCATTTGTGTCTTTTTCTCTAACACTCCCTCTCTCTGTCTGTGTCCTGTGTCTGTCCCCTTAGTCCCCCTTCCTCTCCCTTTGTCTCTGCTGCCTCTCGCATCCCTCTCGCCCTCTCACGTCTGTGGCTGTTCTCCATCTCTGTCTCTTTTTATCTCTTAGTGTGTATATGTCTGTCTATCTGTTTCATCTGCTTGTCTCACTCTTGGTCTCTCTCACTGTAATACTGCCAGCAAACTAGAAAACACTCAAAATTTGTCATCTACCTTGCTTTGCAGCTACGTTGTATTACTTTCATTTTCAGTATTTGCTCCTATAAATTGAAAAATGAATAACAAGATTTTGCTAATATCAGAACAAGTTTGTCCCTGTGACAAGATAAAACAATTAAACTAAGGACCTCTCTCCAGTAGCGTCTCAAGTCACATCAGTTTTAATAACTAAGGATTGCTTTGTTATCATCACTATAGTATCTGCCATATGCGTGACAGAATGGGACAAGTTAAAAACCTAAACCCGCAATGGAATTTAATGGTATATTTTTATAAAAATTCATCACCACTGCCCTGGGTTATATAAATGCTATAACTTTTCATTGGGGAGCACAAGGTGCTTTTCCATGTATTAAGTACACTTCTAATATGTTCCATGGTTTATGAACATTCCATGTTTTTCTGATAAAGAAAGTGATGCTCAAGGACAAATAATTCTATGACTCAGCAAATACACAGAAATTTCTAATTGTGGTAACTACACTGAGCAACAGAATCTGCTACGAGGTCCCTCGTGACAGAGTAGTCTCCAGGATCTTGCACGGGCTGCACTCTTCACTTTTTTTGCCCGAGTATACTGAACCCTCTCTGTTTACCCTTCTAATCCAGCCATGAGGGAGAATAAAAGAAGTCAATGCTCTTTCAATATTTTTCAAACCATCTGAAAACCCACTGGAGACTACGAGATAAAGACATCTTCCTCGTGCCAAGAGTTTCTAAGCTCTTTCCTAACTAATATTTATTCATGTTTAAAGAAATGGCACAATGGAAAGAAAAAATATTTTAGGTAGGGAGAATATAAAAATAGAAATGAGAATTTCACGAATACCTATTGTATACACACAAAATACGTCTATTCCGCAGGACAGACAATACTCCCTCTTGAGGAGCTAAACTTACCTGGTTTCCAGAGAGATTTCTAAGCCCAAGGGACTAAATACACATGAAGCCATTGAGTTTTCACTTGAACTAGATGGAAGGTTAAAAACTTGAAACATGCCTATCACAAAATCATGTGAGAGGAGTGCAGATAACACACGTCATTCAATTTTATTACAGGCTACCAGCCATGATGCTGTCAGTCTGAATGTGCATTCTTGAACAAGCACACTCATCACGTTAAATATACTTCCTGGAGAGAGGGGAGAAAGGAGAGAGGGTTCTAACACACTTGGATTAAACGTGAATCACATTTTTACCTGGTAGCTATTCTGAGACAAATTTCAAAAGAAAAAGAAACCATAGTTCATAAAGATAAAGGAAATGTGGGCCATCAGTCACACCTTCGTTACATTTAGCCAAGTAAAGCAACATTACAATTTGAATAAAAACAAGTTTGGAAAACCAAAATCATAATCAGGCAAGGGAGGTGTGAAATTAGCAAATTCTGTTTGCTCGAAGCCTGATATGTTTTTCTGCTCCTGAAATTGACATTAATTGTTTTACATTTTGGTCACATACTTCATGAAAAAGTTCCCTGAGGTGCAAATGCTGATCAGCCTGCACCACTTACCTTTGTTAAGAGTATGGTCCACCGTCACTTCTTCATTTGAGTACTTTATGAGGTATTACATTGAGAGAGAAATAATTCCATGGTTTCAACCTGGCGCCCCTGTGAAATGTGGTGCTAGGAAACAGGCGACAGGCAGTGCATCTGAACAAATCACAGGTCCTCTAATTGCAGCTTAGCTCTAATTACTATTGAGGATAGTGTTTGCAACTTGATTCCAGGGAGAGGGCAGACTACCTTCTGACGACACTGAACCAAATATATCCTAAAAGACTGACAAGTTACTTTCTTTCATGCAATTTTTCTGAGTGGCTCCCAGAAACTACCACTTTAACACAGTAGGGATGAAATCAAATAATGGGACACCCACTTCTCCTGCCCAGAAAAGAATGCAAGTCTCTCAAAATATTTACATATCTTAACAATTTGGAATTTTTGGTATCTTTCTTTTCTAGGTGGGCAACCATATCTTTATTTTAATATTGCTTTTTATTTTTTAAAAAATCTTCTCAAAATATGCACTTTATTTATATTGTTTTAGTCCAGAATAATTTATTTGCATTTTGTCAGGCCTGAAGAATTTGTTTCCTTTCCTGTGTATTTTTAGATTTTTTTTTTAAGATTTTATTTATTTATTTTCAGAGAGAGGAGAAGGGAGGGAGAAAGAACAATGTATGATTGCCTCTCACATGGCCCTCACTGGGGACCTGGCCCTCAACCCAGGCATGTGCCCCGACTGGGAATCGAAACGGGACTCTCTGGTTCCCAGCCCACGCTCAATCCACTGAGCCACACCATCCGGGCCTATTTTTAGATTTTTAAATAAAGATTCACAGCATATAATTTAAAAAAACTAAAGCCGATAATTTGATGTTTGTAACATTAATGGGGATGTTTCTCCATTTCAATCAGAAACCTAATTTCAGTTATATGGGAAATAATCATGGTGAAATCAGCAGTTGTGCAGGCTTGCAACTCAATGATACATCATTTACTCACGCATCTGACTAATTTCATCTGTCTAGTGGCATCTGACCATGTGATCAGAATAAGGCTTCTGATACACCCACGTTACACAGTGTGGCTATGACTGGTTGTTTTGCTTACACTAAGCTTACTGTCATTGACACTGATGAGTTAGCTTAATGGGCATCTGACTAAATGAAAACAACAACAACCACCACCACCTTGAAATGACTGGTGTTTGCAAATGTCAGGAAGGATTTTACACCTTTGGTTGTGCAACTTAGCACTTTTGCCAACCACAGTCAACACGTTAGTGACGTACAGAACAAATTACACCCAATCAAATTCAATGATTTGGTATATCTGTTTATGCCGGATCTGCACGGTAACTGCCAGGGACAGGTAAGCCTAAGGGAATAATTAGATGCCGCAGTCAAAATTGTAATTATAAAACTAGCTCTTAGTAAAGGTGCATATCTGCAGGCCCAGTGACCTCAGCTGTTATAACAAAACAGCATTCTAAATGGGGCATATTATGCTAGCTCTATACTTAAATTCTCCCCAAATAACAATTGTGCACTTCTTGCTCACATAACATTTATTTAGTTCTCCATGATTAACATTCTAGTCAGTGCTGTGGTTATGAATTTTTATTTTATTTTTAAAAATCTGTACCAAGGTAGACCTCTCCTAAGAAACTCTTTGTCCAGTATGGATTACTTTGATGCTTCTTTCAAAATATTTTTCTTTCATGGAGCTAGGCAAAATATTCCTCCCCGCCCCTCTTTTTGTTTTGCTTGCCCTTAAATTATGCCTGATACATGGATTATTTTTCTAAAACGTTTCCAAGTCTGGCACAGTAGTCCATCCTCAAACCCCTGAACCCTCTCTTTACACCTTTTGTAGATGCTTAGCTTAGTTCAGTAGTATACAAAGTGCGGTCCCAAGACCAGCAGCACCAGCACCAGCACCAGCATCAGCATCAGCATCATCTGAGAACTTGTCAGCAAAGCAAATTCCCAGGCTCCATCCCAAACCTGCAGAGTCACAAACTCTGGGGGTGGGACCAGCAATCTATGTTTTAACCAGCCCTCTAGGTGATTTGAAGCACACTGATGTTTGAGAACCAGTGGTCTATGGTCATGTATGGACTAAGAGCAGTAAGAGAATAGGATAAGGAACATTTAAGCCTCTATGGGGGGAACTACAGGAGAGATAAAGGCTTAGCAGAGAAGTGGCATTTAAATGGTCCGCTAAAGAATGGAAAGAGTCCGGATGAATCTGAGAGAGGCACCAGGCATCCCTCACCCATCAAGCCCGTCGCCTGTGTCCCTGAGTTCATACAGACCCAGCAATTTCAAGATTTTATTCCATCTGTCATCACCTTTCTTCAGCCATTCCATTTTTTAGGACAACAAAGAAGAGTTGTCTCATTTCTGTTAGCCTCTTTGTCTACCAACAACTTTTCCCCCCTTAACTTTTAATTCCTTTTAAAGTAACCTACGCTTTCTTTGTTACTTTTCACTATTACTTCATGTCATAAATCCAGTGATCAGGCTTCTGATTTAATAAAATTATAGTTTTGAAGTTGTCAGTCCTCCTTGTTCTTGAAACCACTGGTATTACATGATCCCATATCTAAATGCCCTCTTCTCCAAGCTTAACTTTTGTTTTTTTCTTTCTTTCTTTTTTTAATCTTTATTATATTTTTCCCATTACCATGTAGTCCCCTTACCCCCCTCCCCAAGCAAGCACTTCACTGTTGTCCATGTCCATGCTTGGCTTTTGTATTTCCAGCCGCCTGCTGCACTTCTCCTACAGGCATCCTGTTGGTACCTGAACTTCAACTTTAAAATTAAAGTTGAAATTACAAAATTAAACTAGCCACCCCAGCTCCCCTACCCCAAGGGACATTCCTCCTCTGTGGTCCTTTTTTTGGCTGCCTGGCACCATAAATCTCCCAGTTACACAGACTCTAGACCTTGAAGCTGCATCTGACTTCTTTCTCTTCCTTGTCCCTGAATCAAGTTGGTTATGTTATGACATCTGTCACCTCCTTCCCCTTTTCAGACCATTACCATCACCTTCACTTAGGTCTTCAGGAGCTGTTCACTAGCATAATCCTTTAATCACTGTATTCCCCCTGTAGCCAAATAGATTCTTAAGAAAAACAGCTTGAATCAGTCATTTTCCTATTTGAATGGCTTCCATAGCTCCCCTTAGTGACTTATGGACTCTGAAATCCAATACACTTGTTCCAATCCCCACTCTGCTACTTAGAAGCTGTACAACATTAAATGAATTAATTGACTTCTTAAGCCCTAGATTTCTCAACTGACGAGTAGGAATAAAACAGTAATCATATCTAATGAGGAGACCTGAAAGAACTGATACATGTAAATTCTAACTAAAGTGCATAGAACATTGAGGGATTCAGTAAACAGTGAGTATTACTATCACCATCACCAAAGTCGTGCCACATTGTACAATTGCAATACCTTAGTTCAGTATCTATCGCCATCTTCAAACTTTACCGAAAACCATTTTCTTGCTCACGCTTTCTAACATATGCCAAACTGAATTACTCCTCAAGGGCGAGGGCCAAACCTTAGTTTGCTTTCTGTCTTTGGCTCCTTAGGCAGTGTCTTACAGAACTGCTTACTGCATGAAGCTCTGGCGAGTTCTCGTACACACATTTTTCTTAGTTCGACCACTTTGTTCATGCTTTCCAGGACGCCCTTCCCTTACTGTCCCCTTTCAAATTCTCTCCATTTTCAGGTGGTGTTTTAAAGGTCATCTCTTCCAGGAAGCATTCCCACTTCCATCAGACGAAAGTATCTTGATCTTCTGTGAACCCACAATACCTCGCATTTACACCGTTCTTTCAGTACTTAAGACATTCTACTGTGCGTGTATCTTTCTCCCCAAGGAGCTTTAAACTCTTCGGGGTTAGAGACCAGACTTGATTTACTGCTGTTTGCCTAGTACCTTGCCCCAAGAAAACACTCAGTGGACGTGCTGAGTGATGAATGAGGTAAAGGGAACAGCATGTACGCTCTTATTACAAGAACTGTGCTGCTGCACACTACCCGATTAAAGGTTTCCTTTCCCATTGATAATCGTGACGGTCTTTAAAGAGTAAATGGCTTACGAGAATTAAAGAAACAACCCATCTACAATACAACATAAGGGGTTCTTATATTGTAAATGGGGTGCATGCCTAACCTTGAGTTTAAAGTTGGTATTCTGGAGCTCAGTAGCATTTTCCATGAAAACAAAATCATAAGCGGTTACTGGATTACAGGGATAGTTTTCAAAAGCTTAATTACCCCACAGGAGATGTGTATTAGATAGAATACTACACTAGCAATAGCACCTAAATGACATTAGATGGGGTCTTAAGCAGGAGTCAGTATCCTTTGAATGTTTGTGAAGATGTCCAGTGTTTCTTGCAAAACAAGTGTCCATCAGTAGATGAGTGGATTAAAAAATCTGTGGTACATTTACACAATGGAATGCTATACTACTTGGAAGTAAAAAAGAAGAAAATCGTACCTCTGTGACAGTATGAATAGATCTGGAGAACATTATGCTAAGTGAAATAAGCCAGTCAGAGAAAGACAAATACCATATGATCTCACCCATATGTGGAATCTAATGAACAAAATGAACGGACAAGCTAATCAGAGACGAACACATTGATAAGAGAGCAGGCTGACAGTAATCGCGGTTAGATGGGAAGAAGTGCTGGGTAAAGGGGGGAGGGAAGCATTGAGCAAAAAAAAAAAAGAAAAAACTCCTGGACACAGACAACAAAGTGGTGACTGCTGGGAGGAGTGGTGTGGGTGGTGGAGGAGGCTACGGGGGAATAAATGGTGGTGGACAGAGACTTGATCTGAGGGGATGAACATGCAATACAGTGTGCAGATGACGTGCTGTGGAATTGTGCAACTGCAACCTGTATAATTTTGTTAACCAGTGTCACTCCAATAAATTCAATAAAAAGGAAAAAACAGAAAAACAAAAAACACGACTTTTGTATTCTTCTTTGTATTTTAAGACATACTCAGAAAACCATAACCAGAAGCCAATTTTCTTGTGTATTCCGATGATTACTCTTCATTAGGATGAGCGTGATCTGGTTAAAGAATCAATTTATAATTGCCAATTATAAGTTGTAAATTTAGAAAATAAAAGCCCTCTATGAAACTGTCCATATTTAAAATATTTAGAAATCAGAACTTGTTTTCTTTTTACTTACAATTCTAAATTTCAGCTCCTTTGTCTCTGTATCCCCTGACAAATACATAATGACCTGTTAATAAACTTTTAATTACATTCATTAGGAAAGCCTGTTACTTTAAAGTAACTCTTGAGTGAGTAAATAATTCTTTTTTAATGGAAAAATGATTGCCTTTCCAATCATCTAAATTACAATGTTAGGTTTTCACACATTTACTTATTTAAAGCAGGCAGGTCTATAAAGAAGAAGTTAGCTGTGAAAAAGACATCTTTCCACCTGTTCCTCTTGCTCCCCCAGCACTAAGTTCAACACTATGGGAAACTGAACCCTGGGGTCCCTGGCCCCCAAGAAGGTAACTGTCTACTTGGAAAACAAATACATCTTGGAAAAGAATACATCTGAAACAATTGGAGACTACTACTAAGACATAAAATTGAGCGTGAATGATGGGCACAAACAGAGAACCAGTATGGGAGAGAAGAATACAACCTCCACAGTGGCAGGATCTCTGTTCATGAATGTACCCTAAGCACCTAGAACCGGGCCTTGTATGTACTATGGACTCAACACACAACCGCTGCACCCAAAGGACAGACCAAGTGGGTTACAAAGCCCGTGGCGGCAGGATAGAGGCCATAAAAATGTGTGACTCTTGGTTCTTCCTTTGGCTCACCACATCCACACTATTAGCAAGTCCTTCTGTCTCCGCCTCCAACATACATTGCAAATCTCTCTGCTTCTCTCCTTGTCACTGCCACACTACAGTCCAAGCCACCAACATCTATCTGGATTACAACGGCTCTTTCTGGGACCATTTATGTGTCCCTACCCTTGGTTCTCCACATAACAGCCAAGCAGTTTAAAAATACAAATCTTATCATGTTACTCCAATACAGATGGTTTCCCACTGCACTTTGAATAAAATCTTACCGTGGCCGACAGTTAACACGTGACTGAGCTCCTGCTTACTTCCAGGACCTCACTTTCTGTCCTCTCACCCTCCCCTCCCCTCCCCCACCACGATCTAAGCTTCAGTTCTCTTGTCCAAACATGTCAAATTCATGTCAATTATCATGGCTTTTATTACTTACATATCAATAACTTTTATTACATGCCAACACTGTTCTAAGCACTTTATTTACTCACCTAGTCTTCAAACGAACACTGTAAGGGAGGAACTTGCTATTACCCACATTTTATAGATGAGGAAACAGGGCACACAAAGACTATGCATCTTGCTCAAGGTCACAAACCTGGTAAGTGGCAGAGCTGAGAGGCCAATGCACACTGTCTGGCTCTAGAGTCCACTTTAACCATTGTGCTGCACTGCCTTTCTAGTGGAAGGTGCTGTCATTACGCCGGTAGAGAACCTCTTGCACCACACATAGCACATAAGAAAAATTACCCATCAGATGTCAGCTGCTTCTAAATATGCATGCTCCACTTACAAACATTTTTAAGTGGTGGTTTTCTCATACTGCCAAATAAAGGTCTGGGATGCTCAGCAGCACGTGGCTTCATGAAGCAGTTCTATATCATGTGGGAAATCGTGAGAAAAATCTAAATGAAATGCCAAATGTCCCTGTGCTTTAATATCACTGTGAAAACATTATTTTCTAGAACGCACTGTGAAGTCTGTGATAAGATAGCCTATCTTAAAATGACTGGAAACCAAACATGGATTTCTGAGTGTTATTCCCAGCTCACCAAGAACGTTCTATTCTGATGGGTTAGAACATGGGGATTCAGACCTCACATCAATATGTAAGGTCTTTAAGTGTGCAAACCTCAGAGATTTCTGCACAGTTTGGGGTCAGGCTATTTATGAAGGAAGTTCAATGTTAGCTTGTAGAACCAAGACGGAATGCTAATAAGACTGAGGTTGTTTTGTAATTCTATAAGGTCCTTCATTTTTTTTAACTCCACCCACTCTTCCTTTTTAAAGAGATTAATTAGCTTTCTGATAAAATGTGAATGAATCAAGGAGGGGCTGAGTCTACCGAACACGGCTCACGTGGTGCAACATGGCCCTTATGTAATAAATCTGTCAGAAAGCAGGTTTTCTTTTCCACATGGGACTGTCTTCGCTTTTCTCATGTGAGACTTGGCAAGTGGGACATCCTGAGTCTGACAGGCCACTTCTCTGCTCTTCAGCTGACAACTCTTTTACACAGACGTCAGCCAAACCCTTAGTGGGGCACGTAGTGGATCAGAACTTTTGAATCACATCCAGTCAAGAGAATCCATCATCCCTGAGCTCTCTGCCTGTCCCATGTCCCAGCAGCATCAGAGCACTCCCACAAGTGACCCCAGATCCAACGAGATCACACAAAAACACTGGGCCGGGGAAGGATTAGCTGTCAATGTGAAGCTGGCAAATACCTGCATGCGACTCTTCGAGAAAAGGGGTCCGTGGGTTCTAATTTAAGAATCTCTGGCATAAAGCCTAAACAAAATCGAAACCCACAAACAAGTGCTCATTTGGGGGAGAATGGAATCAGATTTAATCATTTCTCAAAGGATTCTGTGATTCAAAGAGATTAAAAATCTCTGCATATATTTCTGAAAAATTATAAGCAAGCTGAATATCATTTTGCAAATCAAATTTGATTTTTAATGTACAAGAGGAGCCAGTGAATAAAGAACATCTACAATGAATCTTTCTGTAAAGCAAATACTTATTTCATAAACTGCAGATGTAACCCAGAGTTTTTCAGTTTTTACAAAAGATTCAGATTATTCAATATCAGGCTTGTTCAAATAGAACACATGGTGATATTGTATGAATAGTAGCTATCTCCCATTAAAAATTCACAATGTAGCCTGGAGGTCAAGTTCAGGTTTTATGTAAACTGAAAAAGAGGAAACTCTAAAAAGTCTCTGCTCTTAAGTGGACAGAACCTTAGTTATCCTCTGCTCGAAAGACCTCATTTTATGGATGAAGAAATTGAGGTTCTGAGAGGTTATGTGACTTGCCCAAGGTCATTGCAACAGTTACAGACAGAAACAGCTGTAAAAATAATGACAGCGATTATGATGACGATGACAGCACTGTGATCTATGGGGCATTTACTTGAGCTAAGCCTTTTAAGACTTTAACCTCATGTACTTTCACTACAACCCTAGAAGATTTTATTTCATCTACTCAGCAGACAAAGCACCCTGCCCAGGGCTCCACAGCCAATAATCAGACAACTCAGAACCCAAACCAATTCACAACTCAGAACCCTGTTTTACTTTGAAAGAAGTGCTTATAGGCATTAGGTTAAACTGCTTTCCAGAACCCCAGAGAACAGAAAGTCACATGATCTTGAAGTATAAACAATTGAGAGGTTAGTTAGGAAAGATGCATCTACAAACTTTAAGTTTTATTCATGTATTTAAAAGGGCTTTTCTTTTTATATATATAGTATTAGACAGTCCTTGCTAACGCTACCCCTCACAGGTGTACACTAGGAGTACAACAGGCGTACAAGTTCAACCCTGTTTACCCAGGCGTCTCCCCAGTCTGCAGGCCAAGGGAATAGACCCACATGGAGTCTATACTCTCCCTCCTCCATTTCTAGACTGCATTCTGGATACTTGGGACTTTATATGTCCATGTCCTGATAGTCCTGGAGCCACTGCCAGGGCCTGCAAAGGTCTCTTTTCCAGATCTGTCCCCCTGAGGTACCAGGGAGTGGCCTCTGAATGGCTGTTTTCAGGAAAGGTAGCTGCAGCTTGGCAGTGGGGCGTGGGGCCACACTCCTGTAGGGGAGGACTGAGCTGGGGTGGGAAAAAAGGGGGTGGGACACGAGCCACATTGTGATTCCATGAGAACTTTGGGAATTCTAAATAATTCTGGGAATTCTAAAATAAAACCTGTTTTTTTTGAGTTTTTATGACTATATGTTTGTCAATATAAGAGGATAATAGCCGTGCCAGTGTAGCTCAGTTGGTTGAGCACCATCGCATAAAGCAAAAGGTTGCCGGTTCGATTCCCAGTCAGGGCCCAAGCCTGGGCTGCGGGCTAGCCCCCGCTTGGGGAGCATGCAAGAGGCAACCAATTGATGTTCCTCTCCCTCTTTTTCTCCCTCCCTCCCCTTCTCTCTAAAAATAAATAAATAAAATCTTTTTAAAAAGAGGATAACATATACTTTATTTATCGCTTTTATAGTTTTTTAACTTTAAAATAGATGTATGTGGGCCTCACAAATGGTAGGGTGGGTAGGGTAGGCCTGCCTGCTTTCTGCTTCCCAGTGCTGCCTGGCTTTCCCGGTCCTTCGATCCCTTTGGCAGGGCTCCGTATCTGCTGTGGCCCCTGTTTTCCTCACTCTACCTTAAATGGCGAGCTGGTATGAAATCCAACTGTGCAAACCTCAGGTGGCTTCAGGCAAGCACGGTCAAGAATTTCACTATGGACTAAATTATGTCTCTGGAGCAAGAAATGTTCCTGAAGAAGAAAACAGGGACCAGACCAACGCAGGTCTTACAAGTCATGTTAAGGTGTGCAGATGTAATCTAAATGTAGTGAAGAGTCAAAATGGATTTTAAACAAGGTCAAGGCATGATGAGACTTTCATGTTAGGAAAACCAGTGGTTGAAGAATGGATTATGTGTATGTTCAAGAAGAGCTTGGCGGGGAGGGGCGGGAGGGAGAGACAGAAACCGATGGAGCTAAGGACTCCAACGGGAAGCATCACAGTAATCCAGGTGAGAGACAGTGTTGCACAAGCAGAGTTAGGCTGTAGTGAGAATAGACAGATGAAAGAGGTCACTCAATAGGACATGGGAACTGATTGGACATGGGGCTGATATCCAATGGACCAAAGCAAAGTTCCCAGCCTGGGTAGATGAGGGATCAATCACAGAGAAGGAGTGTAGAGGGAGGAGTAAGCTTGTAGAAAAATTTGGTTTCTGAGCTTTGAATTCAGTGCCACTCCAATCAGGGCTTTGGGTTCTCAATTTTCGATACCACATGCTGAGACTGAGAGCCCAAGGCCCTAGTGCTAGACACGGGGCCGCTCTTCCCACTGCGCCCTGCTTCCTTCCACCACCAGGAGGGAGGACGGGTGGGCAAACAACAGCCATGAAAAAGGGAATTCCTGAATGAGACTTTCATTTATAATTCTTCTGCAAGAGATAAACATTTGTTTAAGATATTTGGCTACAATAAAAGTTACCAGAACCATTTGGTAAATGAAAATGTGTCAGAATTTCCACAATTATATTTGATTTTTGGATGCCTCAAATATTATTGCAAGAATTCAGAGTAAGTCAATATATCAAGATTTTGCTTTCAAATATTTGATGTTAACCTCATAAGTGTTGATCCTTTAAAAATAAAGAAAGTTAGAGAATGGCTAATGCATATTCCTCTGTAACATATCTTCTCAAACTTTACACATGCATTTCAAAGTACATCTATATCAATAATTAATCCTTATCAATATATCTGAGTTATAGTCTCTTCTCAGACTCCAACAATTTTACATGGGCAAAACAAAACCAGAACAAAAATTTTCACCAGAACAAAAATGTTAAGTAATAGCACTTCATTTTGGATAAAAAGAATAATGTAATTTTTATTTTTTTATTTTGCCAGACTAAACATTAACTGATATGCTAACAATCCTTTGTGAAGTTAGCAGCTACCAGGAAAAACAAAAACAAAAAACAGAAAACAGTAAAGGAGAGGTTCAGCTCTTGGGAAAAAAAAAAGATTTTTTTATTTATTTTTAGACAGAGGGGAAGGGAGAAAAAGAAAGGGAGGGAAATATCAATATGTAGTTGCCTCTTGCATTCTCCCCACTGGGGACCTGGCCCACAACTCAGGAATATGCCTTGACTGGGAATCAAACCAGCGACCCTTTGGTTTGCAGGCCGGCACGCAATCCCCTGAGCCACACCAGCCAGGGCTGGGTTCAGTTCTTGAAAACAAACCGTTCAAAAGTAAAGTGTATCATTTTGCTCAATGTTGGTGAGCACCATCTGCATTATTCATTAGCTATGTCATATGCATAAAAGTTGTCTTTTTAAAAAAAATCTAAAATTTAGGTTAAAAGCAAAATTTAAGAAAGTTGCTTTTAAACTTTTAAACAATTGTGCTTTGTGAATTTTCGAAGTTAAAAAAAACCAGAAACCAATACTCTGTAAGGAAAAAAAGAAATACAGATGAGAGCTTTCAAGGTCTCCATCAAGATTTTAAGCAAGCTGAGAGGAAAATGTCATGTTGTGCCAGCAATGCCAAGGTTACTCAGATCTAATGCCTGTGTGGCTTTGGATAAAATTCTTAATTTCTTTATATCCCAGTTTCTTTGTGAATAATAGAAATAGCGTCAAAACAAACTTACTAAAATGCTGTAGAAAATAAGGTTTCTAATGTGCTCTGACATTCACTTGATAAAAAAGCATATAGCATTATTATTAGATCCACCTTATTTTATCTTCACACAGACCTGCATTTCCGTGAACCAAAGAAATGGTCTTTTAAATCACTCCTTTACTGTTACACTTTTTAGGATTGATAACAAGCTCTGGCCAGGTGGTTCAGTTGGTTGAGCATTGTACTGTACACCAAAAGGTTACAGGTTCAATCCCCAGTCAGGACAAATACCTAGGTTGCTGGTTCAATCCCTGGTCCAGGTGCACATGAGAAGCAACCAACTGATCTTTCTCACTCATATCAGTGTTTCTCTCTCTTGCTCTCTGTCTCTCCTCCCTCCCTTCCTCTCTCTCTAAAATCAATAAGCGTGTCCTTGGATGAGGATTAAAAAGTAATAATAAGATTGATAACATAATCTTTCCCCAGGAGGAACAGGCAAAAAAAAATTAACAAAAAGAGGGTACTTTAACAGAAGTATTACCCATGCCTAGATTAAGGGGTTTGAATTTTACATATGAACTGCAGTTATAGTGAGACAAATATACACTACAATCTATTTAGAGAAAGAAAGAACCGTGCCTTTCTGTGAATAAAATACAGACCAGAACTGCCAATAATCAGACAGGCAGCATTGTCCTCACTCAGAACACTACAATAAAACGAACTTTTCTGTTTATTCTCAAAATTGTTAGGGGTTCTCTCAGTGCAAATAACAAAGTAGAAAGTCCATGGAAGCAGAATCTAAACTATCTTTGATCAGTTCTAAGCAAGTTATTTATTTGTTTCATCCTGAACAAGGAGCAGAGTGGACTAAAAAATACCCCTTAGTAAACAGTGACAAAATCTGCTGGGTAACCACTAAAATAATTACTATGTAAACACTCACATTATAGTCAAATTAATTGTAGCTAGTTACAGGAAAAGACCATTAAGAGCCACAAAGCCTATAAACAAACTAGATGGAAGTGACGCTAGAAGCTATTTTAAAGTCACATTTGCACACAGAGGAAATTATATTCTTTACATAAAACATTAATATTTATCCATACAGAAACAATCATTAACTACCATCTTCCCTTATAGTTCAGAAGAGTTGGCAATGATGGAGGATCATGGAGGCAGGTTAAGGAGACAAGTTAATGAAAGAAAAGTAGGTTTTGCCTGAGGAGCTCTTTGCTTCACCTGCTCTCCCCTCTTTCCTTTTGAACTCTCTTTAGCCCCGCCTTCTGAGATACATCTCTCTATGTCCTCCCCTGGCCTCTTTGATTAAGTTGCTCTGTCCCTCTGAGGCCTGCTCTTCCTCTTCCGGTTCTGCACATATAAAGTTCAGGTTCCCAGGCCAGTTTTCTGCTGGCGGCCCTCTACGCCTTCTCCCTGGATGATCCCTGCTTCTCAGGGCACCATCCCTGCTAATGACTGCTACTCAGAGCCCAGGCCCTGCCCAAGCCTCGACCTGTACATCCAGATACGTGCTGGAGGATGCCGACTAGATGTGCCAGAACCGTGTCTAGAACCTCATTTCTTTGGGCTGAGAGATTTTACTTTGAAATGTGATAGAATGAAGTTACTCACCCTAAAGGAATATCCTGAGAGAATAAAAGCTATATTTAGAAGAGGAAGAAAGCCAGTGGCAAAGAGTAAAGAAGGAAAAATGATAACAATATTTCTAATAAGTCTTCAGTCAGTAAACAAGGATTAGATATTTTAACAATGCTTTTAACCATCTGAGTACAAATTAAATTTAACACTATTTGAACTTTAAGTTCAAATGATGGATGGCCCTTTGTTCTCTTGTGTTTGTTTTGCCCCTCAATAAATGTTAAAGCCAGATTGAGAAACAGAAGCAGAAATGTTATTTTTATTTTGAATTCTCCTTGCCCCCAAACACTGCTCCTTTCTCTGCAAAGCAGAGAAGCTTTCAAAGGCCACTTGTCTGGAAGGCTCCATGTGGTGGTTAATTACACCCCCGCCTTCACCAAGAAAGCTAAACCACAGGGAGGTATACCAGAAAAAAAAAAAAAGGAGAAAACAACATAGTTTTTTCTCTACTAGCATTTCTATGTGAAGAAGTATTAATTAGTTGTGCCAAATCCTTTTGGTATCATTAGAATAAAAAAGATTTTTTAAAAAGATAAGGAAGGTACCCATGTATTCAGATTGTGTTCTAAACTGAATGTTATGTCCATGGTATATTTTAAAAATTAAAGAGCTATGAGATTTTCATTGAAAATCTATAAGAATGTCTTAATGGACTCATTTTAAAATAAACGTTGAAACAGATTTAAATTCCAGTACATTTGCAGGAAAACTTGAACTTGACTGTTTCCCTGGACAACTCTTCTCCTGGTATTCTTTAAGTTGCTTGATTGGGCAACTCTACCAGAGCACACAACTCCTACTTTTCCTTTGCTTCCCACAGCCACACAGTCACCGAGTCCTCAATATTTAATCCTACAATACGCCTCAAGTTCATCCCTGGACTGCTCACTGTCTTGGTTCAGATCCTTACCACTTCCCATCAGGACTGGCTCCTTCACTCCACTTTTATTTTCCTTAAATCCATATTTAGGCTGCTGTCAGAACAATATATCAAAAATCCAAATTGAAAATTGAACCATGTGACTCTTCTGATGAAAATCCTTTTTTCCCTGTTCATCTAGTCAACAGATATCTACTGAGCTCCAGGACCTATCCGTCAGATCAATAGTGTTGAAAATGTGGCACGGGCAAACCAACAGGGTTTCCAGGCCCACGAGCTTTGCTTTCACCATGTGATTTACACTAACGTGGCTTACGTGGCCCTCCATGATGAGACCCCTCGCTATCATCTGAGCTTCATTTCTCACCATCTCTGTTTCAAACACTGTATCAGCAAAACACATGTCTCTAATTTCCTGTGTACGTCATGTCATGCTATTTCTCACCTCTGTGATTGTCTCCCACTGACTATTTCCTCTTCCCCCCACTTTCATTTGTCTACTGCTATCCATTCTTTAAGAGAGGAAATCTCTCTCTGACCAACGCAGGCTGTGTGAATTTTCCTTCTGTTGTGTTCCACATCCACATCATCACACCTACCACATTGTGTTGTGTTTTGTGTGTGTGTGCATATGATTATGTTAGGTATACCGGTTCTAGAGAAATAATTATTTTACAACTACCAAACTCAACATAAGGATTCTCATATTCTATAAGGATTTCAGAGAAAATTGGTGGCAAAGAGATGCTAATATTAGAGAGAATTATCTTTAGGGGAAGAGGGCTGGAGGAAAGAGATGTTTGGACTGTAGCTGTAATCTCACATCGACAATGGGCTTTAAAAATTCAGGAAATTCAACCAATAGAGACTAAATTCAACTAACTGCCTTGTTTCAGCAATCTTTGCTACGCTAGTATGTTTGCCTTCCTGATTGAGGTATTCATAATTGTGTTGGGCTAAAGGCTGGTCCCTTTGCCAGAACCAGAGGATTGAGGAAAACTCCCTTAACAGATGGTTTCAAGCATTCTTTTATGGGACATAAGGAATCCAGGAGAAAACTGGATATGAATATAGTAATACTGAGACAGTAGAAAGTAAACATTACCTGCCCATGGATAATTATGACACAGAGACAAAGCTCCATACTGTCAGGCAGCTACACCGAAAACCGAGCCTTCCTCAAAGCCTGCAGACCATTGCATGAGACGGCAGGGCGACAGCAGCCTAGCTGTCCAGGGCCACTGGGCTGAAGGGCTGTTGTTTATTAAGGCCACGATTAGTGGAGAGTAAGACAAACTTCCTTCTTAGATAAGATCTTGGAATAATTGTTTTTTTCCCCACTTTAAGTTACTTTAGTTTTAATTAGAGTAGACAGTATAAAGTTGATTATATATCAGATACATAATTTCACAGTGAAACTAAAGTTTCTCTGATAATATGACAAAAAGTATACACAAATATATTGCTCCTTTCCATGTGTAAGCCCTATTACTGTAATTCTCTAATTATATAGAATTGGTGTCTACTTTAAACAGAACTTTGTGTATGTCAGTATATTTCTAGTAGAAAATATGGTGACTGAATCTGCACTCTTTTATAATAAGCAATCTTGGGGAAAATCGGTTAATTTAAGGGTTTATTAAAACTGTGTAAGTTGTATAACCTATTATTCTTATTAGAAAAAACTATAATTGCTTTTCAACTAAATTCTGGACAATTATGTTTCAATATTTTAGTAAATTACTAAGATGAATACTTGTTATGCCCACACAAAAGAAAACAATGAATAAAATAATTGCTTTGTGGTTAATACTGACAGTCGATCTTTGTTCAAAAAAACAACAAACCCAGTAACTGGTGGCTATGAATAAATGTAAATAGGTTGAATTTCTATAAGTTTTCTAGGGATGATATATTTAACTCTCTTAATTGTTTTTAAACTGACATATGTCCATTTTTTACACTAAGAAATTAATAAGTTTAATTATTTTCCTGTTTCTGCAATTACTCATTATTTAATTACATATTTATATGGTTTTATTTTGGCTAGATATTTTGACATTATTTACTTTCCTTAACTATAGTCTCCTGAATATGGGACATGTGTGTGCCTGCATCCATTCACATCGATAGATTCTTCATATCATGTTTATATTTATGTATGTCACATATTTAAGTACCATAGATGTCCAATCATAAGCTCAGACTCATTTACCCATTCATTAAAATGCCTATTAAGTGGCTACTGTGGGCCAGGCCCTGTGTTCCTGAGTCAGACATGTGCCCGGCCCTATGGAAGCCAGGAGGGAAAACAAAACAAGCATATGTGACGGGGCAATGAGTGAGGTGGAACTCTCCTTTCTGAATGCATGCCAAAAGTTAAACCATACCATGGAATTATAAAAATAAAACACAAAAACAAAATGATGTAGTAGGTATATGCATCTGGCCTTCTCAAATCAAAACCATCCGAGGGAGTGAGTGGTGTCTGTCTGTAGGTGTACAGTCACTCTGAGGTCATCTCTGAGGCATAGAAAGAAAATGTTCACCTCACTTATGTATTCACAGATGCCCTTCCCAGATACTGAGAACCATTTAGGATCAACTCAAATCATCACTAACATTCATTCCCAGTCAAGATTATTCAGAATCAACTAACTTACAAACCTAGTGGGAAGCAGCTCTTTGACCTGGCAAAGCCATTAGACTCTGAAGCCTGAAAGGACACTGGCCCTTCACCGTTTGTTCAGCTAATCAGAAATCGAAAGTAATTCCATCTACACTGCCAACAGACTTTGCTCCAAAGTGTTAATTCCTGGTTTGGTGTAGTTTCTTCTACCTCAGAAAAGCTTGTATGACCTCCTGCACGAAACTAACTAGAACTATTATATGAATAAGAAGAACGTTTCCTTACACACCTACAGACACAGACACATACACATTAAATCTAGAAATGTCTGAGATTTTCTAATGACCTATCCCATATGAGAATTAGGACTGATGTGCAAAACAAGTTACGTGCTTAACTTACTCTGACACACACATTAGATTATCCGACAAAAATCTGGGCACATTAGGAGAGTACCTCCCAATTACTACTGTTGACACAAGCCAATGTGACAATAACTTCTTAGGCTTGTAGAATCCCACTATAATGGAAAAATGTGTTTTCCCAAGAAGAGTAAATTCTGGATAATATGGAGAACAATAGCAAATAACTGAACTTTTCTGTAGAGCAATTATAAGCAGCAAAATCTTTGCTTCTTTAATGTTTCTTTGATCACAATTATTGGCACATGTTGACTGTTATTGGATTATTGGTATAAAATGAAAAATAAGCTTCCAAACTCAGTGTTCTTCTTTAATGAATACTAAGTGACTTCAAACCCAAGTAAGATAATTCAAAATATCCCACTGGCTTGTAAATTATAAGGAAGAGTTGCTTGACCATGCAAGAATAAATATATACACAGAGACAGACACTGAGGTGATGGTTAAGATGTTCATCTCTCAGCAAAATTCATACTATAAATTTTAACACTTTTAACGTGTGAAGTATTTAAAAGTCAGTCAATAGCTTTACATAATTTGAATAATATTTTATCCTAAAGTCCAGTAAAATGTAAACATAAATTTGGTTTCAGAGTTAAGTTAAATGCCATAGGATTTTGATATGTACTTAAAAATAATAATCAGCAATTGCGCACAATTTTCTATGTAGCAGGTGCTAAGCAAAGTGATTTATATGCATTATATAACTTAATTTTCATTGGAACCCTATGAGCTTAACTCTGTTATTTCTATGTCACGGAGAAGGTTCAGGAATTTTAGTGAGTTAAGTAACTTGCCCGCTTACTGTTAATAAGTGATAGAACTTGGATTGAAACCAAAACTTAGTGATTCCAGAGCCAAATTCTAGCTTACTTTTGGTCCACTGTAGATTAGAAATTAGGAGGCCTGGACTACCGTCAGTCAATTATTAGCCCCGAGACCTTAGGAAAATTACTGAACTTCCCCAAACTGCAATTTTCCAATAGAAAAAATAGAATCAATAAAACACTCTAACCATCTCATAGAGTTACAATGAGGATTCAAGACATAATGTGAGAAAACTGTAGATAGCTCTACAAATATCACTTTATTAGATTATAATATGTGAACATTTTATAACTCCTAAAGCATTTTGTAGGACCAAAAGATGACATCAAACCAAAAATCTGATTAGAGAAAGAGACTTCAGGAAGCCACTAGAACAAGCTTTTCTTCTGCTGTAGGGAATCTTAGGCAGGTTTCCCAGGATGGCACAGGGCAAGTATCACAAAAACATTCACCCTTTTGGGTTACTGTGATACCTGAAAGGGAGATCAGTGTTACGGCATGAATACTTGTATTCTCCCTCCCCAAACCCCTATCTTGAAGCTCTAGCCCTCAATGTGACTACAGCTGGTGATAGGACCTATGAGGAGGTGAGAGTTAAATGAGGTCACAAGTGGGGAGTGTGTAACCCGATAGAACCAATGCCTTTATAAGAAGAGGAAGACACACCAGAGGGCTCTTCCTCTGCCATGTAAGGGAACAGAGAGACAAAACTAACTGCAAGTTGGGAAGGCAATTCTCATAAGAAACTGAATTGGCAAGAACCTTGATCTTAGACCTCCCAAGTCTCCAGAACTGTGAGAAATAAATGTCTGTTGTTTAAGTGACGTGGTATATATGGCACTTTGTTATGGCAGCCTAAGCTGACTAATACAACCAGGATCATGTTCACCCTTCATTTTGCCAATGTCACCCAAAGATCAGGGCCAACTGAGCCCTGTCCAGCTGTCAGCAGTGTGGTCTGATGGATCACATCAGGGGCTGACAACCTGCAGTTGGGGCCCATGAACGTAAGAATGTCCTAGGCAAGCCTAGCATAAATCAGGCTTAGAATAAACTGCTTTGCCTGGAACAAAGCTCAGCAGGCTACAGTAAATATCCTCCACAAAACGATCAAACCAAAAAATGAAAAAAAAAATGAAAAAAAAATGAAAAAAAGCTCCAAATGACACAGTCCCACATCTATAGGTATACATTGCCACTAATAGCTTGAAATTGAATTCATGCAGAGCAGATAGTATAAAAATTCTGATTAGCAAAAGTACAACTGAGCAAACAAAAGAATTTCTACATTAAAAATAAGTAACATAGTTCACTTCGTATTTGCCCCCTTTAGCACAGAGCACACTGTTCCTTCTAAATTAATCTATCAGAGTTTTCTGAGCTAGAAGGGAAGCTAGCTATAGCCATTACATATAAAAATGAATAAACTTTGGGAAATATTACTTTTTCAGCTTGTTTTTTAAGGATGAATATAAACTTCATTTCTTAGTAGTTGGGTCTTAATTTTTAAGAATATGCAAGTTTTCAAAGGCAAATATAACTTCCTAGGAAGGTCTAATCCTAAATTCTAAGTAATGCAAAAGTCATAGCTGATAAAATATTTCCGCCTACCTTTTCCTTTCAGGCTAATCACCTTCCAGATAATTTAAAGAGAACATCATTTGGGCAGCATTTATTCCATGTGATGCACCCAAGGTGCTTATGGCAGGCTCTGCCACAAGTTTTCTTGCCAGTCTCCATGATACCAGACGTATTAGTTTATCAAATTGCTTCCCAGCTAAAGAAAATATTTCCCAGCTCTCCTTGAATCTAGCTGGAGCCAGAAGACTAGATTCTGACCAATGAGATACGAGTGGAAGTGGTAACTTCCGGGTCATGCCTTTTACGGAAAGGTGTGCTTCCCCTAGACATCCTCCTTCCTGTGACCTGCGTTGTAGAAGTGTTGATGAGTCAAGCAAGTAACAGAAGAAATCCAGGCCAGAGGTGGCCAATCAACAAGATGGAGTAGCCTGGGGTCCCCAAAAGCTGTTATACCATTCCTGGATTGTTAGATGAGCCTCTTCTTTATGAGAGACACTATATCCCTGAGCTCTTATTACAATAATCTATCCTGTATTTTCATTAATAGAGGACTGGACATAAACCTTTTACTAGAGAATTGAGACTTAGATTAAAGCACTTGCCTACGATCACATAGGTAGTAAGTGGTAAGGCTGGGATTTTAATCAAGTGCCTTTCCCATTAGATCTTTTTTATACTAATAGGGAGAAAATTACTAATTTATAAAAAATTAGTAGCATGCAGTTTTCTAATCCCTGATCTATTAATCTCATAGGATTACAAAAAATCTCCAGGTTCTTTGAATTAGAATCAGCGCTACAAACCCCTATTTTTCTAATAGAGTGCCCAACGGTCACTGACAACTCCTTCAGGACCTATCACTCATAAAATGTTCCATTAGGAAAATTATGGAGGAAAAGTATGCCGATTCTCCCAGACTGTGGAATGAAGGGCTAGTCAGGATGCCCTCACAATTTACAAAGCAATGGGCTATGAAATCACAGTAACTCAGAAACAGATTAGAGGGGTTTTTAGTGTACATTTTCTTCCTGAGTATTATCCTCAAGTAAACTCATAAATTTGTTTCTAGAAGGCAACAATTGTGCAGTCATTCAACATTTGACAAATATTTATGGAGTGCCTACTCTATTTCAGGCACTTCTTTAGATGTTGGGGAAAGAGCAGTAAATAAACTAGACAAAATCCCTGCATGCATGGGGATTATACTCAAATGTATCTGCAGTAAATAATGTCCTACACAAGAGAACATAATAGGCTTTCAATGTGTGCCAATAATTTTTATTTTTAGAATAAACCTTGTTTTTGACTCATTTTACTTTTTCAGAAAAGTTACAAAGATAATACAGAGAGTTTCCATGTTCTCCTCACCCAGTTTCTTCTAAGGTTAACATCTGATATTACCGTGGTACATTTGTCAAAGTTATGAAATCAGTATTGGTACACTTCTATTAACTAAATTGCAGACATTACATTATTCAGATTTCACTAATGTCCTTTCTTACTCCAGGTCCCAACCCCACAATGCCACATTACATTTACTCACCCGGCTTCCTTAGTCTCCTTTAGTCTGTGAGTTTCTCAGTGATCCTTTTTGTATCACGACCAGGAAGCGTTTAAAGCGTATTGGTCAGGCATTTTGTAAATGTCCATCAAAAGGGCTGGAGTTATGAGTTTTGGGAAAGAACACCTCAGAGATACAGTTCCCTTTTCATCACTTCATACCACCAAGGGATAGATGATACTAATGACTTATTGCCGGTGCTGTTACAACACTGATCTCCAAGGAGTCCTAGTCCCGTTTATTGGAGAATGGAATTGAGAAACATAGACCTGAGCATTGGGTGTGTTCATTGCCACTGAGATGTTATTGTTTTCATGTCCTCTCAGTAAGCAATGTGATTTTAAAAACAAAACAACTTTTTTCTTCTTTTTAAAAATTTTTATTGAATGTTTTGAGGTAACATTGGATATTAAATTATATAGGCTTCAGGTGTACAGTTCTATACTATATCATCTGTATATTGTATTGTGTGTTCACCACCCCAAGTCAAGTCTCCTTCCATCACTATTAATCCTACCTCTTCTACCTCCCCCACCCTCTTTCCCTCTAGCAATCATCATAGTGTTGTCTGTGTTTATGAGTGTTTTTTTTGCTTAATCCCTCCACCTTTTTCATCCAGCTCCCTTACCCCTCCCCTCTGACAGCTGTCAGTCTGTTTTCTGTATGTATGAGTCTGTTTATTTTGTTCATTAGATTTCACATGTAGGTGACATTAAATGGTATTTGTCTTTCTCTAATTGGCTTATACTACTTAGCATAATGTTCTCCTGGTCCATTTATGCTATGGCAAAAGGTAAGAGCTCCTTCTTTCTTATGGCAAAGTAGTATTCCATTGTATAAATGTCCCATAGTTGTTTTATCCACTCATCTACTAATGGGCTTTTGGGCTGTTTCCACATCTTGGCGATTGTAAATAATGCAGCTATGAACATACGGGTGCATACAGTCTTTTGAATTAGTGTTTTGGGTTTCTGTAGATATATTACCAAAAGTGGAATCACTAGGACATAAGGTAGTTCCATTTTTAATTTTTTAAGGTAACTTAGTAATGCTTTTCAACATTGCTGCACCAGTCTGCATTCCCACCAACAGTGCACGAGGGTTCCCTTTTCTCCACATCCTCGCCAACACTTGTTGTTTGTTGATTTACTGATGGTAGCTATCCTAACAGGTGTGAAGTGATCTCATTGTGGTTTTAATTTGCATTTCTCTGATGATTAATAACATTGAGTATATTTTCATATGTCTATTGGCCATTTGAACATCCTCTTTGGATAAGTGTCAATTCAGGTCCTTTGCCTGTTTTAAGATTGTTTTTATTTTGGTGTTGAGTTCTATAAGTTCTTTATAAATTTTAGATATTAACCCTTTTGAGATGTATCACTGGAGATTATGTTCTTCCATTTACTGTGCTATCTTCTTATTTTGTTGATGATCTCCTTTCTTTTGTTGTGCAAAAACCTTCTAGTTTGATGTCATCCCATTTGTTTATTTTTTCACTTGTTTCCCTAGCCTGAGGTGACATCAGAAAAAATATTGCTATGAGCATAGTGACATGGGTTTATTTCTGGGCTAGAAACAGAAACATAAATAGAGTATTCTGTTTCACTGGTCTATGTTTCTGTTCTTATGCTAGTACCAGATTGTTTTGATTACAGTGGCCTTGTAACATAGTTTGATATCAGGTATTGTGATCTCTCCTACTTTGTTCTTCTTTCTCAAAATTGCTGAGGCTATTTGAGACCGTTTATGGTTCCATATAAATTTTTGAAATATTTGTTCTAGATCTGTGAAATATGTCATTGGTATTTTAATAGGGATCGCATTGAATCTATAGATTGCTTTGGGTAGTATGGACATTTTGATGATGTTAATTCTTCCAATCCATGAACACGGTATATGTTTCCATTTGCTTGTGTCTTCCTTAATTTCTTTCTTCAGTATTCTGTAGTTTTTTGTTCATAGGTATTTTAGCTCCTTGGTTAAGTATATTCCTAGGTATTTTATTTTTCGTGTTGTTGCATCAAATGGGATTTTTTCCTGATTTCTGTTACTGATATTTCATTGTTGGTATACAAAAATGCCTTTGATTTCTGAATATTGACTTTGTATCCCACCGTTTTGTTAAATTCACTTATTAGGTCAAGTAGTTTTTTGGTGGAGTCTATAGGGTTTTCTATGTACACTATCTTGTCATCTGCAAACAATGACAGTTTCACTTTCTCCTTTACAGTCTGGGTGCCTTTTATTTCTTTTTCTTGTCTCATTACTGTGGCTAGAACTTTCAATACTATATTGAACAGAAGTAGTGAAAGTGGACAGTCTTGTTCCTGATCTTAGGGAGAAAGCTTTTAGTTTTTGCCCATTGAGTATGATGTTGGCTACAGGTTTCTCATATATGAACTTTATTATGTTAAGGTATGCTCCTTCTACTTCTACTTTGCTGAGTGTTTTTATCATAAATGGGTGCTGTACTTTATCAAAAGCTTATTCAACATCTATTGATATGATCATGTGGTTTTTGTCTTTCATTTTGTTTATGTGATATATTATGTTTATTGATTTGCATATATTGTACCTAGGATGAATCCCACTTGATCATGGTGTATGATCTTTTTAATGCATTGATGGATTTGGTTTGCCAATATTTTGTTGAGGATTTTAGCATCTATATTCATTAGTGATATTGGCCTGTAGCTTTCTTTCTTTGCTGTGTCTTTATCTGGTTTTAGAATTAGAATAATACTGATCTCATAAAAAGTGTTTGGTAGTCTTCCCTCTTTTTGGATTTTTTGGAATAGTTTGAGAAAGATCAGGGTTAGCTCTTCGCTAAATGTTTGTTAAAATTCTCCTGTGAAACTGTCCAGTCCCTGGCTTTTGTGTGCCAGATTTTGATTACTGCTTCAATTTCATTAGCTGTTATCAGTCTATTCAGGCTTTCTGCTTCACTCAGTTTTGGAAATTTATATGTTTCTAGAAATTTGTCCATTTTGCCTAGGTTTTTGAATTTCTTGGCATACAGTCCTTTGTAGTAATTTCCTATGATCCTTTGTATTTCTGTGATACTGGCTGTAATTTCTCCTCTTTCATTTCTGATTTCATTTATTTGGGTCCTTTCTCTTTTTTGCTTGCTAAGTCTAGTTAAAGGCTTGTTCATCTTGTTTATCTTTTCAATGAACCAGCTCCTGTATTGATCCTTTGAATTGCTCTTTTAGTCTCTATGTCATTTAATTCTGCTCTGATCTTGATTATTCTTTCCTTCTACTCACTTTGGGCTTTGTTTGTTGTTGTTCCTCTAGTCCTTGGAGATGTAGTGTTAGGTTGTTTATTTGAAATGCTTCCATCTTTTTTAGGTAGGCCTGTATTGCTATGAACTTCCCTCTCAGGACAACCTTCACTGTGTCCCATAGGTTCTGGGCTGTTGTATGTTCATTTTCATTTGTTTCCAGAAACTTTTTGATTTCTTCCTTGATTTCATGGTTAACCTATTCATTATTTAAAAACATGTTATTCAGTCTCATGGATTCGAATGTTTTTGAGTTTTTTTGTTGAGGTTGGCCTCTAGTTTCAAGCCATTGTGATCTGAGAAAATGCTTTTTACGATTTCAATTTTCTTGAATTTGCTGATGCTTGTTTTGTGTCCTACCATGTAGTCTGTCTTTAAAAATGTTGCGTGTATATTTCAGAAGAATGTATGTTTTGCTTCTTTAGGGTGAAGGGTTCTGTATATATCAGTTAAGTCCATTTGACCTAGAGTGTGGTTCAGTGCCACAATGTCCTTGTTGATTCTTTGTTTGGATGATCTGTCTATTGTTGACAGTGGGGTGTTAAAATCCCCTACTCTAGGTGTGTTGCTATTTATACCTTTCTTGAAGTCCTCCAAGATTTTCCTTATATAGTTGGGTGCTCCTATGTTGGATGCATATATATTTACAAGTGTTATCTTTTTGATGGATTCTTCACTTAACTATTATGAAATGAACTTCTCTGTCTCTTTTTATGGCCTTTATTTTGAAACCTACTTTATCTGATGTAAGTATTGTTAACCTGGCTTTTTTTCCCTGTCCATTTTCTTGGAATAGTTTTTTCTAACCCTTCACTTTCAGTCTGTGTAGGTCTTTTGTTCTGAGGTGGGTCTCTTGTAGATGGCACATATGCGGGTCATATTTCCTTATCCATTCAGCTACACTGTGTCTTTTGATTGGAGCATTTAATCCATTAACATTTAAGGTTGTTATTGATATGTCCTTATTCATTGCCATTTTTTCCCTTTGTAGCTCTGTTCTTCTCTCTCTCACTCTTTTGTTTCATCTTTTTAAAGCATTCCTTTTAGTATGTCTTGCAATGCTGGTTTGCTGGAGGTGTATTCTTTTAGCTTTCTTTTGTCTGGGAAACTCCTTATTTCACTTTCCATTTTAAATGACAGTCTTGCTGGGTAGAGTAGTCTTGGTTGTAGCCCTTTGCTTTTCATTCCTTGGAATATTTCTTGCCATTCTCTTCTGGCTTGTTGAGAAATTAGCTGCTAGCCTTATCAGAGCTCTCTGGTATGTTACTATCTATTTCTCCCTTGCTGCCTTTAAGATTCTCTCTTTGTCTTTAACATTTGGCATTTCAATTATGATGTGTCTTAAAATAGGGAATGGTGTTGGGAGACCTGCAAAAAAAATGTAACTAGACCACCAACTTACACTATACACCAAAACAAACTTAAGATGGAAAAAGACTTACATAAAAGATGTGACACCATAGTAGTCCTAGAGGAACATAGGCAGAAAAAATTCAGATACCCCATGCAGCAATATTTTTTACCAATACATGTCGCAGGGCAAGGGATATAAATAAAATATAAATAAATGGGACTGTATCAAATGTAAAAGCTTCAGCACAGCTAAAGAAAACATCAACAAAATGGAAAGGGAGCTAACCATATGGAAAAACATATTTGCCAATGATTGTTCTGACAAGGGTTTGATCTCCAAAGTATATGAAGAACTCACATGACTACACACCAGGAAGACAAACAACCCAATTAAAAAATGGGCAAAGGACCTGAACTTCTCCAAGGAGGACATACAGAGGGCCCAGAGGCATATGAAAAAATGCTCAACATCGGTAGCCATCAGAGTGATGCAAATTAAAACCACAATGAGATACCACTTCACCCTGGTCAGAATGGTCATCAGAAACAAACCAACAACAAGTGCTGGTGAGGCTGTGGAGAAAAGGGATGCACTGGTGCACTGTTGATGGGAACACAGACTGGTGCCGCCACTATGGGAAACAGTATGGAATTTCTTCAGAAACTAAATCTGGAAATTGTACTGCTGGGACTATACCTTAAGAATCCTGAAACACCAATTCAAAAGAACCTATGCACCCCAATGTTCATAGCAGTGCAGTTTACAATAGCCAAGTGCTGGGAACAGCTTAAGGGCCCATCAGTAAATGAGTGGATCAAAAAACCCTGGTACATTTACACAATGGAATACTATGCAGGAGAAACAAAGGAACTCCTACCCTTCATGACAGCATGGTTGGAAGTGGAGAGCATTATGCTAAGTGAAATAAGCCAGGCAGTGAAAGACAAAGAGCATATGATCTCACCTATAAATGGAACCTAATCAACAAAACAAACCAGTGAGAAAAATAGAACCAGAGTCATGGAAGTAAAGAACAATCTGATAGTGTCCAGAGGGGACAGGGGAGGGGGATAATGGGGGGAAGAAGGGAAGGAGCAATCAAGGAATATGAATAGAGGACTTGTGGGCACGGACAATGGTGTGGGGATTGACTGTGGGAGCGGGGTGCGGGCAGGGGACAGCAATGGGGGAAAAAGGTGAGACAACTGTAATTGAATAACAATTAAAAAGAGAAAAAATAACAAAATAGTTTTGGTCAGAGAAAAAAATTTTTAGATTATTGCTATGAGCAATATCCAAGATTTTACTGTTTATGTTATCTTCTAGGATTTTTATGGTTCCAAGTCTAACATTTAAGTCTTCTTTCCAAAACAATAAATAAATTTTGAGTGTCAGAACTAATGACCTCCATGTCTGAAAGCCTACATTAAAATGTAGCAAGTGTATTTTGAAATGCATACATTCATACAAATATATATATATATATATATATATATATATATACACACACACACACACACACACACATGTATACGCACTAATATAGAGGTGGTAAAATAAATTGAGGTATAGACTTCTTTAAATCCTACAACATTTTTGTCATTTATATTCTAAGATGCTAAATCTTAAAGAATATACATGAGCACACTTACTGGAGCAGAAATGCATTCTGGAAGGCTCCTTAAAAGAGAGAGGGCATAACCTTTTTCACACTGTCATCTAGCCTGCTGCTTGGCACACAGCAGTAGTGCCTGGTGCTTCAGCAGGAATTCTGAGTACTAGGGCCCAAGTTCACGACTGGTAAAGTGTTGAGCCTGGATTGCTTAATGATTTTGTGACATCATCATTTCAGTCCTGATCGAAGATCTCCAGACTGCTTTTGTGTCGGAGAAAATAAGCTGTTTAATTCATTACTATCAGGACTCTCTTTGAGTCAAATGTAATTCCTAATAATATACATTGTTTGGAGAAGAGACAGAGGGAAGTACCATTTATTGAGAACCTACTATATCATCAAAACAACACTATGCTTACAGCTGAAAAATGAAAGATTAGTGATACTGAAACTTTTGTTTAGGCTGACACAGCTTAATATTGAAACTAAAGCAAAATTTAAACCAAACCCTGTTTTCCTATCTCCACGTGTTAAAATGACTTGCTCACAATAGGCACCCAGACCTATGTTGATTACTAGCGAGGAGTGTAAACACAGACATTGTTACACCTCACTCAACAAGTAGTGTAGAACAATATTTAAATAAACACAATTATATATACTTAACTATGCAACAAAACAGAATTATACGTCCATAGTTTGAGTCCTGCTTCTCTCCAGAATCAGCTCATCGAACAGTAGAAGTGGCAATAGGGCCATTTTTGGAGTATAACCTCAGAACTTACTGCCCTCAGTCCACATATAACTACAGTTTTTCTCTCTGGGCTTAGATAGGAGCCATTCAAAACATCCATCAATTTATCTACCCACGCATGCATTCATACTTACTGAGTATCTACTACATGCTGTAACAAAAGGTTGGGGGCTACTGCCATCTAGTGCTGCTACATACCCGACAGTGTACCGTCCCAACAGCAGAAAATCATGCAGTGCAAAAGGTCACTAGTGCTAAGGTTGAGAAACCCTAGTCTGTTGTAATCACATGTTCGTGTTTAGTTTTTTGTTTCTCCCACTAAACTGTAAGCTTTGGGAGAACAGGGACTGTGTATTATTCAACACCATATATGCAGGAGTAACAGGTCTCGTGCCTTCCCTTCCGCTCCGGAGCTACTGCTGTCATCTCCATCCTCTCCTCCATGTGCCTCTGTAACGGGCTCCTAACTGGCCTTCTTGCTTCTAATCTTTGCCTTTTCCAGGTCTTTGCCATTCTCTTCTACAGTGATTTTTCTAGAACACATATACGAACAGTTCACAAGCTCTGCTTGGAACCATGGCATGGCTTCTCACAAAATCCAGAGTCCTAAGTCCTACAATGCCCTTTCCATTGGCTCCAACGATCTGCCGCATGTTTCATCTCAGACTTATTTTACAGTCATACGTGGCCTCCACTGGGTCCTGAGTCTTTATGCTGACTTAACTCCTACAGACCTGTGCTCTTACGCCTTCCACCCTATTTGTTTGGAGAGCAATATTCAAATTCAGTTTGAGCATCTTCTCTGTAAAGTCTTTGTCCATCTTTTCTCTTCCATCGAAACCCAGGCAGAACTGACCACTGCTGCTTCGGTGCTCCCCCATTTACCCTATACAAATTTAAGAGTATCAAAACCTCTATATTCCATACATTAGTTTTTATAGGTGTTTATTCTATTGAACCCTCAGCTCCTTGAAGATAGGGGCTGCTTTTAATTTTTTTATCTCACTGGAGCATGGCACTTATTAAGAGCTCAGTATGTGTCTCTTGAATGAACCTGGTCTAAACCTCTATTTTTACCAGTGAGGAAACAAGACCTGAGGAAGTTAAATGACTTAGCCAAGGTCAACCACCTAACGAGTGGCAGAGTGAAAGACAGAAGCTGCAGATACTGTCTGGCTTTAAGCTCAGGCTCTTGGCACTATTCCTGGAGGTTGCTTCACTTGCTTGAAAAGTGGGCATTCACGGCCCCAATGTTATAAGTTGCTAATTTGGTCAAACAAAGTTTAATATCAAATACTTCTGTGAGTATATTTGATGAGAAACTACTATTTTTTTTTTTGGTTGAGAGAAAAAGTGAGCCAGGTAATTTTTAAATGATGTATTATTTAATTTTATCCTCACCCTTTGTACTCTCTTTTGTCTCTTCTGCCTGGTTGACCTCACCAAGTAGCATTTATTTACATATTTTCAAAGAGTTCAAAATCCTTAAGTACATACCAGCTGAAGACAAACTAAATATTTCCACATCCTTCTTATTGACAGGAAGAAAAACAAACCACCTGACTTGGATTAAGAATTTACTATAAGTATTCCATTCTTAATAATCAACTGTAAGTTGCTATTGTTTTTGCTTTGCTATTTAAAGATAAGAATAAAAAAAGAGTAATACATTCCAGACTCCCTTGGAATTATGTGACTACATTGCCCAATATGAAGAGACTGAGTTTGTATTAGGTTAAGATATTTTTTTCTAAATGACCATGAAGATATGATCACAAATAAAAAAAACATTTATCTGGTGAATATTTTTATTTGGAATACTTAAATCGTTCTTAGTATATAACATTCATATGTAAAGGCATTATGGAGCCCATTAAAACTCTGCACAACAAGCTGCATTTTAATAATGCAGAGACTCTGTGAACAAGAAGTTAATTTCTTCCGGTGAGGTAATGTAAGCAAAAAACAATTTCCTGAAAGAGCTGAAGCTTGCAGGTAAAGGAGGTTTAGTATGTACGTGTTCTACAGATGGCAGAACTTAACATCAGCCCCGAAAGCACAGAGAAAAGAAAAGATTAAAAAAAAAATGTCTCCAAACCCAGGCTTCTTTTAAGTCTTCTGCTCAGAAGAGAATCAAGGATACTAATGAATATTCAACTTCTAGTTTCTGCTAATAATAAATTCCATTTCTAAATGGATGAAGTAAGACAACCTTGCCCTGCATTTAGGTTCTCTCCACAGATAAAGTAGTCTTCATGTTCCTTTTGCTGTGGATGGCATTTGAGTATGAGAAGAGCTGCCAGGCTGGGGATGGATGAAAAGCCCAGAGCCATTCTGTCAACTCCGGTTTCTAACCTCCATGGGAAAGGCGAGCATTTGCAGACCCTTCTCTCTGGATCAGCAAAACGGCTGCTGTAATGAAACCCTGTTCTGCTCGGGCAACTTTTCATTTTAAAGAGAAGCAATAAATAGGGAAGATAATTTTTTTATCTTTATAGGGAACATCCCACAAGTCTAGACCTTGTCCTACTGTTATTCCCCATGCAAGTGGAGAGGTAGGGCGTGGTATTTGAGTTCTGTCAGACTTAGCCACCACGACTGCTAAAATCACCTTCCACCTTAGTCTCTCTCTCAGAGAGGAGCCTGAGGCCGTGAACAGCCCTCAATCACCACCTGCCACACCACCAGTGACTCTCTGAGCAGGTACCCTGGGCTGGCATAATCCTCTTGACAGCCCTGTAGGTCAGCCTGCTTCGCGACTGAAGAATCTTTTCTTTTCCATCTTCAAATGTTACAATGCACTGTCCTTTGTAGATATGAGTGATGTTCCTGACCCACCAAGAGTGGTGGTGAAACTGAAAAGCAAAACGTGACCACACAGTAGGCCTGAGCTTGAGGACTATGTGCAGAAGGAAAATGTCACAAAATGACAGAACTTCTTGAAAAACTTTGCCTAGCACTGCAAAAAGAGAGCTCTGCATTGATCTGCATCGGCTTTCAGAAACATGCTTCCCTCCCCACACCTCCAGCCTCTCCGGTGTTTTCCTATTTCAGTCTTAGCTTTCAGGAAGATTTCCATTTTCTGGAACAACTTCATATATTGACTGGTACCCTGTATATTTACAAGGACAAAGAAACATTAAATAATAATCATACTCAAGCACATTGCAAAGAATCAAGAAAGGTATGTCAGCTTTAATTTTGAATTGTCTTTGTTAGTTGTCAGTTTGCCTCTCAGACTCCATGCCAGAAGGCCATAAAAAATCGTCATTACTCTCTAGCTGCTCAATGGCATACATAAAATGAACAGGGGCTCAACTCCCATGTAACTGGCTCCATTTCACCTGTATCAGCAGAGAGCCAGGGACTGAATGACCCAGCTTCCTACCCATTCTCCCATCAAATTCAAACCAACTAGAGATGCTCATACTATACTCTCCCTGGAGAAAGGAAAGCAGCAAAAAAGAGAACAAAAGAAGTTTTGGAAAAGAGAGCATGTTTTAAAGTAGGCTAATTAGGAAGCTGTCTAGGCATTTCTTTAATCCACGGCGGGAGAAAAATGGTGGTTCTCTCCCAGCCCACTCAAAGCCCAGATTACGTGTATTTCCTTATTGGTAGGTACCCTTTGACACTGACCCTGACAGAGGAAGGATGCTTTACAAGGGTCCCAGAATTTAGAAACATTGATTCAAGCATCACTTTACTTAACTAGCTCCATGAATACAAGGAAGAATGTCACTGAGACATCATCAGCTGAGTCCCTGGAATACAAGCAGTTTTAGGATTGCAAGACTGTCCCACTTCAGTCATAGGAACTGATTCTTATGGGAAACTATGCCACTGGCCAATGGGGGAAAAAGGGCTGTTACTGTGATGTGAATGCTTATCACTAGTCTAAAACCTAGCACTGATGTGCTGGTATTTCCTTTGTGAAGCAGATCTAATTACAGTCAGCTCTCTAATTCAACGTTCATCATCAAACTGTCACTACAAGGACAAAAATTATAGTGGGGAAAATTAGCATAGGATAGTAGAAAGTACATGTTTAAAAAGGCCCAGGTTGACATTCTTGCTGTTAGGTCGAGTCTGTGTGCCACCCCAGAGAAGTCACCTAGCCTCCCCCGGTGACCAGGAAACCATCAGCTTCATCAGCATGATATCCGTCTTTCAGGGGAGTCATGACTGAGTGGAAGGAGGGCACAGACCCTGGAGCCAGGCCCCCAGGGTTTGAAGTCATGCTCCATAACCTCAGGGACCTTGGGTCTGTAAGTGAATCTCTGTCTCACATCTGTCATTTGTATGATGAAAATGGTATTAGAATTTGCTTCACAGAATTATGAGATAATGTGTGCATGAGGTTTAAGGCCAAAGCTGGCCTCTGAGGGGTTTACCTACACCCATTTTACCTGTTTGACTAATGACTGCGGTTTCTGTTGTTGTTATCACCTTTACTTTATCATCCAGAATGTGGTTGTGCTCAATAGATCATCGCTTTATTTCTTTCTTTTATATAAAATTTTTCCCCACCTGAGAATTTTACATGTTTAATAATACATAAATATTATTTGATTATTTTAGCTTTCCCTTTAGGTAAATGTTTTAACTGACTCACACTTACTTATGATGACTGATGGTAGCAACGCTCTTAGAGAGTTAAGTTTTAATGAGACCTTGGAGATTCTCTAATTATCTAGCTACTTATTACAAAGATAAAACATGAGTGATTTCAATCCCAGAGTGGCTCATTCCCTCCAAGACACAAAATATCCATATATACTTCATAATATTTTTACATAAAGTATATTTTTATATATGTTAAAACTCTTAGAAACTCTCTTTGAAATCATGAAATTCTTACATGCTGGTATTTTTTATTTATTTCATTGCTTATTTCCTATTTGTTGCACACAATTAAAAATGATCACTCAGTCCTTTATAGATTATTAGTATAATGTGGCTTCAAAGATTAAGAAAAAATGAGAATATTTTTTATAAAGGATATTTTTCTTTGAGCAGAAGATATACTTTGTTGACTAGGAAAATACCAAGAGCAATTGAAGGACTTCGGGGTTAGGACTCCAAAGCAGGCGGCTGCAACCCAGGGAAAGGCAGTGGGTTGGCCCGGCTTTTCCCATAGATTTTCTTAAAAGATTTTGAATTAGAATCATCCCTAGAAAGTTGCTATCCTAGAGAAACTTTAACTTAATCCGTCCCAAGTATGGCTAATTGCAAAAGCACCTCAAGAAACGGTGACTTCAGCACCTGGCGAGGCTTTATTTAGGGTAGAGAATAAAGCAACTGGCCCTTCTTTTTCTGCTTTGGCTTATACTGTGCTCTGCCTTCATAACACTAAGAACAGAGTCTCCCTGGGGGTTCACACAGATTCTTCTCTCCTGTCGTCATAAATTGAACATGATAAAATGTATGAGTTGTCCTCATTCATAGACAAACTGAGGCTCAGGCAACCTTTCTAGAATTTATCGAGCAGAGTTGCAGGCTGACTCTCAAGTCACCCTCCAGGGTTCATTCCATAAGGTCACTTGGACCCTAAGGTCCCTTATACCTCAGTGACTAATCACCAGCTTATTTGCTTTTTCCTTAATGGTAAACAAGGACCAGAACTTGCCCACGGGTCCATAATGAGAAAATACAGTGGTGTTAGCAGTCATGAGATTAGGTATGTTGTGATTACAAATTGGGCAGGAACCGTATCTTTTCAAAAATGAAACCACTGAGCCCTGAACAGCGTGGTTCAATTGGTTGGGTGCCATCCTCTAAAGGGAAAGGTTGCTGGTTTGATTCCCTGTCAGGGCAGCTTTGGATTGCGGGTTCCGTCCCTGTTCTGGACACATACAAGAGGCAACTGATAGATGTCTGTCCCCCTCTCTTTCTCTCTCCCTTCACTTCTTTCTAAAGACAGACAAACAAAATCTTTTATTAAAAAAAACGAAACCACTGAAACCTGTGTATATCCCACTTACGAGGAATAAACAGTTGTGAATTCCCTTAAAAATGAGTATGGGACTGGCAGATAGACCTCTTTCTCTGCTCTTCGTGTAGGTCCCCCAGCAGTGATGCCGTTAAGAGCTCACCACACCCCCTTCCTCTACTTGTTCACACAGGCAAACATAATGTCTATTTGGGGGGGGGAGCCTGTTTCTTTAAATAACTTTACTGCTATTTTTATTAAGTCATAAGTATAGCACTGACCACGGTAATTTAATCACCTTAGAAGGTGGATGGCTAAAATACACAATTCAGTCATAACAATTATGACGCGGGCTCCACTTTTCCATAGGATGTTTTCTTTTGGCAATAAGTGCATCTCAGTAAAAAAATTCAGAAGGAAAGGATGACACTGTGATTAACCTCAGGTTATCTTTACAACAGCAGAACCACACAGCAAATTTCATCCAGTAAAAGTTCTAATAGTAATTGGGAAAAAAGAATACTGAACACGCACTGGCTAGTGTGGCTCAGTGGATTGAGTGCTGGCCTGCAAACCAAAGGGTGACAGGTTCGATTCCCAGTTTAGGGCACATACCTAGGTTGTGGGCCAAGCTCCCAGTAGGGGGCACATGAGAGGCAACCACACATTGATGTTTTCCTCTTTCTTTCTCCCTCTGTCTAAAAATAAATAACATCTTAAAAAAAAAAAAAAGAATACCGAACAAAAGTACCCCATAAGATCTGTAGACAATGTTTTTTACATTAAAAAAGTATTATAAAGACTTTAGGAATTGTGTTCTATTATTTCACAGTCCAGATGGGGTTATTGCATTATGTTAATTATTAACAAGGTAACAAGATATTAAACTGAAACCGTTTTAGTTCTAATTGAAAGTTGTATGTCTAAACTGTGTATGAAAGGTTTTTGGCAGGTTTAATCAGATATTTTACTCCTCCGTGTCTTCCTTTATTGATAGCAGGCTCTAATGCCTTCTCAAAAGTCCCTGCAGTCTTTCACTGAGCATATTAGAAGTGAGTGTTGTGAATATCCACATGGGAATATTGTCTGTTACAAACAACCTACTAGGAAGTCCAACAACTAGGTCTTTACAATGAGCTTTGTTTATTCAATCCACCATAAAAAGGCAGTGTTAGAAAGGAAGACAAAGAAAATAACTTTTCTGGGATTCAATTATGTTTCTCCAAAATATTAATATCACTTTCAATTATGATAACAATGAATTACTTGATATCAATGGGAATAAATACTTGGTTTGAGGCAAGAAAGGGGAAAGAAACATTTTCTATAAACTACAATAAACACTGAAACATAATACCAAATTGCCTTCAGAAATTATATATGAAAAAGAATATTGAAGTATCTGAAAAAGACATCACTCTATTAATTTTATTCTCTTTGTTGAGCATTTCAAATATTTTCCATTTAAATTCTTTCTCTACCTAAACTATCAGCATTAACAGAGTAACAGAATCTTTTACAATTTTTTAAAAATTCCATCATGAATACATTTTATTAAATCTCCATTTACATTTCTAAAATATAATTTCAACGACAATTTTATTAGGAACATCTTTTATTATTGAATTGAAAATTCCCTCTTGTTTATTATGATTACACAACAGTCTGGGTAGTTCAATGTTCATGCATGTAAACAAGAATAATTGCTTAAATATTTGAAAATGCTCTCAAAAGATAACATAGTTCTGAGGAGTACACAGAGACCCCAGTGTCAGCAAAGGCAATTCCTTCCTTGCCGTTATTAATGAGATACTTACTTAACCTGGTTCTACCCAAACTTCAACAACTGTCAACATGTTTTAAGTATCTCTATTTTTGCACACTGTCCTTAGCCCATCTTAATTATAACCAGGGTGGCCATGGAATTGCCATCCGAGCCAGGACAGTTTTGAGAATGAAAGGGCTATTAATAGGTGTGGACTGGGACTGTCCCCAGCAAACCTGGATTAATGGTTACTGTAGGTATAGTGATCTCTCTTCATAATCTGTCTGCTGTCATGAAGTTAAAAGAACACACATGTTGAGTCAGCGTCTACAAATTATAACTCCCTCTTCCAGGACACATAAGGAATGACAGGAAAAGTAGAGTCAGGGGGTAAAAACAACCAGGAAGATTTCTTTTAACTTTGAAAAAGAAAAGCAGGCAATAAAGAAAGAAAAGACCAAAGAAAATAAGATCCGTTACTTGGGGAGGGCAAAGGTTAAAAAAATTCACTCTGCTGTCCCAGTTACTCACTTCTTGCTTCCTATTGAACCCTTAGTTTAACTAGTATAGGTTAGTAATTTTTTAGATTAATTTGTTACTGTTATTCAGCAGCTCTAACTTCAACTTACTTTGGCAACCACACAAATAAGCCTAAATAAATATAATGATTAGAAGCAGCTAATTCCATCTGGTTACATATAGGAACAAGGCTCAAAGCTACTGGAAAAGGGTCCAGCGTTCTCAAAAGGCAGCTGTGCTCAGTCATTAACTCACCAACACAAGCTTTAGAATACCTACGTTTTATTGCATGCGGTACAGCAGGGAGGAGGCTGCTCACCACTGCTGGTTTTAGTCTTCTTTGTGACTGCCTCTCTCTAAGCCCCAATGTTCTAAGTGTTAGCACAGGGAAAATGCTCTAACATATGACTTGAGCCAGCTGATGGCACTTGGCCTAAGGCTGACTCAGTTACTAAAACTACCATCACTGCTGTAAGCCCATTGAAAGCTGACGTTATTCTTGATGTTTTTGAATCTAGTTCAGAGAAAGAGCAACCACCATGCCAAAAAATGCTTAAGTAGGACCCTTACTACAGGAGAATGTCATATACAGACCATGGTACAAAGCCACTCTCTCAGGTAATAGCAGGTGAACTCTTACTCTAAGTTAGAAATGATGAGCAGACTTCACAGATCTGTGTTATTCTAATAAATCAAACTTTATATTAACAGAAAATAAATGCCAATGAAAATAATACCCTGATTTTTATCTTCACTTAATGTTGATCACTAAACAGAGAATTTATACTGTAAAAAAACAGGCATTATAATTTAAAAATGTATTAAAACCTAAAATTACTAAGGAATCAAAGAAAAAAATCATCCTTTAAGTATCTGATCTTTTTATTACTCCTTCCAAAGCAGACAGTTCGGCTTTCCCGAGTGAAGCAGCTTTCCTCGGCTTGTTAAAGAATTAGGCTTGACGGGGGTTGTTCAGAAGCTGCGTCAACTCTCTTCTGCTGCTCCTTCCTGGAAGGCTTAACACTGCATTTCTGATATGCTTTGTGGCTAGGGTTCCACATATGATTTAGGTTCCATCCATCAGGAACGCTACGTTAGGTCACATGGGGAGAGGCGCCTGGTGCAACGGAGGTGCTGCGTGGTGACACTCCCCAGCCCTGGCGGCGGCAGCTCCTTCCAAAGCCCAGCTGTCACAGGGCTCTAGCAGTCACATCCAGGATGCCTTGCTAAAGCTTGGTTGTTTTTCAGACATCCCAAACATTCTAGAAGTCATTGAATATGTTCTAATAAAGTCCTTTTGTATTGAAATAGCTACTGTGGATTTGTTCTCTGTAGGTGAACCTCGACCCATACATTACCCAATGTGGAACATAAAATGACTAGTTTCCTTCCTCAAAATTTAAAAATGCCTATTGTAGGCATAAATTCATTGTAACAGAGCTATGATCTTCCCTCTTTGGCCTATCTCTTACTTTTCTCCAGTACTTCAGCAAATTCTTAGCACACCGTACAACTCCCTCTCCTACCTCCCTATACCTTTTCTTGCTACTCTTAAAGAAAAAAAAATGACTCAAGTTGTTATGTTCTGGAGTGTGGATGTGGCAATTTTTCCAGTCTTCCATCTCCACCCATATATGTTTAAAACATCTAAGTACAGGTCACACCATTTAGAGACTTAATTATATACTTATGTGATAAAAGCTAGAGTAGGAAAAGACAATTGAACACTTTCTTTGAAGTGATATTTCAGGTTCAGGTTTATATATGGAGTTTCTATATGTAGTAAACAATGCAATGAATGATATTAATGGGTATGCAAGAAAGAGAAGAGATAGAAGATTCCACAATGCCCTGTGGCCCCTATGGCTGTGAAGGGAGGACTTGAAATCTACTTCTCTAAGTATACACTGCTATGAGGTTAAGGATAAAATAACTGGTGAGTTCCTGGATCCAGGAATATATGCATTTATAACTTAATAGATACCATATAGACAATGTAGAATTTAAAAAAAAAACTGTTTTCAGAGTAAACATTTGGTAAACGTCTTAGGAGTAGATATATATGAAAATCTCAATGAGTCACTTTGTTCTCTCTTTACTGAGGCAACATGGTATATAACATTATATAGGTTCAGGTGTGCAACATGATTTGAAATTTAAATACACTATAGTGTGCTCACCACCAAGAGTCTAGTTTTCCTCGATCACCATACATTTGAGCCCCTTTACCATTTTACTCTCCCCCCAACTTCTCCCCTGGTAACCACCAATCTGTTATTTTATTTTTATAGTATATTTTTGTCTTTTAATTTATTTTTTAAATATATTTTATTGATTATGCTATTACACTTGTCCCATTTTTTCTCCCCTTTATTCTCCTCTGCTTTGCACCACCCCTCCCACCAGCATCCCCCCCCCTTAGTTCATGCCCATGGGTCGTATATATAAGTTATTTGGTTTTTCCATTTCCCATACTGTTCTTAACCCCTACCCCGGTCTATTTTGTACCTACAGTTTATGCTACTCATTCCCTGTACCTTTCCCCCCGTTCTCCTCCCTCCTATTCCCTGGCGATAACCCTCCATGTGATCTTCATTTCTGTGATTCTGTTCCTGTTCTAGTTGTTTGCTTAGTTTGTTTTTGTTTTTTTTTAGGTTCAGTTATTGATAGTTGTGAGTTTGTTGTCATTTTACTGTTCATATTTTTTATTATCTTTTTCTTAGATAAATCCCTTTAACATTTAATATAATAAGGGTTTGGTGATGATGAACTTCTCTAACTTGACCTTATCTGGGAGGCACTTTATCTGCCCCTCCATTCTAAATGATAGCTTTGCTGGATAGAGTAATCTTGGATGTAGGTCCTTGCCTTTCATGACTTTGAGTACTTCTTTCCAGCCCCTTCTTGCCTGCAAGGTTTCTTTGAAGAAATCAGCTGATAGTCTTATGTGAAATCCTTTGTAGGTAACTCTCTCCTTTTCTCTTGCTACTTTTAAGATTCTCTCCTTATCTTTAATCTTGGCTAATGTAATTAGGATGTGCCTTGGTGTGTTTCCCTGGGTCCAACTTCTTTGGGACTCTGAGCTTCCTGAACTTCCTGAAAGTCTATTTCCTTTGCCAGATTAGGGAAGTTCCCATTCATTATTTTTTCAAATATGTTTTCAATTTCTTGCTCTTCCTCTTCTCCTTCTGGCACCCATATGATTCAGATGTTAAAATGTTTAAAGTTGTCCCAGAAGTTCCTAAGCTTCTCCTCATTTTTTTTGAATTCTTCTTTCTTCATTCTGTTCCGGTTGAATGTTTATTTCTTCCTTCTGCTCCAAATTGTTTATTTGATTCCCAGTTTCCTTCCCTTCATGGTCAGTTCCCTGTATATGTTCTTTATTTCACTTTGCATAGCCTTTACTTCGTCCTCTATTTTGCAACCATACTCAACCATTTCTGTTAGCATCCTGATTACCAGTGTTTTGAACTCTGTGTCTGATAGGTTGGCTATCTCTTCATTACTTAGTTCTATTTTCGGAGCTTTGATCTGTTCTTTCATTTGCACCACATTTTTTTATTTTCCGCACACCTGTTATGTTGTAAGGGGCAGAGCCTTAGGTATTTACCAGGGCGGGGTAACCCATGTCATTGTGTTGGGGTGCTGTATGTGGGGGAGGGGTTTGAGAGGGAACAACACCCCTTGTTCAGTTCTCTGCCGGTTTTCAGTCACTTCCTCCACTACCCACAAGCAAATTGGGCCCTACTGGTGCTGATTCCCAGGTGGGTGGGTTTGTGTACATTCTAGGACCCTGTGGGTCTCTCTAATGAACTCTCCTGTGAGGCTGGTAGTTTCCCCCACAACCGCAACCCCCACAGGTTTTTACAACGAGAGGTTTTGAGGCCTTATTTCCCTATGCAAGAATCCTGGGTTGCTTGGTCTGTCTTGCTCCCCAGTTGCCCTTCCCAGTTTATCCGCATGCAAATGTGGGATGACCGGGTCCACCAGCTGCTGCCTTGCCTGCTCAGACCTCTAGCCACTGCCTTGTCATGAGTCCTCTCTGCCCCAATTACCCATCTCTGCCCCCTCCTACTAGTCTGGATGAATGCTTCTTCTTTAACTCCTTGGTTGTTGGACTTTGTACAGTTCTTTGTTCTGGCAGTTCTGGTTATTTTTTGTTTTTAAATTTGTTGTTATCCTTCTTTTGGTTGTGCAAGGAGGCAAAGTATATTTACCTACACCCCCGTCTTGGCTGGAAGTCTCATCAATCTGTTATCTTTATAAGTTTTTTTGGTTTGTTTTGTTTTATACTCCACATACAAATGAAGTCATACAGTTTTTGTCTTTCAAAATCTAACTCATTTCACTTAGCATGACACCTTCAAAGTTCATCCATGTTCTTGCAAATGGCAGTATTTCCTCTTTTTTATGGCTGAGCAGTATTCTATTGTGTGTTTGTATGTATGTATGTGTATGTATGTATGTATATATATATATATATATATATATATATATATATATATATATATATGTATGTATACCTCATCTTTTTTATCCATTCATCTATTGATAGATGCTTAGATTGTATCTATACCTTGGCTTCTGTATATTGTGCTTCAATGAACAGAGGGGTGCATATATCTTAAATTAATGTTTTTGTAATTTTCAGATAAATACCCAGAATGGAAATAGCTCAATCATATGATAGTTCTATTTTTAATTTTTTTGAGGAACCTCCATACTGTTTTCCATAGTGTCTGTACCAATTTACAATCTCACCAACAGTGTACAAAAGTTTCCCTTTTCTCCACATCCTTTCTAACACTTCTTATTTCTTGTCTTTTTGACAATAACCGTTCTAACAGGTGTGGGGTTATTATCTCATTGTGGTTTTGATTTGCATTTCCCTAATGATTTGTCATGTTGAACATCTTTCCATGTGTCTGTTAGCCAGTGTACGTCTTCCTTGAAAAAATGTCTATTCAGATCCTCTGCCCAGATTTAAATTGGGTCATTTGCTTTTTGTTGTTGATTTCTATGAGTTCTTTATATATTTTGGACATTAACCCCTTATCTTAAGTATCATTTGCAAATACCTTTTCCCATTCATTTGGTCACTTTTTCTGGCTGATGATGGTTTCCCTTCCCATGTAGAAGCTTTTTAGTTTGATGTAATCCTGGTTGTTTATTTTTGCTTTGTATCCCTTGCCATTGGAGTCAAGTTCACAAAAACATTTCTAAGACTGATGTCAAGGGTGTCACTGCCTATGTTTTCTTCCATGTATTTCATTTATGTTTCTTATATTTTGTTGTTGGTGTTTGGAAACACAACAAATTTTTACATGTTGATTTTGTATGCTGAAACTTTACTGTTTTTATTTATCATTTCCAATGGATTTTTTTGTGGAGTCTTTAAGGTTTTCTATATGTAAAATCACGTCATCCACAAATGACAGTTTTATTTCTTCCTTCCCAGTTTGGGCTCCTTTCATTTCTTTTTCTTGCCTAATTCCTCTGGCTAGAACTTGTAATACCATCTTGGATAAAAGTGATGAGTGGGTGACCTTCTGAGTCATCCTTCTTTTTTTGTGAATAGTAGCATATTTTTGCAGCTGAGAAGTTTTATAAGTGTGCTTACTGTAAGTAGAATTTTGGAGTCCCACAGCCTCCTTTCACTTAGTACTCTCTTGCTCCTTCCAGTCCAAGCTGGTAGTTTCTTCTGACATACCTTTCTTAGGAACTTTGTGGGTCTCTATAGATGGCACAACAATATTCTCCATTAGAAATAAGCCACACCTATAAATCATTTTTGAGCTGATCCCTTCTCTAACTCTGACTCCGGCTGAGATGGCTCAGGGCCACACAGATTCTTAGGAGCCTTGCAATTTAATTGAGAAGCTCTGTGAGGCACGCCAGAATCCCTTATGACTGAACACTGATTTTTTGATCTTTCAAAGGTTTAACAAAGACTTGTACAGCCATCCCTTGGCCATTTTTTTAACATCAAGCTTTCAGAGGCAATCTCTTGATTTTAGTGTCTTTTTGTCATCTGAGAATTTTCCAAATTATCATGTCCTGGTTCCTTTCTGTTTAACAGTTCTTCCCTCAATTTATATCTCTCTTTTTAGATTTACTCTTGAGCGGCAAGGAACAGGTCACACGTTAAACACTTTGCTTGGAAATATCCTTAGCAAGATATTTCAGTTCATCTTTCACAAGTTCTGTTTTCCACATAAGTGAAAGACACATTTCGGCTAAGCTTTGTCACTATGCAAGAAAGAGTTTCATTCTTCTAGTTCCCAAAAACATGTTCTTCACTTCCTACTGTACAACCACCAGCAGCATCTGTAATGTCTATATTTCTACTGAGTCTGTTCAAGGGAATCTGGGATTTTTGTATCCTGAGTCTTAAAATTCTTCCAGATTCTAGCCACTTTTTGATTCCAAAGCCAGCACTACATTTTAAATTATTTGTTACAGCAGTGCCCTACTTTCAAATACCTAATCTATTTCTTCAGAGAGATTCTATTTCCCTTGGCTCTTGTTCTTTTCTTGGTTTTTATGTTTTTAACCACATTTGTGTTTCTATTTTTATGGTCAGTTCAGTGGTATCTTTAAAATTTAGGGGTGGGGGGTTATGCTATTACAGTTGTTCCAGCTTTTTTTCTCTTTTTCCACCTCCACCCAACTCCTCTCTCTCCTCTCCCTCTGTCAATCCCCACATTGTTTTCCACATCCATGGGTCATGAATAAATGTTCTTTGATTAATTCCTTCACCATCTTTCATCCAGACTCCTTCCCTTCTGGCAGCTGTCAGTTTGTTCCATGTATCCATTCTTCTGTTCCTGTTTTGTTTACTGGGTTCATTAGATTCCACATATATGTAAGATCGTCTCCTTCGCTGACTTGCCTATTTCACTTAGCATAATATGCTCCAGGTCCATCCATGCTGTCGCAAAAGGTAAGTGTTTCTTCTTTTTTCAGCTGCATAGTATTCCATTGGGTAAATGTACCACAGCTTTTGTATCCATTCATTACAGGTGGGCACTTAGGCTGTTTTCCAGATCTTGGCTATTGTAAATAGTGCTTCTATGAACATAGGGATGCATATATTTTTTTGTATTGGTGTTTCAGGATTCTTAGGATATATTCCCCAAAGTGGGATTGCTGGGTTAAAAGGGAGTTACAATTTTAATTTTTTGAGGAAACTCCGTATTGTTTTCCACAGTGGTTGTAAGACTTCATTCCCACCAACAGAGCATGAGGGTCTCTTTTCTCCACACCCTCACTAGCACTTGTTGTTTGTTGATTTATTGATGGTAACCATTTTGACAAGTGTGAGGTGATATCCCATTGTGGTTTTAATTTGCATCTGTCTGATAATTAGTGATGTTGAGCATTTATTAATTTGTCTATGTACCATCTGTATGTCCTCTTTGGAGAAGTGTCTATTCAGCTCCTTTGGCCCTTTTTTAATTGGATTGTTTATCTTCCTGGAGTTGAGTTGTATATATCTTTATATATTTTGGAAAATGAAACCTGACCATTAATCTACACCATACACAAGAGTAAACTTAAAATGGACAAAAGACTTAAATGTAAGTCATGAAAACATAAATATCCTGGTAGAAAACATAGGCAGTAAAATCTCAGATATCTCATGTAGTAATATTTTTGTCCATATATCTCCTAGGGCATTGGAAACAAATAAGAAAATAAACACGTGAGTTCAGTGCTATCTTAAAACATGCTGTCTTACTTTGTCACTGTTCAGTAATAGCCAACATCTAAGAAGTATATATTGCTTTGTTAATATTTTAAAGATAAAATATAGTTACATTAGCACTTATGTTTGGATGTAGACATAGCTTAATGTGATGTCAATGACTGAAAATGCAAAGTTCATTTGTATCCTTCACACTTATCTCCCAAAAGTCAGTGCTTCACTCTTGAAATTAAGCTTCTATTAGTTTCTCTTGTTCCATAATTTTTCCTTTGGTCACATCACCTGAGATTATCATACAACTAATACATAATTACCTTTGTGCCGACCAATCATAGGTCTTATTGATACAAGCTACATCCTAATACGATTTTATTTTTCATTTTAATGTGGCTTGGAAAAATTAGAATTTTTATGAGCTATATACATATAAAATATACATCATGTTCATGTCTTATAGTTAGGGGGAAATTGTTAATATTAGCTCATAGGCCTTTTTTTCTGTCTTGGTTTGAACTTTAAGTTCTAAGTTGAAGTGTCCCGATACAAAAAAAAAAACAAAAAAAACCCCCAAAACTAAACATATGCATATAAAACTCTTTGAAAAGATAATTCAACTTTTCACAATGTGAAGAAGTAAAAATCATCTTTACTAGAGCTTAAGCCTTGGAAATGTCAGTCCAAGGAAAGAATCATGAAAAAATTCCAAGTTAGCAAAAAGAAAATTTATAGTATAGTTGCCATGGTAACTGCAGTGTACCCTGTTGCAAACTAGTATGTAGTTAGTAAAGAGTCTCTGTAGTAGATTCTTTAAAATAAAAGACATATTTTATAAATTCAAAATTTGGAAATCTAAAAAATGGTATTAATAAATCTTGAAATGCTTTCAAAGAGTTACCTAAAAATACAGCCAAACCTAAAAATCCATTAAAATGAGCTTGTTTTCTTGACGTGCCTGAGACTACTAAACTGCTCCCTCTCTCCCGGCTGTTTCTGGAGCTCTGGTTCCGTGCTCTGTGGTCTTCATCTTGCTCCACCGTGGTGTAGATCCCACCATGGACGGTGCATGGACTGAGTTTTCCCATGAGTGATATGAATAGTTGTTGTATTATGGAGTTCACCATAGAATTTTCCTTGCTCTGTATTCTCCCCATCATGGTGTGGTTCCGATATGCTTTGGTTTTAAGTGTCAAACATGTTAGGGCCTTTCTTTGATGAGTATCTAATTTGATATGCTTGTATATGTCAAAGTCCATTTTCAATAAACATAATCTATAATATTCTAGTATGTATTTATTAAATATATACAGGGAAGGTATGTATGAGAAGTTGTATATGATGCCTTAAAAGCATAAATAATATATTGTACATTATGACAGTTTTGAATTTGGATTCTGAATATATAATAAAGTTATAATAAATGCCATAATACATTTCATGTAATTAAAGATGTGTCTTCATAACAAATTTTTAAAAATCTGACATCTTGTAATACCTAGTTGTTTGGCACTTTGAAAAATTAGCTTTAGAATTATTTTTCATCATTTTAAAAAGAGTTCACTAATTCTTATGGTTCAGAAACTTTGGAAAAGAGCATTTTTGTACTCTTAAAAATAAATTAGTAGGTCACTTTGCTATACATAACATTTTTATATTAAATACTCTAGATATTTACAATGTAAATAAGGAAACAATTCCTGAGGACAGTTATTGTAAAGAATTATAAAATATGTTAGGAATCATAGTTTAATTCATATATAGGGAAAGACTATTATTTGACAAAATGTAGAAAATAAATGAGTAAAAGAATGTTTTCATTATATTTGTAAACATTGTGTGTTTGTTAACAGATAACAGAACACTCTGTAGAATGAATTTTAGATATTTTTGAGTAGCATATGATATCTGACTTTTCCAACAGACTGCCTTGCTGTCATACTTCTATCTTCTACAGACTCTCATGAGTGATCTAATTACTGGTACACTTGTTTGTGGTTCAGTAGTACACTTGGACTTGTTTGCAGTCCAAGTGTACCAATGGTGCATGGACTGCAGTGACCACTCTGAATATGCCTTCCCTGAGAAACAAGGGAGGCACCCGGAAAGGTGTCCACTACCCTGTACCTTGATCTCACTTGCTGTACTCTTCGTTGGTTCATTAGTAACCCTAACTGAAACACTCTCTGTGGAATCTGTCTTCACTTGTGCCGATCTTCCAGCCCAGACCAGATTTAGTGGTCTGCCTTAGAACAGGCCCAGCCACTACCAACAGTGAATTCTGCAAAGATAAGGGTTACAGAATAACAGATCAAATGGGAATTCTAGTAACAGTCTCAAAAAAAAAAAAAAAAAACCAAAAATCCTAATTCTAGCATTCTGGAAAGTAAAGATACCACTCAAAAACAATGTGACATTTCTTTAAAATATTTTAATATGCAACTAAAAAAAAGGGGTTAGCATTTTGACTGAAAAACTACAAATGTAAATTGGACACTGTCAAGTTTGACAATCTAGTAAATTACTTCTGCAGGCACGTCAACCAGAGGAAATCCAATAATATTCCAATCAAAGGAGCATTGCGTAGCTTCCTAAGGCGGCTACTCTGAACGAGAAAATATCCATCTGGATGCACAACCTGGGGAAATTATCATGCATCCAGTTCTATATTTTTGGATCAAATATTTTATCTGTCAAATCTTTGTGCAGGTATAGTCCTTTATATTGAAAGAATAATGTATACTAATTCCTTATGTTGGTTCTTCAGAGGGACATAGCCATTTAAATTGCTTAACCAAACTAAAGTGACTGTCCTGCATTTCATTTTGTACAATGCTGCTTTTTATACAGCAGTCTTGACTGCTCCACTGGGAGATACTTGAAGGCAAGAATCAATCCTGTATTATTTTTCTCCTCCATCATAGAAACAAGAATATGGTGAGTGACTAACAAAAGTCCCCACAATTATATCACTCTTGTAGAAAGACCCACATTCCATTTAGGAAAAGTGTTTCCAACTCCCCTTTTTCCTACATAATAGCACCATTTAAACCCCCTGCTGGAAAAGGAAATGGCGAAGTGCAGCTGAGTTTCTTGAAACCTTTATAAGTACATGTGGATAGAAAAAAAATGCAAGGTGGAAGTAATATTATAACCACATAGGCCATTTCATTCTTCGATGAATGAAGGCATATAACCCACTTGGGTATCCCAGTCAGAACCATTTTCTCAGAATCTACAGGACAAAACTGTATATTCTTACAATCCTTTGAAAGCATTAGAATCGCTGGGTATATTTCTTTAGCAATATCTAGAAATGGCATTTAGGTTTGGGGCTGCTGCCGGCTCATTTGATAGCTTTATGCTGAGGAAGAGGAGTAATGGTTTGGGCTGCATGGAGCAAGAATAAGAGATTTTGAAGTTCACTAAGCAAATTCTGAAAATATCCCAATTCAATAATAAAATATTCATTTCATGTATAAAATTTTAGCTGTTATCTAGGATTGCCATTTTTATGCCTTATGAAACTGGGAAACAGGTATGGAATAAACAATTTTTATGACTTTTAAGATAATAGTAATTAGTATATGAAGTTTCTAAATTTTAACCTGGTACCAGTTTTGGAGTTTTGTGTTGTTGAGTTTATTTTTTATAGCTCTGGCATTATGAAAATAGAGCCAGACATTAAAGAAACTAATCTTGCTTTGTGTTCAAGTGACTCAAAGGATCCTCCGCTTTCAAACTCATATTTACCACTTGAATTTGTGACACAGTTGTGACGGATGTATGAATTTCTGAGTTAGTTGAAATTATGTATTAAATGCAATATATCCTTTACAAATAGTTTCTAGGTCCCTTAGGATCAACAGAGCCAGTGATATTGTTACACCAAAATTTCATGATCAAAAGAAGAATTTTTAGTTTTTAAATATCTTTCCTCCCAAATAAGCCATGAGGACAATCTGCTTTTTAATGATCTGTTTCTTCATTTAAAGCTATGATCTGCTTCACCTTTTATTATGAGAAGATCCAAAGAGTCAACAAAAAAAGAGATTTCAGGAGCAAGATCAAAATGATTCAGTTTTTACTATCTAATGAAAAACCTACAGTTCTCATAATATTGATGCGAGGTATATGTAAAGTGTCCAGCATCAAATGAAATAAAATGCCTCTTTGTAGTAGGTTCTACAACAAATAAGGACTGTAAAATTAGTATGGTATATCAGGATTTTCAGGATTATTGATCACTGACATGTTGCCTAGACTCACTCTAGAAGTAGTTGTTTTGTTCTACAAACTACCGGAGACTTCACTAAGAAATATCCTTAGAATGTATTTACGAACTACTTGTAATTGTCCACTAATGAAATTTACAAGTGGAAGTGGGATCAGACTTATTTTTACCAGATTGAACAATTATAGTTCAGAGTCTCATTCATCAAAATACAACATGCAAGCTTTCTTTTCTTTTTAAAGTGTTACAATAATTGTAATCATTCTATCAGCACATCACCTAAGACTGCCAAACTAGAATTGCATTTTTAAAATATGTCAGTACTTCTCTATTGACCCATCTGGTTAAAAATTACTTCTTTTTTTCTTTCTGCAATGGTAACTACTCTGCAATTTTTCAAGGGAAAATATTCTATTTATTGCCAACAAGCAAGAGTCTGGGAAACCAAAATCATTTTTCAAATGGAATAATATTTTTTAAAAGAAAGTTATGATTCAAATGTTACATTAAAGAACAGTTACATATTTGGAAAATTCATGTGTTGCCAACAGGCGTGTCTTCAGCAATAACTCATTAAAGGAATGTATTTTGATATATAGTTTCATCATTGATTAGTATTTTAAAAAACTCTTTATGTGCAAAGATGCTAACATTTTCTTTAACTATCTCTAAAGATCAGCATGATTCCTCAAGTATCTTCAAATCAATTTGAGATTCAATGATGGGACTCTTACTATTTAATTACTTTGTCATGCATTTGGATTGCTAGAGAATTGGTTGGGCTTTAGCGAATAGGATTGCCAGGCCAAAAGGAAGAAATGAGCATTGGTGCTGGAGTGAGACAGTGTGGATTCAGATGTGGCCCTGCCCTTTTGATCTGGCTGGCCTTAGTCACACTAGTCTATCTATGTCACAATGTTCTCACCTACAAAGTGGTGATAATACTGCCCACCTTCACAGGGCAGTATTGAGGATTAAACGAGACAGCGTGCCCAGTGCAAAGTACACATACTCAATAGAAGTTGGTGCAGTATAATCTCCCCAAAGTACACACATTCAATAGAAGCTGGAGTTAATACAATTGTCCAAGGCAGCCTCAAATAATAGTTTGATTGTGTCGACATCTGGTTCAGAGTATAAATTTGGACTGGTAAATCTCGTATCTTTTAAAATAGAGTTTCTAGGATTTCAACTTTTTGAAAGAAATTATTTTCAATCCTAACAACAATGCAATGGCCAGGAACCTTAGAGCACTTAGAAAAATGTTATATTATTTCATAACATTCCATGTGTCATGGTAAACGCATAGCATTACCACACCACACTGTTTTTTTCAACCACAGCCCACCTTCAACATCACCCCATATTGGTCTCAGGTGTACAACATGGTGGCCAGACAATCACAAAGTGTTCCCTAAGACACCTCCAGCCCGCATCTGGAACCGCACACGGTCATCACAATGTTACTGACTATATTCCCTACGCTGTACTTTCCATCCCCGTGACTTTTGTAACTACCAATTTGTACTTCTTAGTCCCTTTGCCTTTTTCACCCAGTCACCCTTCACCCCTCCCCTCTGGCACCCACCAGCCTGCTCTCTGTGTCTATGAGTCTGTTTCAATTTTGTTTTTTAGATTCCACATATATGTAAAATCATATGCATACCATGCATTTTAATGGTACTCTATAGTACTCAAAGTGCTCTCTCATACATGACTTAATGCAATTGTAGTAAAAATTCCATGAAGCAGGGGAAGCAAATAGTACATCTCTGCAGTTGACCCTGGATAAGGGCAGATCGACAGCAGTTGGTTAGTTGAAAAAGCTCGCAGGGTTCATTACTAATGGAGGTGTGACTAGAATTCAGCTCTTCTTAGTCCAGTGCTGGCTCCATACCCCCTCCCCACATGAACTACAATAATCCTTTATTTATGGAAGAACAGAAAATGCTACATGGTAAAGCAGTATTTATTGGGAGTTAAGCTCAAGTCTCCCTTCAGAAACATTCCTCTGTGGTAATTTGTAATCAGTTTTAAAGCCAAGTCCCTTTAGAACACATATCAAAAGCCCTCTCCAAGGATTAGCACTATGGGAGTTAGCAGTTAGTCCATGGAGACGCTGCTCTCAGTAAGTCTGACTGAAAAAAAAAACTGCCAAAAGGCAAAAATAAAATAAACAACAACAACAACAACAACAACAAAAACCAACATAAAAGTGTAAGGCAGACTATAAAAAAAGATTTTTATAAAAAGTGAATTCCTAAGAAAGGATTAATGATGATAGGAAAAAGCAGCCATCTCAAGAAGGGGTGGCACTGAAAAAAATAAAGTATAATTTTGTTCTAATAAAACAATCATCTTATTATCTAGAACTTCTGAGTTAAATGACAAGAGATAACTGTAGCTGGAACCAATAACTCCCACCAGGCCTTCCTATGATTTAAATATATTTACGTTGCTAATCTTACTGGATTTTGTTCATCATATAAATTCAAATGTAAATAATATACTAGTAGGTCTTAATATCCAAAAAGGTTTTCCCAAAGTAAATATCTTGGCATGTTGTAAATATTCATAAATGTAGTATAAGGCTTATTCTGTACAGATTTTAATTTGTTACAAAGTAAAACAGCAAGCTTGTTTCACTTTTAGAGAAACATTCTTGCTTACTTATAAATAATATCCTTGTCAACGGGGCTTCTGGAGGGAATGTCTTAAACTATGTTTCCAAAGAGTACTATAATATTTAAAATTGTAAAATATCACTGTGACTAAAAACACCTTCTAATTTAATCCAAAAACATTTTATATTCAGTAGCACAAAGGAATAGTAAGTATTTTCTTCTCATACGAGGTACATAATTATGAAGTGATTTGCTTTCCATAGTGCATGTTTTAAGAAGTGCTCATATGATGTTACTGTGTTTCAGGCTCTGTATCTGTCGAAACAATGTACCTGCCATCTTTAATACAATGAAATCCTTTTCCTGATTCAAGGATTCTGAATACCCAATGAAAACATGCTTAAACATGTTTAAAACATGCAGTGTGCTTTAAAAAATGAATATAGCAATGTATTTTAACATATTAAATGTTAGTAACAGTTTTTTTAATGTATAAATATTTTATTTCTACCACATGCCACTTTACTTACCACTCTTAGGCTGACTAGAAACACTTTATGATTCTTTTTTCTGTGATGTTTACTTTCTGATTAAAATAGGACATCAAGACACACGGTTTCCTGTGCTATTTCATCTATGTCATATATTCTGGTTTATAAACCAAATTAAGTTATCTACTGATTGAAAACTCATTTTGTAAACACAAAACAACTAATAATTTTATTAGAATCATCATTATTAATAAGTACTTTTTTAAAAATTAAAGAGACCAAGATGTGATTTTGGATTTGAAGTACATTGTGGGTAGTCAGTCATAAAGTTAGAACTTAAAAGCAGTCAGTCACATTAGGTCACCAAAGTGAATGTCATACTGATTGTTTAACAAACAGGGTGACCGCAAGCCCCAATGGCTGTAAACCAGGCGCACCGGTGGGTACCCCTATGAACACTTACTGAGTGGTTTGGCTCAGTGTGAGAAGCTAATGGTCAGGAATCTTGATCCCTTCAGATGCATTTATTTTCATGCATTATCAAACAAGCTTAATAGTTACAGGGACTAATTACTAATTTGTGTCTAGTAGAGTATTCTCAAGTGCACTGACTGGTCCTACGCAGCAAACATCAACAGTGTGAGAGGCCTGAAGCCTCTATTGTCCCAGTGAATCAGGGCAGCAAACACACGAGAAAGCCAACTTTCCTTCCTCTCCACAGGGATTTTAGACCAAGACCTATGAAATATTCCAACAAGAACATTAATACCTAGGTGAGGAGGGCTCTTCAGTACCAATGAATTCTGAACTGATTTGTAAACCACCTTTGGAAGACAAGAATCTGTTATTTTGGAAGACTGGGTAGAAGTTATTATTTTTTTGTTAATAGTAAAACAAGTATAAGCAGTAGCTGGCAGTCAACCTACTTGTGGAAATAAACTAAACCTATCTGTTCACGCTTATGCAAAATTACCTCTGACGTGCTTGCTGATCAGAGTGGTTCAAATGATGAGCAAGTGTAAATCATGTTTCAGCCAGTTGTGCAGCATCTGGGTTGAGATTAGCATTTGAGGAAGAATTTGAAAAGGGCTCTCCTTGTTCAGAGGGAAAAAACGGTTAAGGGCGCCCTGTGACACTGAGCTCCTCCTTGAAAGGTGGCTAGAGTTCCGGCTGACCGAGAGTCCCACTTATTTTGGAAGGCCCTTGTCATGACTCTAGGGCTGGACAGGGGGCGCCCGTGTTTCACCAGCACCGCGACACACAGGCACTCCTGAGATGCCTCGTTACACATCTTGCAGTACAGGATCGACTGCCTTAAGAAAGTGCAATTTCCGCCTCCTGATTCTTCATATATTTCTTCTCTTTTGCTCTGAGAAAGAGATTTTTCTCCTTTATGGTTTGGGAGCTGTAGATATCTACAGTTTTCTCAACTCCAGACAGGAGTTTAGGGAGATTACCAGCTATAAAATATGCAAATAATTTCAATAATGGCTGCCATGTCATTCCAGTTTTTCACTTTCTGTTCTTAAGAGTTTCTTTGACAAAATATATTATTTTATAAAAATAACTGAAGTGTTTCTTTCTAATCCTAAGAGCAGTACAGCTTAATCATAGATTTTGAGGAGCACAGGAAATGATAAAAATGAAAATGAAAATCGATACTTCCATCTCCTGGGATGAACTACTCTGACATTTAAGCATTGGTCATTCTCATCATTTCCACAGGGCCCAGACAGCGTGCGGCCTGGGTGGCCCGCCCGCGGGTCTCTGGTGCTGGGAGCGCACGCACTGTGTGCAGCGGGATCTGCCGGGCTGTGCGTCTGCCTCACGCGGGACCTGTGGCTTTTTCTTTGATATCTCCTACTACTTGCTTACGTAGATGCGCTGAATCAGATTGTTTGGTTTTACGTGAACCTTTTTTTTTCTGGCATGTGCAAGGATGAGAATGCAGGTATAATCATATTTAATAAGCAGACATGTGAGTGGTATGGGCAAGAACACTGGGTGAGCAGGGATGGGCCTGCACATTTCAGAGGCAAAGTATCGTAAGTGCGCCAGAGATTTCAATAACGGTGGGGAAGACATGTTAGACGTCTACAGGTGGGGAGGAGATAGTGAAATAATACATGTGTGGGAGTCCTGGGTGCACTCAACGGATCAGCAGGTCACAGTTCAGGGAGTGAGGAAGTGACTAGTGAATGTTAAAAAAGACTTCAGTAACTCCTAGTCATAATGATAAAATTCAATGTTCAAAATTCCAGGGTGAATTACATTGTCTGGCAGAGGGGTTTCTGAGTTTCTGGTGACTGACAAATAAATGCCATTTTTATTCACTGCTACTACCTTACCGAGATGGATTGCCCATACACGTTGTTTGAGACACAAACTGTGTGTCTCTCAGAAATCCTTAACTGCGCTCTTTTGTTATCTTTCTTGGTCTGTACCCACCCCTTCACTGCCAGACTAGGGATACTGTAACCCAGAAGTGCAGGGGTGGCACCTGCTACTGGTATGAACCTCGCTGAGCAGAGAGCAGGAGTCAGGAGGGAGCCACGCGCGAGTCTTCCTTGCAAACTGTCTGGAGAAGGTGTCCCATCTGCTGACTGGGCTGCTGTGTCCTTCCCAGACTGACTCTGACACAGCAGCTGGCACAGTCTGTCACTGCTTTGCAGCATCCTTGAATGACTCCCCCCCACCCCACACCTTATTCTTCCTCAGCTAGGCCTGCACTTTGAAGTAGAAGCAGAACTTTAATTCCTGCCTCAGGCTATGTTTTCTAGAGCAGTGATTCTCAAATTTTAGTGCAGATACAAATCACTTGGAGATCTTGTAAAATAAAATGCAGATTCTGTGTCAGGGGAGCTGGGAGAGAGCCCGTGATGCCACACCTCAAACCACTTCACCAGTGACACTCCTGTTGGCCCTTTACACAGCAAGGTTCCCGGACACAGAATAAGAGAGACCTCATCGCCACCTCACTGTCAGCTCTTTAGAGGGCAAGACTGTGTGTGTCCCCCCACTGTTCTATCCCCTGAATCTACAACAGTAACTACAAGATAGGAAAGTGTTCAATAAACATTTATTAACTGAGTAGTAAATGAATGAATTCTCCTACATGAGCAGTAAATCCCAGGCATGGTAAAAATTTCTAATTTTAATTTTTTCAAATGTCAGATTTATGCCAAATTTCAAATACTGTTTTTACAGATTAAGAAAGCATGTAGAGATCTGGAGATTTTTCTCATATATATATAATTCTTGTACAGTTGTCCTGTACAGTTGTCTCCATTTTTCCACCACCACTACCCCCCACCTCCCACCCTCAGTCCTTCCCCCCCTTTGACTTTGTCCATATGTCCTTTACATATATTCCTTGACAACCCTTTCCTTTTCCCCCTCTTATTCCCTGCCCCCTCCCCTCTGGCTACTGTCAGTTTGTTCTTTATTTCAATGTCTCTGGTTATATTTTGCTTGCTTGTTTGTTTTGCTGATTAGGTTCCACTTATAGGTGAGATCATATGGTATTTGTCTTTTACCACCTGGCTTCTTTCACTTAGCATAATGCTCTCCAGATCCATCCATGCTGTTGCGAAAGGTAGGACCTCCTTTTTTCTTTCTGCTGTGTAATTTTAACATTCAAAATTCTAGGGTAAATTACATTATTTGGCAGTGGGTTTTCTCTATTTTTAATGACTAACAAATAAATGTTTGCAATGGACTGAATGCTTACATTCCCCCCAAATCATGAGAAATAAATTTGTTATTTATAAGCCACCCAGTCTATGGTATACTCTGTACAGCAGCCTGAATGAACTAAGAGAATGTTTAATGTCAAAAATAGCTATACACTTATATGACTCTCGAATCAAGGGGTTAAAGCCACAAGCCAATTAAATGTAAGAGTTACATTTTAGAAACTGATTGCTGGTTTGAAAGCATAGATGGACAGTACTGAGGCATTTAGTTCAAGAAAGATCCTGTTAGCTTTCCAGGGGCCAACCCTTCTTTTGAAAGCCTGGTTGTCTTGTGAAACAGGTGACAGAGAGCAAAGAGAAATGTGCTTCAGCTCCATTATATTGGTAGCATCCCATGCTTACTTATCCAGCACTTCACTCTTCATATAATACCTTTTATTACAGAGGGTAAATGGCAGTTTTCTGTTGAATTTTAAAATAGTGCATCATGTATAATTCATCAAAACTGCCAGGAGCATCAACATCCCCCTTTGGTATTCATCCTACTTAAGGAATGTGACACATTAGACTTCTGCGAGAGGTGTTATGCCCATTATTGGATGTAACTGACCTTGCCCTACTGTCCCTTCCTTTGTTACGAACAATCATTTGTACATTTAAGATGTTTCAGCTGACATCAGGAGCTATTCTTGTTACACTTTTACTGTTGTCATAGAGACACAGAAACAGCTAAGCAGAATTTTCACATATGGTGTTCCTGACGGAGGGGTGATACTAACCATGCTACTCTACGTCAATGGATTTGTTTCTAAATGGATGCATCAAGGTCAGGCCCTTCCCCTTGCATTTTAAGGAATTTCCAAAGACTACAAGAATCTCTACTAGAAACTCTCATTTGAGAGACTGTCATTTACAGCATTCTCCAAGTGTGGTCCTTGTACCAGGAGCATCGGCATCACCCACTAACTTATTAAAAATGCACAATGTTGAATCCTGTGATGGTTTACTGGCTCAATTAGCTGGTAGAACATTTCTGTCTGGGTGTATCTGTGAGAGTGTTTTGGGGAGAGATTATCATTTGAATCAGGAGACTGAAAGTAAATCCACCCTCCTCAGTGTGGGCATCCTCCAAACTGTGGAGGGCCCACGTGGAACAGAAGATGGAGGAGGCGGAACTCTCTCTCCTTGAGCTGGGGCCATCATCTTCTCCTGCCCTTGGGCCTTGGAGCTCCTGGTTCTTAGACATTCAAACTCAGGCTGAATTATGCTATTGACTTTCCTGGTTCTCTAGCTTGCAGAGAACATATTGTGGGACTTCTCAGCCTCCATAAGCATGTGAGCCAATTCCTATAATAAATATCCTCATATATCTCCATCTCCATCTCAACTCTCTCTCTGTCTCTATCTCTATGCTATTGGTTCTATTTCTCTGAGCAATAGAAGCTCCATTCCAGGTCCATTACCTCAGAAACTCTGCAGTCTATGTTTTAACAAGTTCTCTAAGTTATTATGATGTATGCTACGGTGTAAGAAGTACTTCTCTTCTAGGTATCCTCCTGTCTCTAAAGGTAGTTTTGATGAGAAATATTAAGGTACTCAAGAATCCAGAGATAAACTGAATGCAAATGTTCTACATAAGGATATTTGAAAATCTAAGGTATAGAACAATAGTTTCACAATTGGGTTTGAACTATATATTAGTACCATGAGAGAGGTTCTTACTAAAAATATGTTAAGTCTTAACCCAATACAGACTTAGTGAATCAGAGTGTGTGAGTTGGGGCTGATTGCCTCTTACAGGTCATGCCAGACAGTTCTGAAGCATTAATTACAACAACCATAGAATAAAGTATAGCTTATGTTAACATCAGTAATCTCTGGTAATGGGACCAAGAACAATTATTTACTATATACTTTTTGAAATTTTTCAGTTGGATGCAATGATTATATACTACTTTTAAAATCAGAAAATAGCAACAAAACAATTATTTTCAAAGGATAAAGCAGACAAAATGGCATCAACTCGTTTCGGAGACTTGAGAGATTTGTGTATTTTCTTTGTATTACTTGTATCAGAGTGACGAAGAGCTTGGATCCTGGAGTAGTAGTATCGCCTGGGTTCAGATCTTAAAGCTTGATTACTAGCTGTGCAACTCCCCTCCCGAAGCCGAAGCCTTCTCCCCTCTGCAGCAGAGGTAGGAATGACAGTGTCTATTCATTGCCATGAGAGTCAAATCTGAGCATTTAGCACAGTGCGTGGCATATGAGTATTGAAAATATTAGCCATTCATAATACGAGGATGTCTATGTTTTACGGCTATTCTTAACTCTATTTTCTGTAAGCCCTATACTAATTAATCATTCATTTTAATTGTAATTGGCCACGATTCTAAGTGGAAAGATGTCTGTCTCCCTTCACGTATGAGAATTCTTCTTCACTTCTCTCATCCAGCTGCGGTCCCTTGCCATGACTCTGACTGCTCCTCGTCTGGACAAAAGGCCATATCTTTGCTCTTCTTCCTTCCAGTGCCCAATGCCTTCATGGTTCCACTCTCCCCCTTCAGTTTCATGTCTGTTACCTTTACCGTATTTATTTGACCCGCACCAAAGGTTGCAACTGCCACTTATCTCAGTGTATTTAAGAAATGTTTGCTAAATTCTCTTAGGTTGAGAGTTCAGCATCACAGTTATTTTTTTTCATCTTGGACATAATTAATGATTAGAGTTTCTGAGACTCTCAAACAGAATGCTTGTGAGTCTGAGATTAGAATTGATTTTTTAAAAAAATCATTCCTGGGTCGGTAGGTCCAGGGCAGGCGCTGACGCTATGCCGGGTACAGCCCCGCTGGGTGCTCCTGCAGCCACTGTTTTAGGTTCAGCTGCAGCTCAGCTAGTTTTCAAAGACAGATTTGAATGTGTCAAAGACTGAGGGCCTGATTGGGATGTTTCCCCCCAGATTTAATCAGAGAATGGTAAAGCACTTAGAAAAGGAATTTAGTAGAAAATTTTACATTTTTTAAATTGAAAACAAATACTTTAAGGCAGTGGTTTTTATATTTTAATATGAATGAGAATCCCCTGAAGGGCCACTCTAGATTGAATGCATTGTCTACCACACCCCATTCGTATCCTGAAATCTTAGCCCTTCAGGTAACAGTATTAGGATGAGGGTCTTTGGGAGGCGATCAGGTCATGAGGTCAGGTGTCGCTGGGATTTTGTCCCAGCGAAATCCATGGGGGACCGTACCCTGACACGTGAATCAAACTCAACCAGAGACACGCTTGGAGAATAGAGTCCGGCAGCCACGGGTCTTTCCCTCCATCTTGGAAAAGGCCTTGTGCCTAGCTTAGCCAGGCTTTTTATTAGAAGCTTTAGGACACATTTACATTGGATTGATTATTCATGGGCTTATGCAGAATAGGGGTTTTCAGTTGGGTCATGAGGATATATGGGAAGGGAATAGATAAGGGGTAGGTTTACTCAGTAACAGAGCTTTAGGATGTAAATTCAGGTCTGGTGGCAGACAGGACCAGGGTATACATTAAACAGGAGACAAGTAAATTGAGGGTAAGCTAACTAGGGCTGTTAACTTTTAGGATCATAAAACATTGAGGCAGGGATTCATTAACTTAAGCTTCCTGACTTTGGGAAAAAGAGAGATTTAGCAAATCACAGGATTTGTTAAGATACATTTTTGCCAAATTCCCATTAGAGGATTCCTTTTCCACTGACATGATCCACACGGGAATAATTTTTCCTCACGTGGAGCTGAGCTCAAAACGTGTAAATTCTGGAACTGAGTGTTTTCACGTGTGTGGAAAGAATTCTCACAGTCAGGGTCCTCATGAGAGGAACTACACCCTTACAAAAGAGACCTCACAGAACTCCTTGGCCCCCAGACACCAAATCTGCCAGTGAACTTGGACTTCCCAGCCTACAGACTTGCGAGAAATACATTTCTGTTGTTTAAAAGTCACCCAGTTTATGGCACTTTTGTTGTTGTTATAATGGCAGAGATAGACAACAGGGCTTATTAAAACAGGTTGCTGAGTTTCTGACCCAGTAGGCCTAGACCGAGGCCTGAAAATTGCCATTTCTGACAAGTCCCCAAGTGATGCTGCTGGTGCCAGCTCAGGACTAGCTTGGAGGACTAATCTCTTAAAGAATTTATTCATAAGACTTTCGAGTACTTCATCCCCCTAAAAGGGGGGAAAGCTAGTATTTAGCTTCACTAGGAGCCCTCCACTAACACTTCCCTCTGTTTTTCTTGCTCTCTCTCTCTCTCTTTTCTTCCTCCTGCTTATTGAATATTACCCAGATTTGCCAGTTCTAGCCTGAGAAAGTGATTACTCCCATACTCAGTAAATTTCCGAAGATCTTATCAAGGAAAAATAAAAAACATTTTGAAGCCTGGCCTTAGAAAGTCTGATTACCAGTTAACCAATGATTATAATTGTAACAGCAACACATAAAATGCAGCTCTACTGATGCCAACCTCTGTATTGCTGCCTACTTGTTTCCCATCTCACATACCTTTTCTACCACTACTGCCTGTGGTTCAGTCCCACTCTCAGCTTTTGCACTTGCAGCGTCCCCTGCCCCGTATGCCGGCACATGTCCTATCTCTCCCTGTCTGTATTTCTCTGCAAACACAGCTTCCTGAGACCCCATGTCTCCAAATGCCTTTCTTTAGAAACTCTGACCCACACAAATAATTCGCTTGTTTTGCTTTCTAGTGGGTAAACAAAGTTCTGAGTTCTGATATTTCATTTTCTAGTATCTTCTGGTTAATTTGTTTTATTTTCTATTTTGCTCTCTTCCTCTGACCATGGCGCTCTTCTCCTAAAACTGGGAAATGACAGGGAAACAAAACCAATGGACAACAGTGTCTCCCTTCATTGCCTGGGCTTCTCCACAAATGCTGCATGGGGCAGGGGCAGCCAGGCTATCCCTGGGCGGAGACCAAGGGGAAACAGGACAGCACCAGACTTGGCTTTCCTGCCTCTAAGTTAAAAGCCCACCCCTCCTCTACTGGCAAAGACAAATTGCCCCTAATTATCTTGGCTTCAGCAGCTCCAGATCCAAAGTGCAACGTGCTCATGCCTCCCTTCCACTCAGAACAGGCACAATTACCATACTTAGGGAGACAGCACAGCCAGAGGGGCGGTTGCTTTTGTTTTGCACTTAATTTTTGCTTCAATGTTCCAAGAATATATTACACAGCTAGTGTAGAATAGCACCTGGTCTGTTTACTAACACAATATTATAAAAGCAAAACATAAATTTTTTTTCAAAACTGGATTACTGAGCCTTAGGACAAAACTCAACCACAAATTATCGCCTCCTATCCATAATTACCACAATAATTTGAGAGTTGAATAGATGCCAAACGATCCTGGGCAGCCAGGTCAGAGTTCCCAGCTGTGCAGATGAACATTCCAGGTGCATCTTGACACTGTGTTGTTGTGGCTGTCAAAGGCACAGCGAGGGCCCACGAACACGGCGACAGCCAATAAACTCAGGGGCTCACAGGCTTCCGGGGGAAAACAGACTCAGCATTCGTTTTATGGAAATGATTTCTTCTACTGGGTCACTGGTGTTCACAGTTTTATTACCTTTAGTGACCCCCCTTTCTCTTTAAACTTTGATGTTCGACATGCATACCTAAAAGCTTTGGCAGAAGCTGGGCGACCAAGCTCTGTCTGATTTCTGCTCTGTGCCCCCATCCAGCCAAGGACCTCTGTGAGGCGCTCCCAGCACCTCCTAAAACCTGTACCACTGCACAGAGCAGAGGTGAAGAAACAACAAGGATACCTGATTGGTTGACGGCAAGAACAATCACTGAATATTAAGACATGAGGATACAATTCCAAATCGTCCTGCACTCATTCACTTGGAAGGTAGGATTATTTATGGGGAAGGTGGCACACTCTTATGATACACCAGCCCGGAAACAGATTTCTGTCACTTCTCAACATTTCAACCTGCTTCTTTGAAGGCTATTCTCTCCAAAGTAGGTCATGTGTATGAAAATATGCACACGGAAATAAGTGACAGTTCCATTAACCTTAAAAATTACCATGAAAGCATTCATTCAGCACAAAGTGAGTATTGTGGCACAATCAAGAGGTTTGGAGCCAGAAAGATATGAGATGGAATTCCAGTTCTAACTAGGTGGCCTTGGCAAGTCCATCCACCTTCCTGAATGTCAGTTTCTGATTTAAATTTTTTTTTAAAATTTGTATCTGGTAGTGAGATTCAGATAGTGACTAGTCAATTTCCTGTTCTGAGTCTCATGAGAGATTAGCTAGGATTAGAACTTCTTTCCCCTGGACACTAGCTAGACGCAGAGGTAGACTTGCCTGTTCGCCTGACTGAGCTTTCCCCCGGCTGCAAAACGGCAAATGCAAATTCTGCCCTCTGTAGAGACACGCTCTCATCTTCAGATCTGGAGTACTCTCCCTACTGCCATTGCTTCAATCAAATCAATTTCCTTATGTTGTTGGTTTTTGCTTTTGATATTATATACGTAGAAATGCTTGGCACATAACTAGTCCTCAGTAACTGGAAGCTTTTATTAACACCTTCTATAAATGGAGCTCTGATTGCAGCCATGGAGGGCACAGAGATGAACAGAATGCATCATTTGCACTGGCATCTGCTGAATCCAGTCATTCCATACACTTATGGCAGCAAACATTATTTTTGTTAAGTCTTCCCGACTCCCATGATGATAACCTAATTTTGGCAGATCTGTAAACAACGCAGGGTGGGGTGAAGTAGGTTTACAGTTGCTTATATGGAAAACAATCTGATAATTAATAAATGAAAATATAAGAATAAACTCTGTTTCATGGACTCCCAACTGTAAACCTACTTTTTTTCATTCTGTATGAATTAACTCACAAACTATTTTAATGTAAACCTTATAGTCATCTAGACCTAAAAATGTTATATATAGGGTTGAGTTATAATATGCATCCCAATTTTTTAAGACTTTTCTGAGGCGGCTTCATCTCCATAAAGCCTTCTCTAATTTCTGTAGTTAGAAATAATCTCTAGTCTCTGTGGTTCAGCCTGCATTCTTCTCTATTTTCTCTAATACCATCTTTCACATTATGTTCTACAATAGTCTGAATTGTGCATGTACCTGATTTTTCCCCTAGATTTTAGTTGCTTGAGACTAGGTACTGTGTCTTATTTTCTGCAGCACAATGTCCGAGGCAAAAGAGATACTTAATTAGTGTTTGCTGAGTTGAGTCTATATAATCTTTGATGCTTTGGGTCATACTACCCAGGCAGCATGCATATGAATACTTCTTCAGAAGATGTCTAAGAGGAGACTAAGTCATCAAGACAGGACAATAGAGAAAGGGGTAAAGAAAAAGACGAAGGTAAAAAGATAACACTGCACTGAGAAATCTAACAAGGTAACATTACACAGGAAACAAATGCATCCTGAATAACTTTTAAATAGAGAACATATTCCAACTCTATGTAACTATAATACATCAAGGTTTCAATAAGGCGGATTCTAGTCAATGTGTTAAAAAATTTCACCTACACTGACAAGTCAGAATCAGGAAGTGATAATGACGGTAAGGTTGTGATACGTAATGTTCCTTTCAACAGCAGGTCACCAGCGGAATGCTAATAAATGTTAACAACCTAGGCCAGGGGAGAGGGAGCCCTGATCTGTAGCGCTGCTAAGTTCTATGGTGGAAATACTCCCACTGTGGCTGATACTAAGCTACTAACACGTTACTTAACGTGAATTCGGGGAGAGGTGCACACAGCTGGCTCCCCCAAGCCAGTGAGCGCTGGCTGGCTCCAAGGCAGCACCGACAGCGCCCTGCCTCCTCACCTGCCTTCCCTCCCTTCCTTCCAAGGAAGAGGGGCAGAGCTTTCACTGGTCTGGGGGAAAGGGTGGCCAAGGAACAGGGCCCTCCAGGGAGTTCTGCGCCAAAGTTTCCCATGTGGGATTGTGTTTTGGACACAGTGGTTCACCGCCCATTTATACTCTCCAACTCACCTTTCAGTGCCACCTGAAAATCCAAAAACCACTTTGGAAATAAAATGAAAACCTATCATCTCCTTTTAGGCCACTGATGAAAATGTTAGGAAGACTTGCTTTATGATAAATGCTACTCTCAATTTGACAAAATGATGTGAGTTTAGCCTCTCTGAATCTTACAGAAACTATAAATTATATATGAGAAAGACTAAAGCCATTGAATTATCAAGATTTTTTCATTTTGCTTCTCCACTGTTATACTAAGCTATGACTTTCTAGCTCCAAGTTGTAGTTCCTCAGTTGAGCCAACATTTGGTTATTAGAAATCTAATGCTTTTTTCTCTTAACACAAAATATGATGAAATAAAATGAAAAAATTAGCATGGTTCGGAGCACTCATGCAAATTAGTAAGGGCTCAAAGACCCATAGATAGGAATGAATAAGATATCAAGATGTGCAACAATGAATAAAAATGTAACATAACAGCCCAACCCTGGAACTCGTGCAGGGCCATCACCATCAGATGCATCATCGCCCTGGCGTCTTTCAGCCTAGCTTGGGCTGATGTTGACAATGAGCCCATGGAGTGTCCTGGAGTTATCTTCAAGGACACACAGGTGATATCCAACCTTTCACAGTATATACTTTGTGGCATATAATGGCACTGGCAAATGCCTATGAAAACCTCCTTGGAATAACTCAGAGAGGTACCAAAGTTAAAAATAAACCACAATTTCTAAGTTTAGGCTATAATGACTTAGGAGGGTATCCTCCAAGGAAGATTTAAAGAAGTTATTTTGGTTCCAACTCTATTTGAGAATCTTGCAGGAACTACTTAGGTTCTTATTCTGCATTTTCAGCACCCTGTATCATTTAAAGCTACAATAAGAATGTTTAATCACAACTAGTTGGTTAATTTTTCTGTGTCCCCATTAGTATGACTGCCACACCAGAGTGTGGGCTGGCACGATTCCTGTAATAAGTGTTGTCAACGGACAAGAGACAGAGGCAAGACTAGCCTGCACCCTGGAGGAGCAGCAGCTGTGGAAAGGCCGGTGTGGCTGGCAGGGTGCCAGGTGAGGAACAAGCTTACACAGCTGGCGCCTACAAGGGCCAGTTTGTGCGTTACCATCATTATGAAGGCTTCCCTGGGAGCTCTCAGAGGGCAGACACATGCTCAATTCCCAAACAGTTAGATTCATTTTCAATTATTCCATTTAAATTATAAGCACCAACAACCAGATGAATTTGATGTCAGATGTAAGAGGAATAAAATCCATTACCATGGAGCAGTGGTGTGGCTATTTCTTTGCCTCCTGAGAAGTACAGATGCAAGAATGGGGCTCAAAGAAAAGAAGCAGGAAAAAACTCATTGCCTGATTATGTTTCCTCTTCTGACCTTGCTTGTCTTTATGATCTATAAGGGTGTGTGTATGCCCATCTATGTGTTCAAAAATATATATTTAGATATGTGCATGTTTACACATAAGTATGATTTTTATTTATAATTCAGTCATATTTCTTATTTATTCATGCTATAAGCTGTGATAAATCCTCTCTAGGAGGTGGAATATGAATAAATATATAACCATATGAATAAATGTGGTCAAATAATATGTCAGGGTGAACTTTAGTCATTATTACTATTAACAGTAACTACTTAGTAAGCTCACACTAATGCGTGTGCAAGGCATGTGACCAGTGAGAAGGTAAGAGCATCTAAGGCAAAGCTCCTGACCCTCAAACTATTGAAATGTAATTGAGATAATAGGGCTGGTACATAAGAAGATAATAAATACACTATAGTATATGTTGTATGTATGTATACCCACACACACATACATATGTGTATATTGATAGGCCAAGGTCAAAAAGTATTCTTGCTTAAGAAAGAGAGAAATTAAAACAGACGGAAGGTGTATCTCTACAACCACATCTTAAAAGTGCAAATCGCTTCTCCTAATGATCTCCTTTCCCTGTGAGACTTAGGCAGACTCACAGCTTCCCCCTTTCACCTCAAAATCCAGGATGATTTTGTTTAAAACAACATTTCAAGAGGATTTCTTAATCCAGATATCACTTTGATATGTACTACAAAAGGGAGAGTTGTTGTTTTCTTTTCATGGACTTTTTATGGCACATTTTAAAGCATCTTACAATTTTTATTTATTTTAGTTTTTCCTTTTTATTGAATTTATTGGGGTGACACTGGTTAACAAAACTGGTTTCAATGGACTCAGTGACAAATAAGTTTTACTTCACAATTTAGAATGCACACACACACAGAACTGAAACATGTTTCACAGAACATCCTAGATCCTTTTCATATGTGACACATTCCATTGTTTCCCTCTATTTTGTTCCATGTCATTTCTTAAAACATTCTTACCATGACCCATTAAGTTAACTAGAGTATTAACAGCATTGTTTTCAGTCAACATGAAGCTTTAATTGTCGAAAGGTAAATGCTTTCGTTTTCTGAAGGAAAACTGTTTTTTTAAAATCAAAGGCAACTGGGCCAACTTGAGATGGATAGAGCATACTGCTTCTTATCTCCTACTTATTTGCTCAGAAATTCAAAATATGTAGAGTTATGATTCACTGAAGTCTCCCTCACAGGGGAAAATACATTCCCGAGTTGTACTCCCAGTAGGAACACATCAACCCACACACGTAAATCAAATTTCCAGCGCCTTTAGTACCAGTGTCTCCAGATTCTAAATATGGGCTGAACTCTTAGTTCTGCTTCTCTCTAGCCTTCATTACAATGAACCTTAAAAATATTTTCATGTATGCATACAATTCACTAATTCTGAAAACGGCATCACTGACAAATCAGTGATGACCTTAATTTTAGATTTCTACACAGAAAAAAATACATTGTTCAGGGGAAAAAAACCCTTTTAAATTAACTGACATCATGTTTAATCACCCAATTAAAAAAATTTGAAAGTAAAATGCTACTATTATTAATAACTCTGCTCAAAAATTGAAATTGTGAATAGAAACATTTCCAATTTTTCCAATATAATCTTTAGGCCTGTACGTTTCAGCTGGGTCTTAACATTCCCTAAGGGAAGATTAAGTAAGTTATGGGCGTTTTACCATGTCATCTCTAGTATAATACTTAATTCTTACTGTGTATTTGCAGTGCCAGATCACACTGGATGGAAACCCCACCTTTAATGGATAGTTCCATTATAGCCACAATCATATCACTTCCCAGCCGACCTATTAATAGCCCACCAATTAGAGCTTGGTGAGCTTCTGGCAGATTTGTGACTGTGTCTGAAACCTGCAATTTTAACTAATTATAGAAATTCTAGGCAGGAAACCCTCTGAAAGGATGATCAGTCTCATTCCTTTCTTTTAAAACTGTGAAACCACCCTAGACCAAGAGTTCTTTCTTCTATTTTAACTTGAAGAGATGTTAGTTAGCATGAAGGATCACTCACTATGTCATTGGAGTCATAGACGGTCCATTAAATGTGTAATCTTAATTAATCCTCATATGGTAATGTACAACAGTAGGAATTATTATCTCCATTTCACAGAGGGGAAGCTGGGGGAAAACTAAGTAAGTTGGTCCAGGATGCGGAGTGCACATTGGAGCTGGGATCTCACCAAGAGTCTGTCTGACTCCAAAATGAATGCGTCTGTTCTCTCTCCCAGCAGCAGGCTGCAGCCAGCCACACTGGCTCACAAGAGCTGCTGGGGCCCAGCTCTTCCCAACTCCAGCTTCCGTAAGGTCACGTCAATAAGCTGAAATCAGCCATGGAGGAGCACTTACACTGTGCAAATGGGCAAGCATTACAAATCAGGGCTTCTTCAGAGGGTCATTTATCAGCACACCACTGCCTATATATAACATTTGTATTTAATAGTTCACAATGTCCTGACTGGATGTTCCTGATGGCCAATCCTTTTTCATTTTCAAGAGCAAATAACGACAAGAGTACAGGCATAAAGTCCCTCAGCGTGTGCTCCTCACATTTACTCCCTTTGCCCACCGTTAAGAAAAACTCCAGACTCAACTCAAAGTAGTTGTGATAATATAATGATCCCTACGTCCACATCAACAAAATTTAATAACTATTAACATATGCCAACCTTATTTTACCTGTCCTCTCTAAACTTTTTCTTCCTAGATAGATTATTTGAAACAAATATCAGAAATTAGTTCATTTTATTTGTAAGTACTGTATAACATTTTGATTCTCTCAGAGATAAAATCATTTTAAAACATAATACCACTACCATACTTTAAAATTATCAGTAATTTCTTAATATCATCTAATACTCTGTCCATATTCAACTTTTCCCACTTGCCTCAAAGCTGTTACAAAGTCGCTTTGTTCAAATCAGGAATTGAAGTACACATATTACATTTGGATAAAATGTATCTTAAATATTAATTTATCTTAATACATTAATTTTTATAGTCTCCATACCTATTTTCCCCTTGCCATTTGTTTATAGCAGAAACCGAATCATTTGTCCTATAGAATATCTTACATCGTGGGTTTGCTGATTGGACTCCACGGTATTACGTAACATCTTTCCCTTTCTTCTGTATTTCTTGAAAATTGATAGTTAGACACAGAGGTTTGGACAGATGCATATTCTACTTTTTGACCAGTATATTTCACAGGTGGGATTATCTGCTACTGCATCACATTAGAAGGTATACAACATCTACCGTCCCTGTTTTTGTAATTAGTGGGCCGTGTGTTCCCAGTGTGGGAACAGACGTGCAGCTCCTACAGAGATCCCACGCCAGCCTGTCACCAAAGGGCCTCAGAAGCATCGACGATCGTTTCCTGGATTCGTGTTTCAGCAGGGGCTGCGGAACAGCGAAGGCCTGGTCCTCGCATTCCTTCTGCATTTATTAGCCGGGATATCTTTTATAAAGCAGACAACTTTCTTATCGACTCTTTCGTTAGCCCAAATTACAGTTTTTCAGGAAAGGCAGAATAAATGTTTATTTCTTTACTATCAACCAATTATTAGAATGAATTTATGCCCTCATATCCTTCAAAAGTGGTCAAAGAGGTTATTGGGTTTTACTTTTTCCTATCATTTCGCAATCATAGATTTTAATATACTTCATGTGTTTCAACAATTCTTTCAAATTGGTTCATGTATCTTTTTGACACAACCCTAGTGATTTCTGATACCTTCCTTGCTTTTCTAGTATATTCTGCACTCTTGTACATTTCCTGCCCCACTTCTAGAAGCAGGCATTTTTCTGAAGATCCTGGTTTCCTGTTGTGGAAAGTGGTTCTTCCTACCACTTAAACGCATTTTCTCTCTCCCAGGAGAGATTCTTAGCCAGAATACTCTAAGCACTCTCAAAATACAGATAAGATACAAAGGACTGCCAACCAGCTTCTGAAATTTTATTTCTTAGAGCAAAAGTTGTCATCTTATTATAGGATCTATCAGGTTAAATGTATACAATCTTTACTGTAACCTAACTCATTATTAGTGACTATCTATAAGACTATACTGTATACATGCTTTATATATTATTAGAGGATTGGGAAGATCAAGATATGGGGGGACCTGAAATCTAAACAATTGGGAGGAAGTGCTCCTTTAGAAAATGAAATTACTTACAAATACAAAGTTAGACAAGAAAGTGAAAACGTATTTAGGGTGAGAAAAAAATCACCACAAATTGCAAATGTAGAGAAAGCCTAAAAATACAATAGAAATTAGAAAATATAAAAAGTAACATATTTTTATTAATTTACTCCTACATTTTTGGTTGCCTTCTCTTTGATGGCAAATATAATAATGATTTCATATAATAATGATTTTGTGATATCATTCCATAGAAAGATCAGAAAGATAATTCACCCTTTTCTCCAGTATGGTTGACCAGACCACCACTTAATTTTTGCAAGCTAAAGTGCTTAAAAACCTGTGACTTAATACACAAACATACTCTTACCTGTAGGATTACTATAGTTTGTGTCTTATTGGGAAACTTTGGTAAATTCTATTTTAAGCAATTCCCATTTTAAAAGGGAAAAATGTATGATGCATTTATAACTCTACACACCAGTATATTATCTAGCATATTTTTGATAGAAAAGAACTTGTGACTAGGGACCAAACAGAACTAAACCATCTGGTTACAAGTGTACATGTCTGGTGATTGAAATGAATTTTACACAGATTAGCTTCTGATTCTGTATATTTCAACCATTATTTCTCCTCTGCTGCCTCTATACTTCCAGGGTTGGGTACTGTAGGACACTTTCATAACACAGCACAGCCTACGGCCATGCTTGGGGAGTCAGCTAAATACGTGAAAGGACTCAGAAGCCCTTCCCTCCCTGGCAATAGCTCACTTATACACAGAAGGGACTGCAGACTCCAAACAGAGCCCACTAAACCCACAGTAAATGTATCTCCAACATTTTGTCCTCTATGCCCAAAGCCACCTCCAATCCCACCCAAAATTAGGAAAAGGGAGATGGAAGGAGAGTTGGAGTAGAAGGAAACAGTGGTTTTTACCAATTGCGGTTAAAATACCTTGCTTTAGCAAAAACTACAAAAACATACTGCCACCCGAACACACTCGTCAGCCCCTCCAGGGCCTTGGAAGGGCCTATGCAAGTGAGGGAGCCTTTAGTTTAAGCTTCATTGGATTCACAGTAAGTCTCAGTTGTAAGAGAAAATTGTGACCTGCCTGCTCAGTTTTTTTTGTTTCCTGCTTTAACCTTTCTGTCAGGAACGGGTTCCAAGTCCTGGAACATGTATGTACCGTTTGGCTCTGGGCCCATCTGCAGGTGACTCCAGTGCCCACAGACAGGAGTCCAGGCTGCCCATGCCCATCCCGTTCTTCACTAGACCCTGCTCTGGAACGCAGAAGCACCTGAGTCTGCACTGTCTCGAAAGCAATCCCTACAGGTAATGAACGAGTAACAGTATCACATACAATTTTTCTCCTATCTAAACTCCTCACTGGTGGAATCAATAGTTTATATGAATCCATAGTTTATAAGAAGCCGTGGATTAAATATACAGGACACCTACATAAATATATCCAGCCACTCTTAGCAGAAGCCAAGATTACAAATGAAAACTTAAAAAAAGTCGTAGCAAGTATTTCTAGCTAGTATTATAACACACTCACTAGCAAGAATAAGAACAACATACTGTTTGTTATAGGGTGCTGTGTCTGTCAAGTCTGGGAGGTGCTCGCAAACATTTCAGGAAAATTTCCAGAGCTATTATTAGACATAACACAGACTTTCCTACCTCGTTTCAGCCTGGACATCTCTGGAAGGGGTCCCGGTGATTACAGCAGGCGGCATGCTCGGCATCCCAATAGGCAGCCAGCCCTGGGCCCAGCACAGCAACAGGGTTTTATGGGAGGAATTTTTATTTTTATTTTTTAGATACTTCAAAAGAAGGACAAGGTCATTCCCAATGTCAGAATTTCTAGCTAAGCCATAACTTTTACTTGTGTATCAACAGTACTGAGAGAAAATAAAATAAAATACAAAACAGAAACAATAATCTCCTCCACAGACAAAAAACCTGTTACTACAAAAATAAGTCTTTAAAATTAGCAGCTCTGGATATCCAGAATGCACTGTTAAAACGCCACCAGCATCACCACCCAAAATCACAGGTAATATTCATTTCGTACTTACTATTCATCAGGCACTGAGCTAAGTGCCCTATATTAAACTTTGCAGTACCCAGAGTTTACACATGAGGAGGACAAGAGAGTGAAAAAATAACAAACTGGACCAAGTTATAACCTGTAAGTGGAGTGGGGACCAGGATTTGACCTTAGGCAATCTAATTCCATTGACAATTTGTTATCTCTTGCTCTACACTGCCTTGCAGTGCTAGTAAGCTTGAAAAAACACTTCGCTTGATCTTGAACTTGTGGTAATACGAAATTTAAATCTTTATTAGTACAAGGAAAAATTTTGTTTTAATTTAATTAATTTATTTTTTTGAGAGAGGGGATGGGAGGCAGAAAGAGAGGGAGAATAACATTGATGTGAGAGAGAAACATTCATTGGCTGCCTTTTGTACTCACCCCTACCGAAGACTGAACCTCCAGCCCAGGCATGTGCCCTGACAGGGAATCAACCAGGGTCCTTTCAGTTTGTGGGATGATGGCCAGCTGAGTCACGTCAGCTGGGGCCAAGGAAAAATATTTCTCCTTTTCCTCTCTTAATTTCTAAACAGATCTTTCATTCATGATAACACTGAATTTTGTGTATAGTTAGTAATGTAACATTTAGATTTTTAGTTTTTAAAAACAGTAGCTTTTGCATACTCAAAATTAAATTAACATTGGAAAATAAATTCTTAAATAAATTATATTTAAAAAAAGTAGAGCTATATCAAGCTGATAAGAATAGGAAAAAATCCAATGTTAGCTGTTTTTATACATATTCTAAAGACAGAAAGAACTGGAGGAAATCTTGAACCCGACAGAGTTAAGTTTGTTCTTGGTAGCAGTACTGGTGTGGCAGATCTGAAACTGCTTTGTGTGCACTGTAGGACTGAGGAAATACGTAAATACAGGCTAGAACAGAAGTAGGTTCACAGCTGTGCATATGGAAAGTAACACAATAATTAATAAACAATAATACAAGACTTTCAACTTAAGTCTTTCACATACTTACAACTGTAAACTTACTTTTGCTTTAGCTTGAAGGATGAGAATTCTAACTTGAGAGAAGAGACACCCAAGTATGGAGTGGGGGAAGGAGAGAATGATGCTGGAGTGAAGTCCATGGTGGCAGCACGGAGGTGCTCTACTGTATAGTTCTAACCATACTGGACACATATAGGTTCATGTATATGTATATGTAGGGGTGAATATGTGTATTTTTTATTATTCACTAAAAAGGCCTACAAATGATGACCCTCCGGTAGTACCAAGCAAACCTAGTGTCCAGATCTGGGCTTCAGAACAAGGCCTCCTGGGATAGGAAATCAGGAGTTAAACCTGAAGTGTCTGGATGTGCCACAGAGAACGTGCACACATGATGAGGATATGTCAGAAAGAAACAAACCAGCTACGCAAGGCTTCCTCCAGTCACATTTGGTACAGTTTGAGCATCAAGTAGATGAAAAGAAGAAATTATAACAATGTTGAATTGAAAGTGTATTCATAAATACATAGTGATGCTGAAAGTTTTTTAAGGGGAGAGGGAGGAGAAGGAAAATCAAAGCCAATCAACTAAGAAACATAAAAGTAATGATAGAAATAGAAAATCATAATTTTACAACCACATAATAATAACCTATTCTGGTATAATCATCAATGCATACTAAAACCACCAGGTAAAAGTCAGGGGACAGGAAAATCACACAGTCTCAAAGCATCACTGTCCGATTCATATGCAGATTCTACTGGAATTTAAGAGGGAAACATTTGCTTTACAATAGAAAAATCATGCAGACATCACCTTTTCCTTAACATCTCCAATAACGGAACACTTTCATAACCCATGTTTCCCGAGAAGGACGCTGGGAAGGACGCACCACGGCCTGTGCAGACACCCTGCCCAGAATGCTTCATCCGAATCTAATCATGAGGAGACAGGCAAACGAATCCAAAATGAAGGGCATTTTGAAAAACAACTGCACTGAACTTTTAAAAAATATCAACATTATGGAGAACAGCAATACTTTTTTAAAAAAGCTGAAAACTGGTTAAATTTAAAGGAAATGAAACTAAACAGAAATGGCAGCTAACAGAATGTAATTAATCCCAACTTCAATCCCAGTTTGAAAACAATAAGAAAGTGACTACAAAGATATTATGGGGACAGTGGCGATACATGAGTACCATACTTTTTATATACCAGCACTCTTACTAACACTGCTCTCTCACTACTCCCCGGTATGTTGCAGAGAATATTCCAGTTCTTAGAACATCCATGCTGGAGTATTTAGTGGTGAAGTGTCTTGGTTTCTGCAATAATTCTCAAATGCTACAGCGTGTGTATATATGCATGTAGGACTATTAATGATATATAAATTAATGTACATATGTGAAAAAAATAAATTAATATTTTATGTACTTTAGAGAGTAAGAGAGCTAATGCAAAGGTAGAAAAAACAATATTTAGTAAAGTTAGTTGAGGGGAGTATATGGGTGTTCCTTGAGTTATTTCTGCAATTTGATGTAGATCGAAATTGATCAGAGTAAAACATAAATTACAGTTGTAGGTAAGCGGTTCAATTTGGAAATAATGATCTGCAAACTGATAAGTGGGGAGAATGTATCACTATGAAGATGGTATAAGTGTAGGTGACCACCTCTCTGGAAGAGCTTAGGGTGAGCATTGAATTGACCAAGTAAACTCAGGAGGTCCTATTTGGTACTGTAATGGGTAAACAGAAAAAAATAGAACTAGAAAAAATTTTAAATAACATTTTAATGTTAGCTTGATTCAAATTTAAGTTTTTATATTTTATTTGTGAACAAAATGATATGATGGTCACCACTTTAGGTCAAACTCATGGATTTTTTTGGTCCAAATTCCCTAATTTCCAGTTTAAAAATTATGAATGCATTTTATCCTTCAAAAGATACATTTTCTCTTACGTTTTAGCTCTATTAAACACGAACTTTCTGAAATCCTTTTTGAGTCTTTGTAGTTGAGAGGTCCATGCCACATAGCAGGGTAATGGTTTCCATAATGAAAAAGTGATTCTGATTACTTATGATATGTTATTTGCCTCTTTAGAACTCCAAAGGTTTTCTCTTGGGTTTGGTCCCATTCATACGCTACACAATTTTATAGTCTCCAGTGACATTCCTTTGTTTTTGCAGCCTGAAAAAATGATATCCTATTCTTTTTAATCAGTCTAGCTATTGCCAATTCCATGTCACTTCTTTCCCAACCAGTTAGTTTTTTTCTGGAGGCAAAACAAGTGAAAGAGAACGTACTTCTCTAAATCTCTTTATATAGCCTAAGGTACATTTATAGTTTCATTTCTGAGACCTTGATGATGTCCGCCAGTTGTTTATTTTTTTTAATGAAAGCTAACTTTTGTTTGCAACTGCACCTTAGTTTATAATTTCAAGGGACAAATTGTAGGGCTCTAGACCTGTGCCCCACCTTCGCAAAGAACCGTGAAGATGGGCTCTGAGCAACTGCACTTATATACACACCCATGTGCATTTTTTTTCTCTGTGGAGAAGAAGAAAGGTTCTCATTTGATTATTAAAGGGATAAAACCCTTGGAGGCTTAACTACCACGCTGGGTCTAATCGGTTCCCTCTGTTTCATCCCACTACCCTCGAGTCCCATCAACATCTTCCCCTGAATACTGCACCATTCTCCGGTCAGCCCTCCTGCCTCTGTCTCTCCGTCCTGTATTCCATCCTCCACAGCTCTGCCAAGGTGGTTTTTTAAAACACAAACCAGACATCATATCCAACTCTGAATTTTATTATATACTTTACAGTATGTTGAGCACTATAGGTGTTCAATGAATAACCAATGAATAAATGAATGGACAAATGAACTCCTGCTGATAGTCTGAGTTCTCAGCCCAGGACCCCAAAACAAACCTCCCTGACTTGCTCCCTGTGACACCCTAACACCTTTGAGCCTATGGAGCTGGCACTGTATTAGGTGTAACAAAATAGACTCCAACACTTTAAATTAAAATCATAGTCTTCAGGCCTGGCTGGTGTAGCTCAGTGGATTAAGCACGGGCTGGGAACCAAGCGGTCCCAGTTCGATTCCCAGTCAGGGCACATGCCTGGGTTGCGGGCCGGGTTCCCAGTGAGGGCCACGTGAGAGGCAACCACACATTGCTGTTTCTCTCCCTCTCTCTCTCCTTCCCCTCTCTCTAAAAAAATAAATAAATAAAAATCTTTAAAAATCATAGTCTTCAAGTATAGCACAAAAATATGCTCCTTGTTTCAATGTTACAGATTGATTACAATTAGGGTAGTAGGCATGTGACATTGAAGTTTGTTTAGAATGGCCAAGAATGTCTTCCTCTTTGGAGAAGATTTCAAAGAGCTATTACACAAAAGAAAACACTATTTAACATACTATTTAATATTTAATCATAGAAACGAGCAAAGAGGTAATTGGGGTCTAGGAGCAGAAAACTTTTAGGGATTACAATTTTATACAAAATTTTTTTCCTAGTTATCAGTGTGAGATGTCACAGCTTTGACTTTGAGACAGAAAAAGACTGCCTGCCCTCCGGGTCAGGCTGACATAAAATCATCCCTGAGTCCAGCGGCACAGACTTCCCACATCACATTTAATCTACATGCAACCAGGACACTGAACAGCTGTGAACTCCTATAGTCTATGACATTCCCCAGAGAAAACTGACTGCACTCAAAGTACCTCTGTCTGAATTTTCTAGAAGACTAAAGAAAAATAGCGAGACATTTCACTTCTAAAGATTGTGTACATGTAATATGTTTGGAAGAAGGAAGCACATTTGAAGAATGAAAAGGAACATTTGTCAATGGACAATTTTTTTCTTGATAAATAGGGTTTAATTATATATTCAGGGGCAATCACAAAGAAATAGGTTTATATGGGAGGTGACATACATCTTCAAGATAAGGAATATTTCAAGAGAAATGAAGGTAACAGCTATTGCCAATGCTGAAAGGATGATATTTTCTTGCTCGAGGTTGGTACATAGGCTGTGGGGTTTTATTGTTGAAAGAGAAAGCCGGTAACAAGCTGTCATTTGAGAGTGGCACTCTGCCTTTTTCAGTCATTTGGCTATATCGGTAACTCACATTTATTCCATACACAGTGGGTAATTGACTGTCTTTATCAGAAGTAGAAGAAAAGCAAACTGATAATGTAGAGAGGTGAGAAACCAAAACACTAAAGTCTTTCGTGGTTACCTACATAACATTACAAATTTTCTCTGATTCAATGTGGCATAGCACAAGACTTGTTTGAATGATGGCTACACCATTCTCCACCAAACTGTACAACTAAGAGGCACTGAATCCACTGGACAATCGATATGGTTGTACCCTGACACAGGGGAGAAGTGATTGAGGCAAAAGAGCAGCATAATAATCTTGAGATTCAAAAAGGCAAACATTTGGAAACAATGCCTATTGCTTCACCTTTTGCCACTGGTATTCCTCAAGGATGAAACACAAACACATGCATTAATTAAATGTATAATATAGAAGAGACACATAGATTCATTTAAATAATTCTGACTTTACTATCTTCAGAATGCATGTTTTGTCCCAAGACTTTTTACCATTTGAGGAAAACTTGACAAAAGAGTCAAATAATATAGGTTGTTTATAAAGTTAGGAAACTAATGTGGAATAAAAATTATCATTATTATTGAAATATAACTGACATATAACATTATATCAGTTTCAAGTATGCATTTCATATATGTAGAGAAAACTTATTTTTAAATAGTATGTAAGTTACATTTTAAAACAATACATCCAATAATTATTTTCAGGTGAAGGATCTCTAAATGTAAAGTACTGTGGTTAATGGTAATTCTGGAAACACTGGGAAAATATTTGTTGTATTTTAGATTAATACTTGTACACATTGCTTTACATTTAGAGGTATTTTACCTAAAAATGTATCTGCAGGATTAAAAAATTACACTGAGCACATTATTTTAAAATATAAGCTAACACACAGTATAGATATAAATTATAGTCCTTTCCAGCTTCATGGACACACTATATTACATAGCACATAAATCATTCAACCTCTTTAACAACAAATAACGTTAAAAAATATAAAAACAAAATCCCAATAAGACAGTCCCTGAGACTAATAACTTTTTAATGAGACCTCTAAATGTGATCTACAAATTGATAAAGGAGGATGTGACTATTGCTCTGTAGAAGTCTCCTGCATCTCTGAGGGCTAAACCATCAGCATGGAACCATGTGTGGGGGCTGGTGTTAAAGTAGGTGCTAAGGTCTGAATTCCATCACTGTGAATATTTTCTTAAACCTAAAAAGGATTGTCCTTCTTCTGGAATATTATTAATACTAGCTTCCTTTTTCTTTACCAGGAACAACTCTTCCTGGGATAGGAAAGGAGAGGAGAGGAGAGGAGAGGAGAGGGGAGGGGAGGGGAGG
>PVJI01001039.1:0-204584 GCA_004026765.1 Micronycteris hirsuta
GGCCCTGGTGCACCTCTGCCACTCCCCACCCCGCCCAGCGGTCACCAAGCCCAACCCCTCCCTACCCTGCTCCCACTCTGCTCCGGGCCAGAGCCCACCACCTCTCCTGCTCCCTGCCTCGAATTTCCCTCCAATCACCCCCAAACCATTCTCAAAGTGGCCCCAGAGCCTTCCTTCAAGGTGACATGTCCCTTCTCGGCTTAAGACCCCTCAATGGCACCCACTGTCCTCAGGACAGCCCAACTCCTCCGAAGAACTCCGGGCCTCTCCCGTCCACCCCGCCCCCACCCATCCTCCTTGCCCGCTGGCCTTCACACACAGTGTTCAAGCTTCAGTCACGGTCTGGGGTACACTCTCTGTCTTCACCTGCCCAACACTTCTCCTTCTCGGAGACTTAATGACAAAACGTACCCCCTTCTGCTCTGACTTTACCTCTGGGCCAAGTGTTGTTCCACACCCTTAACATGGATTTACTCACTGAATCCTCGTGACACCCTCTTAAAGCAAGCCCTCGACTGCCCCTCTGGACAGTTCAGGAACATGAAGAACAAGGGCTCCCCAAAACGTGTCAAGGCCACAGGGCAGTGGTGGCGAGCCCAGCGGACGGGCTCGAGCGCCCACCACTGTGCTCTCCTGCTCCTGGTGTCCCCCCTCCCACGACCCTCCGGTCCCGCCCGACGGGCCAAGGCCCGTCTCTGAGCCCCTGACTGTTCTCTGCACACCTCCACTGCAGCCATTTTTACACTAGAGTCAGCTCTTTGTGTTTGTCCCTCAGCGGCCAGGTCCCCGGGAAAGGTTTTTCACTTCTGCCCCTTTAAGGCCCACACAGTGCCTGACATCACACGTTCAATAAGGGGGCTGTGGTGAGTGGGCAGACAGATGAGAGGGAGTGGGGGGCCTGCCTGGCGGGCTGCGGGGGAGGAAGTGCACCAGGGGCCGTGTGGGGGGCAGACGGCGGACGGACAGCAGTATCCTCGGGGTGTGGAAGGGAGAATGCACGCAACGAGTGCGGGTGTCTGGCTCGATGCTGGACGTGGGGCTGGGGGGCCGGGGCAGGGGGTGTCTAAGAGGCGACCTTGGGACGCAGGCCATCTTACCTTCTTACGCACCTGCTGCTCTTTGGCTGAATGGGCCTTCACGTGCTTGCGGAGGGAGCTGGGGTCGGTGTAGCGCTTGGAGCAGCCGGGGATCTGACAGGCGTACGGCTTCTGCAACGTCAGAGGGGCAGGGGTGCGGTGAGTGGGAGGCCCCCCGCCAGGCCCAGGGTCCAGCTGTGTGGCCTGTGGTGGGATGGCGGCTGGGCGAGGGGCAGGCTGCAGGCTCACGCCCGGTCCCTCCATGTCCCCACCAGCAGGGGTCTTGACTCAGCCAGCCCTGCCCGAGGGTTTGGGAAGGTGTTCAGCCTGGTAACGAAGGAGGGGGTCTATCTCTATTCCATCATCGCGCTGGGACCCCAGGTAAGTCGCTTCTCCTCTCTGAGTCTCCCATTTCTCCTCTGTGAAACGGGGCCCACTGGGGATTCTCCCAGCTCGACACTGGCTCTGAGAAAGCTCACCCTTGGTAGCCCAGAGCAGCAGCGAAGCAGCAAGGGGGCAAGGAGTGAAGCAAGGTGGCCGCCTTGGAGAGGAGGAGGAGAGAAGAGGGGAACAGAGAGGGAGAACATGGGGCAGGGGACACGAACACGGGGTCAGGCTGGAGTGCGGCAGGCCCCCTGGCCAGGAGCAGCAGAGCACCCCGGCAGTAGCTCCAGGGTCCCCAGACGGCACTCCAGTCCTTGCTCCAGCAACCACGGGATTCCGGACAGGACCTGTGTCTCAGCTACAGACCTGGGTGGCTGGGCATCTGCGCCCTTTGTGTCCCTCACCCTTGGGGCCCCCACTGCTCTTCTAGAACAAATCCATGCCCACTGCCTCCCTTGGTTCCTGCCTGGGTCCCGCCCTGCTCTCTGTCTGCCCTGGCACTCCCAGAGCTGGCCACCCTCTCCCAAACCCTCCATGACTCCCTGGAGCCCTTGCATACAGCCCATCTCTGGCCAACAAAGGCCCTCTGTGACTTGGGCCCTGCTTAAGTCTTCGCCCCTCCTCCTGCCCCTGCCTGGAGCTCTTACCATCTCCTCTGCAAGCCCTCCTCGAACCTGCTTCCCACCTCTCCCTGCTGAGCTTCCCATCCGCAGCGCTGCCCACCCTGCACTGCTGGGTCTGTCCAGGGTCCTGCTCCACCGGGTGGTGAGTCTTCCTCAGGGGAGGGTCCCTGGTTCCTTCCTCTCAGGTGCCAGGGACTGAGCCAGAGCAGGGGCTCCGTGGGTGTAACTGGACTCTGAGCTCTCCCACACGGGCTTCCACAACACCATGCCTGGGGATTGCAGCTGGGACTGGGCCTCGAAACCCTCCCCGTTTCCCCATTTTGAACACACCTAGTGGTTCCGGTTCCTCGGGGGCCCCGGCCTCCAGTGACTATAGGGTCAGGAGCAAGTTTGGAGGGGTTGGCACCTCCTGGATTACTAGGAATGGCTGTGTCCCCGCCAGCTGTGCCCAAGTGGAACTGCCCCCTAACCGCAAGGCCACTCTGCCCTCTGGGTTGAGGCGAGTTTGGCCAACCTGACTCAGGGACCTCGTGTGGGAAGGGATGCGGAAAGAGACAACCATACCTTGGTGCTGCCACGGAGAGTTGTCAGGTTAGAGAAACGGAGAGCAAAAAGAGAGAGACAGAGCAGTGAGAGGCTTGTCTTGCGGAAGGGAAGGCGTGGGGAGGGGGGTACACAGTGCTACTCAGACCCGCCCCCGCCCAACCACAGAGATCCAGACAGATGTACCTGGAGACAGACAGACACACACAGGACCCCTCTCCCATGGGCTTGACCCCCCCACCCAACAAATGTGCAGATACACACACACACACAGGCCCCTCTCACCCTATCCTAGCTCCCTCTCTCCCCTCTCTCTGCGGCTCTGCCCTGCCCTGGGCCCTGTCCCTTGGGGACGCTGATACAAATCCACGTGCTTTTGTCAAAAAGCAAACAAACAGCTCTGAGTGTGCAGGCACACTTGCCCAGAAAGAGGGCATAAGGCCCATCTCAGTGTTTGTTTTTCCAGGGCCTGACGTGTGTAGAGCATTCCTTCGGCCCAGCTCCCCCACGAGCCCTTGGCAAACCCGGGGGGAGGGGGGGTGTCCCAGCAGCAGCCAAGTCCCAGGCCCAGAGTCACAGTGCCGGCTCCAAAGCCTTCTCACCAACGAGGGCCCTCCTGGTCGTGCGTGAGGACCGCCCGCACAGCCCTCCAGTCTGAGCTCCTGACTCGCGCTCACGCACCGCGCGCCCCCACACGCAGGGCTGGTGCCAGTGCCCACCACGCCTGTCTTTCGGTCTCACGCCCACCCCGGGGGAGCATCTCCACTCTGCAGATGAGGAAGTCAAGGTGGACGCTTTGCCCGAGATTTCGAAGGAACAATGCCCATTGCACCCTGCTAGGGCGCCTCCTCTCAGGGCTGCTGCCCTGAATGGTCCAGGGAAGTGGGCAAAGGAGAGATCGTCAGCTGAGGCCAGAGAAGGACAGTGGCCTATTTAGGGAGTCGGTGCATTCAAGACTGGAACCCTGCACTGAGCGTTGCAGACATGGCCGGGTTTGGTCAGCATTCTGCCCGCGGGCCAGAGGGTGGAAAGGAGGGGCTCACCCGTGCTGTGCAGGCCACGCATCAGACCTCTAGTCCGCCCTCAAGGTAAGTGTTTGAGGAAACTGAGGCCCGGAGAGGCCAGGTGGCATTTCTAAACATCTGGGACCAAGTGCAGGGCCAGGGTTAGGGCCCCGGCTGGTCCTCTCCAGTCTGTTCCACTGCTTTCCTGCCCGTGGAGAGAATCCCATGTTCTCTGGTGCCAGAGGGGAGCTGGGGACATGACCAGGCTCCCTCTGGAAAACAAGGCCCAGAGTGCATGGGGCTGTAACCCTCTGGGCCTCTGCACCCCGGGTGCTGGGAAAGCAACCTCGCCACTCAGAGCTGCCTGTGGTGTTTGCGCGGATGGGCGCAAGCAGGGGGCTGGGCTTGGCCGCGGTACCTCCCAGGCTTCACCAGGACCTTCTGGGGCAATGAAGGCCTGAGATAACCCTGCAGACTCCTTCTGGGCCTGACCTGGCCTGACCCTGGAGCTCTGTTCACACACCAAGTGGGGGCCAGAGGCCTGCTGCTTTGGGGCTGGGGCCGGGAAATGCAGAATGGAGCAGGGAAAGGGAGTAAGTCAGGGGGGCGGCCCTGAGAGGCCTCGTGCTACTGGTGCTGCCTGTGGCCTCTGGGAGACGTGACCAGGGGCTGGGGCACAAACTGCCTCTCGGGGCCTGGGCTGGGCCCCAAGGGCAAGGGCTGGGTGTATGAGAAGATAACGCAAGCAGGGATTCGTTAGCACACCACCTCACTGCACATCCCCCACACAGCCTGTGTTAGCGCAGTCTGAGACGGGGAGGTGGTGGCAGGGGTCAGGTTCAGGTGGGGGACAGGCTCTTTCTTTTTACGCTTGTCCCCTCTGCTCAGCTCCACCTCTCCAGGGTGGCTGACACACCGACTTTTCCAACAAAGGCACTGGACTTGGAGTCAGACTGGCCCAGGTTTGCATCCCGACTCTGCCACTTATCAGCTGGGTGACAGTCACTGACTTCATCTGAGTCTCAGGTTCTTGTCTGCAAAATGGGGATAAGGGTCCTTGCCTTGTGCGCTGTCACCAGGACTAAACTGGAGGAGGGTTTGTGTGATATGGGGTCGGGGTGGGGGAGATGTGTAGAACATTCTGTCCAGGGCCTTGCCTGGACCCAAACATGACCTCCCTGCTCTTTTCTGCCACCCCCTCAGGCCTCCCAGCCCCCCACCCGTGGAGTTCCCCAAGCATCTGCATGAAGAACAGAGACACGGGTGGGCTGCAGGCCCCGACATGGACTCTGCCTGCAGACCCGTCTTCTGTGGCTGCGGGGACTGGGGTCCTCCCAGGCCAAGTGCACCCCTCACACAGGCCCTTGAGATTGGTGTGATGCCCACCTCTGAGGCATCTCTGTCACTTTCCAGCCGAGCAGGCTCTGAAGCTCCCAGAGCCCTGCTTTCCTCACCTGTCAAATGGGTCAGTGGCCCCCTGACAGGCAGAGTTAGTGTGAGATCATGGGAACCACAGGAAGCGCTCTGTTAACCGTGAGGTCTGTACGCAGAGGCGGCTTAGACAGCCTGTGGGAAGCCGCGGGCTATCTCACTGTCCAGCACAAACGAGGGAAAGGAGGCGACACACAGGCACCTAGGGCCAGGCCCCTATTCCAGGGCCTTGAGGCTTAGGTCCCTCAGATCCTCACCCAGCTCCTCACCCAACTCCTCACCCAGCTCCTCACCCAGCTCCTCACCCATTGGACTCAAGGGGAAAAGAACGGCCTGGAGAGCCTCTGGCCTGTCTCCATGGCGGCCATGGGGTGGGAAGAGCAGGGAGGGCCTGCTCTGGGGCCAGCTGACCACTGAGGCCTGGGGAGAGGACTCGGGGTGGGAGCCCACCCTCTCCACGGGGAGATGCAAGGTCGCCAGTGCCCTGGCAGCACCCACGGGCTAAAGCAGCGCTTCCCAACTGAGGGAGACTTTCCCACCTCCTCCCCAGGACTGTCACAATGTGTGGAGAAATTGTGGGTTGTCACAGCGGGAGGTGGGAAATCACTACCTAGGGGACAGTGGCCAGGGACGTGCTAAACATCCTCTAATCACAGGACTTCCCTGTCTCTCCGAACAGTCGTTCTGCCGAAAGTGTCCACAGGCTCCAGGACGAAGGCAGGGTTTCTGCGTCAGACAAGGGGGAGTGTGCATGTCCCCCACCCCCTTCCCCTTGGCCCCCACCCGCGGGCCTACCGTGTCAAGGTGGGTGCGCTGGTGCTTGGCGCGGTCGCTGGAGTTGCTGAAGGCCTTCTGACAGCCTGGGTGCTGGCACAGGTACGGCTTCTCGCCCGTGTGGCTCCGCAGGTGGATCTTGAGGTTCTCCAGCCGAGAGAAGGCCTTGCTGCAGCCTTCAAACTGCGGGAGAGGCTGGTGAGGGATGCTCTGCAGCCCCTGGAGGGCCCAGCACCCAGCCTGGACATGGCCTCCAGCACCCTCTGCCCTCCGCCCCCCCGGCACCCCATCCAGCCCACGGTCTCCGGGCACCCCAGTTAGCTCCCCACAAAGTACTCGGCGCACAGACTCTATCTGGGAAGCCCTGGTAGGTCCAGAAAAATGCACCCCTGGCCTAGAAATGGCCACTAGGGCTGGAGAAGACAGTGGTCTGTCCACCTGTGGATCTGGAAGGATCGCCTCTCCAATGACATCTGGACACAGGGCTGCCCAGGGGAAGCCGCTGACAGAGAGACGCACCCTGCTGCTCTCTGCCTAAAGCCCTCTGGGCCTGGCATTCAGACCCCCTCCCAACACACCCCCACACACACCGTCCTGCCCCTCCTGACTTCCACCTCATACTCTGGAAACAACAGGGGTCCACCAGGCAATTTCAAGCCTTTGTTCACGCAAGTCTCTCAGCAAGGAATGTCCTCTGTCTCTTGTAATAATCCACCCAATCCCCCTCAGCCTTCAAAGTCCAGCTTGAATGCCGCCCGGTGGAGGCAGCCATGCTGGTCCCCTTGTGGGGCTGGCGGCCCCTTCCTGCCTTCCCCCACTGTCTGGCCATGCTCCCCTCGGTGTGCGTTGTGGGTGAGGAGAGCCCCAACGCTGACCAGCAACTGCTCCCTCCGTCCAGGCCTGGTGCTGGGTGTTTAGCCACAGAACAACCTGTGAAGTGTGTGGCCTCAGTGTCCCCACCTCAGAGATGAAGGCTTCCTGTGTGGTCATAGGACAGTGACAAGGCAGAGACAGGATGCAGGCCACATCTGATGCCAAAGCCCAGGTGGCTTTCTCTGCTACCAGCTGCCCTCCTGGGGCAGGTGGGCAGGGGGAAGTGACCCTTGAGGAGAAAGAGGCCAGAGGAGGCCAGTTCCCTCTTCGGAGCCACCGGTTTCATCCCCCAGGCCAGCGTGGAAGTGCCCCCCCGCATCTTTGAGCCAGTGCAGCTGTGTCCCCCTAGCGCTCCTGCAGGGCTCTTCCCACCGCTCTGGGCTGGCCTGCAGCGGGGGGCGGGAGCTAACAGCCCCTGCCTGTGTCTACACTTGGAAGACGTGACTTTTCCCTTTCCTGAGCTGAGCACTGGGTTCCTTTTTGCCCCCATCTCCCAACTTTAAAGACACCTCATCTGTTAGCGCACTCGTGGGTGGAGGCCAGAGGGGACCGTGGGCAGAGTCAGACCCAATGGTCCACGTAGCTTACTTTCTCAGCCCTGAGAGGTTGATGCCCCCATCCAGGGCAGCTCGGCACAGGCGGTCGTTTTCAGTGTGGGCTGTGCAGTTGGATAAATTGGCTGCAGCCCTGTGCTGGGTGAGGCGGAGACAGAGCGAGAACCCAGACGTGGGTCCTACTCCCCAGGACTGCAGAGCCCACGGGGAGGCACAGGTACTGTCAGAACAAAACTCCGCGGCCAGAGCAGGGCCAGAGGGAAATAGGAGGGCTGCAGCTGCGGCAGCACAGAGGTGGCACCTCATGCAGCCCGGGGACGGTGAGGCGTCACAGAGTGGGGGACTGGATAGGCCTGGAGAGACATGCACTCAGTCACGCCAACACCAATGCATTCGTTTCATTCGGTCCCTGGCCTGGCTGAGCCCTGAACAATGACCAGGACACCAGAGAAGAACGGAGCAACCAACACTGAAGGCCAGGGGGAGGCAGGCCTATGGGCACTGCAGTGCGGGTGGGGCAGAGTCCCTGGGGGGCCTCTCTGGGGCTGTGTGTCAGCAGTGAAATGGGCCCTAGTGGGCGAAGGGCCCCCAGGGAGATCAGAGGCCAGAGAGTGGGGGGCTCATAGGGCAGGCTGAAGAGTGTGGACGCTGCCCTGAGGACAGAAGGACCATAAAAGGACCTGAGAAGGACGGGCACAGGGCCAGACACGCACTCGCAGAAGACACCCCTCGCCTACTTTGGCTGCTGGTGACAGCTAGGGCTGGGAGAGAAGAGCAGGGGACTGGTGAGCAGAGGGCAGGTGCAACGTCACAGATGAGGGTCACTGAGCCTAGACCCAAGGCAGAGGTGGCAGATGGGGTGGAAGCCAGGCCAGAACTCCCCAGCCAGATGTGAGGGCAGGACCCAGAGACAACAGCCAATCTGGGGCGGGCTCCCTTTGCACCTTGCCCTTGCAGCCCGGCCACAACTGCGGGTTGAGCTCTGTTGGGGCAGGTCCAAGGCAAGCAGCCCACAGCTGGATTTCAGAGGCTGTCCTCCTTCCTGCTTCCAGATGCTGTGCCTTTTCCATGCATCAAAACCAGGAGGTCCTTTTGGGAAAGTATATAGGGCACAAATGGCTCCCCTTGCTCTTCTGCAGTGGCCTTGCGCCAAGTTCAGCCCAGAGTGAGATGGAGGAGTCTTGGCGGCAGAATGGTCTGCCTCCCAGCACCTGGCTGGTGCCTCTGTTCCTCTCTGGCCCGAGGTGGGAGGGCAGACCTCTGAAGCTGAAGGGCAATAACCCCTCACGTGCTTTTCCTGAGTCTGGGAGGGTCCACTGGACTCTGAAGGCCGGCAGATCATCTCCTCCCCACGAGGGTCTGTAAACCTGTCTGGCCCGCCCTGTCTCAGCACCGTTGCTCTCCTTCCCTTCCAACTCACTGACTATTTAATTGGTACATTTTTCAAAAGTCCTGGGTCTGTAGCTCGGTGTTCACAGTCTTCCAACATGGCCCCAAAGCCTCTCTCATCTGCATACACCCATCTGTCACACTGTTGCCTTGGGGAGTGATTGTCCTGAACTTTCATGCCCCCAGGCCTTTGCTGGAGCTGTTCCCTCAGCCTGGACAGCCCACCCTCTGTCATTTAGCGGACAGCTACTAACCGAGCCCAAGCCCGCCCAACCTCCTTGGTCTTTCCATGGTCACACCCTGAGCCTGTGCGTTAGGTTTTTACCGCACACCCACTGCAGTCTCTGTCTGTGCCTCCAAGCTCAGGGTTCCTTGAGGGCAGGGCTGGCATCTTTATTCAGGGGGAAAAGGGTGGGTTAGAAACATGATAGAATCGGGGTATGAAGTGGGGTTTTGGGGCTGGTGGTGCACGTGCCCTTGTGAGCTCACTTCCTCCCTCCGTGTTCATCAAGATACTGCACACCTGTGCGTGTGCCCTGTGCCCGTGCCACACCCAGCGTCGTCCCGCCCCTTAAAACTTTGCAGAGCTGTGGTGCAGTCTAGGGTATAACAAGCAGGTTGTCCTGACACGGGGGTGCCGTCTGTGCGCGGAGCCAGAGGTAGCAGCAGGTGGAGAAGGCACTGCTCTGGGGTGAGGGGGCTGCAGGGGCCCCTGACAGAGTGGTACCCGCATCAGGGCCAGGACCCTGGCCGTGCCAGGGACCCGGGGGGATGTGGGCTCTGCCTGCAGCTGCCTGCCAGGGTCCCGCAGTCGACCCGCTCGGCCGCCGCACAGATGGGCTGACAGAGGCGGAGAGACGAGGACAGGAATGCTAGGGTTCAGCACCTGTGTATGTGTGCTCTGCCAGGCCGGATGCTGTCACTAGCGTAACCTCCATCCTCTCCTGTGTGACAAATACTCCTCCCCCACTGCCAGGAGCTGAGGCTGGGGCACGCACAGCCACCCACACAGCGGTTACAGACATGGACTCTGGTGTGGATGACCCGGGCTTGGGTCTTGACTGCTCCAGTTAGGAACGATCCCTAGTGAGTCCCTCCCACTCTCGGTTTCCTCATGTGTAACCTGGGTGAGTCCTACCAAACCCGGACAGTGGCTGTGAGGACTGAATGAGCTAATGCACATTCAGTGCTTATCTGGACACCAGGTTCCTGCCCATAACGTCACTGTAACTACCATTTAAGGTCACAGAGCAACTAAGTGGTGGGGTGGCATCCTGCCTGGGGTGGTACCCCCCGGCCTGCTTCCCCTCTGCAGAGCTGGAGGGGCACGTGTGTGAGATGTCACACTGGGCACGGCAGGCTCCCTGTCCTCCAGGTCCTGTTTCCACCTCTTACTCCTTGTGGCCTCCCTCCTTCCCCAGTTAGCCCTGGGCTGTCCTAGCTCCACCTCTGACAAGCAGGCTTTTAGAGTCTATTTCTAAGCTGCCAGTCTAACCCAGTCAGCCCCACTCAGGACCCTCCCGGGGGCACTGTGCCCCCGACAATGGCTTACCCCCCCAGCTTGGCATTCGAGGCCCTCTGTGGCTTGGGTGTGTCACAGCTTGGGTGAGGGGTCCAAACTTGGAAGGCAGACAGCCCTGTGATCTCGAGGAGTCAGTGCTATTCCCTGTGCCTCAGTTTCTCCCTCTGTAAAGCGAAGACGATGGTGACCGCTCACAGAGTGCTGTGGGGCAGTGTACATGCAGCATAGCACACGGCATACCCTCAGTGTCACCGCTATGACTGCGGGGGGGGGGGGGTTGCTCCTGTCCCGCCCTCAGGGAGGACACCAGCGTGGGACAGGCTTCCCTGACCCCAGAGCTGAAGAACAGGGGTCCTGGCTGGCATGTTTGCCATCGACTGGTGTGGCCCTGACGCCCTCGCCATGCCAAGCCCATGGGGCACCCTCTGGGTGCCAGGAGCGGCCTCCGATGAGAAGGAGGCAGCCTTTCGAGGTGAGAATGCTTTGAAGGGGCCCTGCCCAACAGCTGTGTGGGGGCTAGGTGGGCAGCAGGGAGAGAGGCCCCCCAACCACTGTGCTGTGGGGGTACGGATGCTGCCAGAATGGAAACGCGGGTCTTGTTAGAACAGAAGTGGAGCTGGTAGGCACATCCCTGGATTTGGGCCTCAGTTTCCCTGAGGGTGGAGGATGGGCCCTGCAGGCAATGCTGCTATGACCCAAGGTTGTAATGATGCTTCCAAGTGGTCTCAGGCCAGCGGACAGGGTCTCAGGCCAGGGGCAGGGCCTTCCTGACAGTCTTCTCCTATCCACCAGCCCCTGAAGTTCCAGGGCAGATTTTGCCCTGGACAGACCCCTCCCTCCCCGCTGTCAGTGTCCAGGTGTACAACCGTTCAGAGCAGACCTCCTGGGATGCCCTCCACCCACCCAGTGTGAGGGTTGGGTACCTGTACAGAGGGGCAGGCAGGGAAACTGCTCCCACCGTGCCAGAGGGCACGAAGCCTGGACTAAGCCACAGTGAGAACTGCCATCTCCTCTAGAAAGAAGTGACTCATCCGTCCATCCACCCCCAACCTCGGCACGTATCCTCATCTCTCCTGTCATGCATCCCTCCATCCTTCCACCGCCCACTTCTTCCATTCACTCGTTCAGCCTCTCATCTCTCTGCCCACTGATGCACATCGCCAAACCTCACTCAGCTGCCCCTGTGTGTGCCTGGCGGCATGTTGGGGGCTGAGACTTCAGGGCAATGCAGACCACAAAACAAGAGAGAATATTACATCCTAGGAAGGGGCTGACTACCGCAGATCCCAGCTGGAGAAGACCAAGGGATCACTAAAACCTTCTGGAGGAGCTGGGCCTTGAGCCTAGGCAGAGTTTAGACAGACAAACTCTGGGGTGGAGGGCACAGGGGGACGGGGGTGGGGTGCACGGCCTGGAGAGAGCTAAGGATCTGCTGAGCCAGAGTGAAGGGCAGCAGGGAAAGGAGAAGAGAAAGCAGAAATGGGAGTTCTGGGGGCTCCCTCCGTTTGAACCCATGGGCGGTGATTCCAAAAGACCCCAGAAACCACCCTGGACAATCAGTGATGTGGCCCAGCAAGTGGGGTGACCTGAGGCTTTTACCTGGGGGACTCCAGGGCTGGACCCTCCCAGGTCTCTGTATCCAACCAGCCTCCGAGCCAGGGAAACGCCACCTTGTACACACCGTTCATGTCTGCCCTCTTCTCTTCTCATCCGCCCCACCGGCTGATCCGTTCGCGAAGCACTGCTCACCCGGGGGACTGCATTGGCTGCGTCCTGCCTGTCACCCTGTCCTGCCCTTCCCCTTCCAACTCATTCCCACACGGAGTCTGGTATCCAGACCTAGGACTTAAGCCTACAGGTCCGTCCAAGTACCTCTCTGGCTGGTGTGACCTGTCCCCTCCAACTCCCACACTGCTGTGTTTCAGCATCAGAGGGGTCTGGATGCAAATCTGGCCCCCACACTTCCCAGCTGGATGACCTTGGGCAAGTTCGCCTCCCTTGTCAGGGCCCAGACTCCTCACCTGTAACGGGCATGCGTGGGCACAGGTGTGTGTGAGGGTGCTCGCTGTGGCCCAGGGCCTAATGCCATCTGTGTCCACCCACAGAACCACCTGGGCACCTCTTATTCAGGTGAATTTGAAACGCCCTGGCTGCAATAACCAAACACACAACAGACTGATCTGGCCGGAAGCCAAGGCTCACACATCATGGGTAACAGAGAGGGCGGCTACTGTGGGTAGGGGGCATGCGGGGGTGGGGGAGGAAACAAAAGGGACCTCTAACAGTTTGGAAAAAATGTAAGAATGCGTGTCAGGTCTTTAAATTTACTTCAAAATGCATAAACACTAAAATATATCCTAAGACGAAACTGGGATGAATTCAGAGCGATGCAAGTGACTGGGCGCCACCCTCTTGGGACCTGTCAGTGTGGGCGGCTGTGTGTGCTGCACGGACCCGGCTGACACGCCCTGCTGACGAGGCTCTTTCCCAGCCACATTCTGCAGGCGAGGAAGAGGAGGCTCAGAAAGGAGGTGTCACCGGCCCCAGGCCACCCAGCCAGCAAGTGGCAGAGCTGGGACCTGGTGGCAGGTCTGACTGACGTGCACGGCCAGTGGTGTGTGTCCCTGGCCATGCTAGCCACCGCCTTGGGGCCCCTGCAGAAAGCACCGGAAACAGGGCTGCGCTCAGGAGCTCTGGCTGGCCCACCCGATGCAGAGCCAGGGCAGGAAGGCAGGATGCCCTCCTTCTGCCTGGCCCCACCGAGAGCGGCGATGCCACCGCCCCAAAAGGAGATTCAAGGCGGCGCAGCGGAGAAGAAAGAGCCCCACTAATGCACGGAGCGAAGAGGCTTAGAAGGCCCAGTCCCCACATGTGGGGCGTGTTACCAAAGAAGATGAAAATAACGGGGGGAAAATACCCTGGGAACCGTGAAGCCCTAGACCATCTGGAGTTTTATAGTAACAGGCAGGGGGAAATCAGAACCTAATTGAAAAAAGTCCACTGCAATCCATTACTGCTGCGTGCAGCTCACAGAACCAAGGGCAGGAGATGAAAGACAGGGGAGCCATCCGGAGCTGGGAGTGGGCACCCTCTTTCCCTCCAGGCCATGCCCGAGGACCCTTCAAGCTCTGTCTGGGGAAGGAGGGAGCACTGGGTTCGAGGTCAGACTGAGCAGGGCTGGGCTCACCTCCTCAGCAAGCTGCACTCCCTGGGCCTTGCCCTCACGGCTAGAAGGGCTAAGCAGGGCCGATCAGGGAAGCCCCAGCTCGGCAACAGCTGGTGTGAGGCATGACTGCGCTCTGCCTCCGGGCCCTGGGGAAGGATGAGGGCCCTGCTCCCCCATGAGGTGTGGGACGCCGTGCTGCTGCAAACTGGAGGTCACAGAGTCACGCTGGGGTTCATGCTGTGGCCCCCCCACAGCCACAAACTCAGGCAGGGCACCTCCCATCTCTGTCCTCATTTTTCTGCTAAGATGGGGGCCACCACAAACGGCTGCTAGGAGTAAATAAAAGAACATGCCCAGCGAAGAAACTGGCACCCAGTGGGCGCCTAATGAATGTCAAGTTTCTTCCCTGCAGTGGACATGGCCCAAAGAGTACGGAGGCCCCAGCTTCTCATGCTCTGGCCACGGATCTCGGCACAAAGGGCAGGGAGGGGGCTTGGGGGAGCAGGGTACGGGCGGGGGCAGGGGAGGAAATGCCTCCAGTTTTGGCATTTGCCAGTGACTTGCTTCTAAACAAACACATTTCTGGTTTAAGGGTAAAATATATTGAGTTACAACAGTCTGGCAGGCCATTCGGGGATCAGCTTCTCATTTTGTACAAACTTTTAACTTACTTTGCAACAATGATTTGGATGGGAGAACTTTGTGGTGCCAGATCCTTCTCCAAGATGTCAAAAAATTCTATGTTTGGCCAGCTCGAAAGGCCAGCCAGCCGGGAGCTGAGGTCCATTCCTCACCCCACACCCTGGGAGGGGGACCCTGGCCCTGAGTGTATTGTCCAGTGGGCCCCTGCGGGGTTTCAGTGAAGGTCTCCTCACAGCCTTGTGCTTCGCCAGTCCTTGGGGGGAGGTCGAGGCAGGAATGGGAGGGGCAAATGTGGAGCGAGTCCTGGGAGGGGAGGCTGGGGGCCTGGCCGAGATTGTGCTGGGTGAGAGCCTTGAGGGTCTGGTCTAGTTTCGGGTGCACGGTGCCACCTGAATGCGTGAAGGACGGGGCAGACTTGTGCTGGGGGGAGACCGGGCCTGTAACAGCAGCTTTGCATTCACCGAGTGCCCGAGACTGGGCCAAGCTCACCCTAACTCAATCTCCTCGGTCCCATTAGGCCAGCACAGCAACCCCCTTGGTTACAGAGGCAGAACCAAGGCCCACGGAGCTTATGTGAGACAGTCCCAGAGCTCAGGGGGGATGGGGCCTGGGTTTGCCTCCAGCGCCCAAGCCCTGTGCCCCGGGCCACACCAGTGTCCTCAGCAGCCATGCCCAAGGTGGTGCTGTGAGATGTAAGGTGGGCGTGGGGGCTCTTTGCGACTGCTTAACTCTCTAGGCCTTCGTGCCGTCTGGAGAGGCTGGAAGCCGAGGGAAGAGGTGGGGACGCACAAGAGGCAAAGGGAGAAGGGCAGAGGCAAGGACGCAGACGTGCCTCCCTCCCAGAGCTGGTCGGGTTGCGCCTGCCCCTGGAAGAGGGTCCCAAGAATGGTGGGGCGGGGGGTGCACACCCCTGCCCCTTCCTCGCCAGGACTACACTAAGGGCTCTGGGCTGGTCCTGTCCTGGCAAGAAATAGGTTCCTGTTCCCAGCCAGCAAGGCCCAAGACAGCCAGGCCGCCTTTCCAGGGGTGTGGAGCCCCCCGCCCAAAGTAGAAGGTGCAAGTGGAGGCAGAGTCTGCTCGCCAAGCAGCCAGGTGGACTTCAGGGGAGCTCCCAGGCTGAGCGGTGGCTAGACATCATTTGCGATGTGCGGAGAAGCTCGGCTAGCAGCCAGGGCCCAGCAGAAAGCAGACTGCACCGGATGGGGATGCATACGCACGCCACGCCACCAGCCACAGACCCGGAAATGCAGACACACATAGCCTGACACCTCCCCTCCCAGCCAAGCCACATGTCACGGACACAGTCCCAGGATTCCAGCACGTAGCACTGATTTACACACACACACACGACTCATGTCACAGAGACACACAGGCTAGAACACACATGCTCAAGCTCACACCCAAGGACACGCGAGCCCAGGCCACACCATGGGCACAAACACACAAACTCCCCAACCCCAGACACACCGACATGCAGCCTGAGGTGCCACACAGCACAGCGCATGCCAGAAACTGGCCAGGGGCTCGGCACGATGGCAGCCTCGCGTTGGCGTGAGTGCGCATGGCAGAAGACAGTCACCGGGAGATGACATCCAGAAAAGGCTTCCAGGAGGTCATGGATAAAGGCATGTCCTCACACCAATGTCTCAACATCCAATACGTACAGACCTGTGGACACTCATGTTCCCACCTACCTGTCCACAGCTCCAGGGGGCCCTAGGCAGTGCTGAGGCTACAGGCCGGAGGGCCGGGCCCACTGTACCTCCTGACTTTCCCAGGCTGGCTTGGCTTTAGGGAGGGCACACACGGCCTGAGACAACACCAAGACAGGACTGCAGGTCGCCCCTTGGCCCCACTGACCTCTGGCCTAACGCCCCCTCCCCCTCCCCATGCTCCTGCCACAGGCCACACCTTCCCACCTCCAGGCCTTTGCCCAGGCTGTGTCCTCGGCTTACACCCATCCAGTCCTCCCTTTCCGCCTGGCTCGGCTGAGGCCTCAGCAGCCCCCACTTGCCCCACAGCAGACCTGGTCCTGCCTGAACCGCACCCTGGTGCCGAGGCCAGACTGCCCACCTCTCACTGCTCGCCCTCTGTGCAGACCCTGCCCACTCCCTGGGGCCTCCAGGGGCTCACCCCCAGGAGGGAGGGTAGGCACGGTGGGGGGGGGGAGAGCCACATGGCAGCTACTCTACCTCCTCAGCTGCTCCATTTCCATGGCCAAATGAGAAGAACCACCGGGTCTTATTTGCTGAAGACACACTTCTCTAGATGGCGCAACACCTGACCCTAAGAGCTGAGGGTGAGGTGGTGAGCCCTGTTTCAGGAGGACAGGGAAGAGGGACCCTGAGGAACAGAAGGGCCCTCTCCAGCCTCCAGCCTCCCCCAAATAAGAGTCCCCCCACCCACAGCCGGGGCAGGGCGTCTCCCCACACCAGAACAGCCCCGGATCAGGTCCAACTCCTCTTCCTGGCTCCTGTGAACCTCTGTGTTCTCACTGCAAAATGGGGTGATACACCTGGCTTCAGACACCTGCTGTGGACATCCAGGTGTGGCCTTGGTCCTAGGCCCAGGAGCTTCGTCCCCTTTTCAGCTCTTCTCCTGAATTCCCAGGAGAAACAGCAGGGGACAGTCCACGATGTGCCAAACGTCAGGGCTGGAAGGCCCGATCCCAGCCCTGGCTCAGTCATAGGCCGCCGTGTGACCTCAACCAGTCACCTGCCTTTCCTGGGCTGAATTTTCCCAGGGTCACCTGCTCATATTGAGGCGGGGGTGGGGTGGAGCAGTAGGGTGAACGTGCACCAGGATCCAACAGGTGGCCGTGCATTAAGGCCCAGCGCCGCGTGACCCACAGCGTCTTGGGGCTTCCAAAGGAGGAAACAGATCCAAGACATTCCACCTGAAAGAAAGCCTCACCTTGGACCACTGGGAATCGTTACAGATGTAGAACATGCAAAGCTCCCATCTGAGGTCATCAGCGGGGAGAGCACCCTGCCCAGTGTGCCCCTGGGGCTCACACCCCACCAGGACGTCCCAGGAGGCTCTGCGCCCACACCTGGCAAGGGGGCAGTGTTCAGAACCAGGCCTGTGAGGGGCAGGGCCAGACCACCAGTGTGGGTAGCTCCAGGGCAGCAGGAACTGTGGAGGTCATGGCAGGGGCTGGAGAGGCCTGTGCTCAGTGCCAGGAGGCATGCTGTGGGGGCGGGGTGGGTGAGTGACCTGTTCCTAGGTATCAGGTGCAGAGCGGGGTGACTACACGTTCCTCAGGGCAGCTTGCGGGGGGGGGGGTAAGGTGGTTTCTAAGCTACCTTCATGGACACCCAATGGGTCTAAATCAGGTTGGGCCTACCACCTGGGGCCCAGTGGGACGGACAGGCCGGAGTGACCTGCTTCAGCACTGCCGCCACCCCCGCCCACTGCAGACCGACTAAGGGGCCCCAAGGTGGGCCGCCACTGGGCCAGTGACTGGATTCATGGCAGGTGCTCAGTAACTGAACGGTGGGAATGGTGACAGCCCAGCTCTGACACTTGACCTAGAGAAGGAAGGTCAACTGCAATTAGGAAGGTCAACCAATTACTCAAACAAAGACCAAATGAAATCCAACCCACGGAGAGGATGAGAAGCTGGGAAGAGACAGAGGCAAACCTCTCCAGTAGCAAGTGCCCCAGCTGGGGACACCCCTCTTCCCAGTCCCACCAGCATCACAGCAACCCCAAGAGAGGCAGGACCGGGTCACAGCAGCTCACTCTGGGGCTTCTCAGCAGCTGGAACCTGCTGCCAATGTCCCTCTGCCCCCAACTGCTGCACTGTGCAAATGACATCAAGCTACAAGCGGGCACCTGGCCGACTGAGCCAGGGAGGAGACCCCTGGGCCAGGTGTGCTGGGAAAGCCCCTTTCCCTCTGGGCCTCAGCTCTTATATGTCCAATGGGTGCGTACAGAACCGCACTGTGCCTCTGCCCAGGGAAGAGACAACTTAGCAGAAAGCAGAGCAGATAGGAGTGAGTGAGTTCCTGGCTTTTGGGTTTCAAAATCCCATGCCCACGGCCAAATGGAAAGAACTTTGGAGACAGGAATGAGTCACGCACAGTTAATATTTCAACCATTTTTCTGCCATAAACCCATCTGAGAATGCCCAACACTGGGCCTGGCACAGAGCAGACTTTTGTGAATATGTTAGTGAGTGGAAAAACCAAGCAACAAACAAACAAACCTTGAGGGAAGCGTGGGGCAGGGCGGGGAGCCCCTCAAATCAGTGGGGCCAGGAGAGGCCTGGTGGGGAGGAGAGGCCAAGCTTCCTGGGCGCCTGCCCCTGGAATGATGCTCCGGTTAGGGAAGGGACACCGAGGGGAAGGAAGACACGTGTAGACGGCAGGGGTGTCTAAAAATGGGGAGGCTCTGAGCTCTACCCTTTCACCCCTGGGGCCTTGAAGCAGGGCTCCTCCCAGGCAGGGCCCAGGACCCTTGCAGGCGGGGCTCCGGGTGTCTCGGGAGGCCCCGTGGCAGCGCAATGGGGGAGATGGTGAGTCCTTCCCGCCCTGAGGCGGCTGTTCAGATGGACGGGAGACAGTGAACTCTGGGGACCCCTGGGTTCCGTGTAAGCCTCCCACACCCCAGAACTTAGATGTAACTCAGAGAAAAGATGGACACTGGTCTGTGACCTGCCTGTGAGTTGCTGCCCAGCATCTGGGCGCTCAGAATAAAAAGGGGGTCAAGGAAAATGCTGTATTTACATTTCATTTCTCTCCCATTTGAGTCTGTGGATGTCAGGTTCAGACATGACGTAAATAAATAGGCACCACTGTCTGTCCCCCTCATGGGGACATGGAACAGGGAGAAGGGAGGAAAGCTGTCACTGAAACCTCTGAGTCAGCCTGTGCAGCACCCACCTGGGCACGGCCTCGCTGACCCTCGGAGCGCCAGGGACAGAGGTGCTCCGTCACCCCCTTTCGCACAGAGGAAACAGAGGCTCCCACAGAGCCCGGGCTCAGGGCCCTGAGGAGGAAGGGAGCATCTGGACTGAAAGCAGGGCTAGCTGACGCCAAAGCCCCTGACCCTGTTCTTACATTGCAGTCAGCAAAAAGCAGAGTGGTCTACAGATTTAGGGAATGTTAGGCCATGGGAAAGAAATGACTAGAACGAAAGAATTAAATGGTTCATGTCACCAGAAAGTCACAACACTGGCTCTAACCACCACTACACCATTTTTCAGATTCCCTGTGCGTGTATTTCCCTTAAGACCTAAATTCTCCAGCTCAACACAGGTTAGAAAACTCTGGAAGGGTCTGTGGGAGGTGTCCCAGCCCCCACCAGTGCCCGGGATTCCCCAGAGTCTGAAAGGAGGCTGCGCATTCTGCTGGACAGACAGGCCCTCTGGCCTGCATGGGGGCCTTCCGTCCCCTGGGCAACACAGAAATACCATGTGGTCACCACACCAGAGAAAAACCATGTAAAATGAAAAATACATATAACTGGATGACAAAGCAGGAAGGGGTCCTTAAGGAAAAACACGCTGCAAGGCACTTCTTTGGGAACCACGAAGGCGGCAGGGGGACACCCTGGGGAGTGGGCCCTGCCCCGATGTCTGGCCTGGCCGCACTGCACTGCGACTCGGAGGGACACCTGGAACCCATCAGCATATGTCAGGAATAATGTAAAATTAAAACACTTAGCTCTGGCTTCTAAAAGTAAGGAGGACAGAAAGAGAAGGATGCTATTGTGCTGAGCCACTCAACTATGACTTGGGCACCGATAATTTATGGAGAATAAATCGCTGCTTTGCACTGGTCCAGCCAGCGCCCTTGGTTGCCAGCGGAGGCTGACCACTGAGAATGAGTCCACAGCTCTGTCCCAGGGGAAGCAAGTTGGGGACCTGAGTGGGGCCTTCTGCTGGCTCACTGCCCATGGCAGTGCCAGTTATATGCCCATCCTGCCCCTCGCCTCGCTGGCCTCCCTGATTCCACCCTGGCTATTGCCCCCAAATCATCTACCCTGCAGCTAGAGAGATTTCCTATATCACAGACCTGTCCTTGTCACTGCTCAAAACCCATCAATGACTCCTTATTGCCCTCAGCATACAACCCTAGGCCCCCAGCCTGTTGTTTCTGGCCTCCCACTACCTGAATCTGTGGGCCTTCCAGCTGTGGCTGGCTCCCCAAGTTGCCTTTTTCCCCTCGAGGCTCCAGTTACAAACTGACTTCTTGGGCTCTCAGAACTTCCTGTACTTTGCGTGCTTTGCATAGGCTGTTCCCTCAGCCTGGAGTTCCCTCAGATCAGGACTCACTCCAATAGGGCTCACTCTGCAGAGGGTCTGGGCTTTGGGGCAGATCCTGGGCTAGACTCCTCTCCGGGTCTATTCTGGCCTTGGGGCAAAGCAGGTGGTTGGGTCTGGCTACTTGGGGGCCTGAGACTCACACGACATCAGAACTGGCTGGCTCTCAGAGACCCTCGTGTTACAGAGGTGGGGACACAGAGGCAGCCCAGGAGGGCAGGGCTAATTAAGGTTTCTCCTATGCCCCCAACTTTGGCTCTCTTCATAGGGCAGGCTCTTTTTCTGCTCTTGTACCCAGCGTACAGATGCTCCAGAGTCACCCCGGCCTGAATTCAAATCCCAGCTCCCTCCAACCCTGGACTGGCACAAACCACCTAACCTCTCTGGGAGTCAGTGAATTCACTGGCATTACAGGATGGTAAGAGGGTAGTGTTAGCCCTCCCAGGGCTGTGGAGAGTCAGCATCAGGCACCCACAACCCCCAGTGCAGGCAGAGAAACAGGGCCAAGGCTACAGGGGGCAGGGAGTCAGTGACAGGAGAGAGACGGGGGCTCCTGGTTCAGGGAGGGCAATCTGGACGGTCCCCAAAGCCTGACTTGTCCAGTGGGACACGAGAGCAGACTGCAGTTCATTCAGTCATTCACTAGCCATTCGTTCACTTCCTCACTCACTCATTCACTCAGCTAAGTGCGCATTGCTAGATGCCCACGACACACTGCTAGTGAAGAAAGCAAATTACCAAACAGTCAATGTACCACGATGCCGCTCTAGGAAGGAGTGTAATTATCATGTAGACAGAGAGAAGTCTGGGGAAAACACTCTAAAGTGCTCAACAGTGGTCATTTCTGAGTGCTGTAGTTAGGGTAACTTCTTTCTTACACTGTGCTCACTACTCTTTACTTCTTGATACATTATACTTACTGCTTTATATTTTATAATATTCTGTTTTGCTGAAGTTTAAAAAAGTCACAGAGGGCAGTATAATACTTCACAGACAGATCTAGGTTGTAGAACTCGATTTCCTTCTTAGTTCTGCATGTGACTTTGGGGGAACTGTTCTAGGCAGCAGGACCAGGGAGCGCCCCCACCCTCCAGGCGGGACCAGACAGATGGGGTGGGGGTCAGTCTGGGTCGACGCTCGTTCCCATCCTCTGTGACGCGGATAAAGGCGTTCCCTCTGAACTCAGTGTCTGTGGAAATGTATAGGGACAATATGGTGGCCTCCACAGGGGATCTGAAAATCAAAACAGACGTGGATGGTGACCAACTTTCAAAACCGTCTAGGGGTGAAGCCCGTGGTGATGATGGCTGTGTGCCTGCGTCAGGGGACCCGAGGCCACCCCGCTGGATGCACTGAAGGACACAGCTGATGCCTCACAGGGCGGCATGACTGCGGAGCTCCACATGTGGTGGCCAGTGATGACTGAGCAGTCTCAGGAGACAGAGTGGCTGGTTTAATTAAATAGCGGTGACAGACGGGCCCCCTCCCAGGGCAGAGGGCACACAGGCAAGTCTGAGCCACAAGTGTGGACAGGGGAGGGCCAGGCTGCATTTGAATTTTACTCCTCAGCAGCAGCCACAAGCACAGAGTGCCAGGAAGGAGCAGCTGCTCCTTTAACGTCCATCTCCACAGCCTCAGCCAAAAGTCTGGGAACACGTCTCTGCACCAGCTAGATGGGGTGTGGGCTTTGGATCAGACAGACCTGGGTTCAAGTCCCAGCCCCGCTGCTTACTAGCTGTGTCCTTACGCATGTTACATAGCCTTTCTGGTCCAATGTTATCTTCTGGAAAACAGAGTTAACACTCTTTCCTTGTAGGTTTATAGAAGGGCAAAATGAGTTAAGAAATGGCAGGGCCCACCACCTCTAGAGTTGGGACAGGGCTCCACCCAGCAATATATGCTGGTGATGGGTGTCACACTCACGTAGCTGACACCCCTGTGTCTCTGCTCCCATCACTCTCCACCTCGGGTGCCCTTCTCCTGCTACATCACCTGGCAAAATCCTGCTCATCCTCCAAGTGTTAGTCATATACCACCTCTTCCAGGGAGGCTTCCTTGATTTCCCCACTGTTAAAGCTAGGCTCCTCGGGGCTCTCACAGCCCTCTCCTTCCCTCATCACAGCCCCTAGGACTTAGGATTCTAAGTGTCGGCATCTGTATCCTTTTCTCCCACCTGCTAGGGGTGTGAGTCAGACACAGGATGGTAGAGGTCCTACAGACTGGCCCCTCATTCAGGGCCCAACAGTGAACTGGACACTCAGTAGGGACTCAGGGCACATTTGCTGACTAGAGCAATCTGCTTAATCAGGGTTAGCTACCCTGTTCCATTCCCTCCTTGGGTAGGGGAAAAGCTCTTTTCTTCTAAAATCAAAGAAGGTCTGAATTGGAAAGGGTGTTTAAGGAAGTCTGCCCACTTTACAGATGGGGAGACTGGGGCTGGGGAAGGAGAAGAGACTGGCACGAGGCTGCCCATTAAGTCACTGGGGGTGCCAGGACAGAGAGCCAGGTCTCCAGACCCCCCACCCAGTGTTCCCTGACCTGCGACCTTGGGGCACACTCTTCACGTCCAGGGAAAGGGCAGTACAGCCACCTCCTCCTGCATCCTCACAAAAGTAGCTCTTGATGCCTGGGTCCTGAGCTTTTTGATTTTTCACTCCCTGTTATTGCCTTTAATGAATGGAAGATGTTACTTATTTCTGTGAGGTCCAATTTCTCAGGCCTTGACTCAGGCCAAATCCCCCCTAATGCACCTGGCCTCCCAGAGCCTCACCAACAGCCACAGCCTCTGATGGGCCCTGCAGGCCCGCTCAAGCCTGGAAGCACAGGGCCCTGCCTTAAAACGCATTTGCTGACTGCAAGCACCACAGTGGGTTTTCATCACGTTTGGAATGACTATAGTTTCTGGAACAGACTTGGTGAACAGGGCTCAGACCAGGTCTGACAAACTCTATTTCCCTGCCTCTCCCTTCGAGCCGAGCCAGACCTGGGCTGCCAGGGACTGCCAGAGCGGGACAACGATCATTTCTCATTAGAACTGTGCTTCATAAAGTCCATTTCTGTTTTACTCAAGGAGCCAGAAGCAGCCCTAAGAGGTCCAACTTGAGGCTCTCTTTGTGAGGGGGCAGTAGGAAGGACTTTTTTTTTCTTATAAATCTATGCTTATTGTGTTTTCCATGTTTACTGCAATAAGCATATACAACTTCTACAAATATTTATATTTTCAAAGACTCAAGAACAGACTCTTCCTGCTGTTTTGACTCCTCCCTGCTGGCCTGCCTCTCTCTGCTTCTTTGTGCAGGGGAGGTTTCTGCTGAACACGGACTGACTCTGCCCCTTTCAGCTGCCAGACTCTGACTGGACCCTGGGCCTGCGTCCTTTACCTTCTCAGCAACTCCACGTTACAGACAGCTCTCGCCCAAGGCCGCCCCAGGGGGCCTGGCTTACTGGGACCTGAATGCAAGTCTGTCTGATTCCAACGTACCTCCTCTTTTCTCCTGTACCTCCCTGGGCCTCAGTTTCCCCCTCTGTAAAGAGGCGAGGACTAAAGATGATTCCACAGGTCCCTTCTGGCTCTGGCATGGCACACCTAGCATGACTGGCTTCTTTCACTTAGCATAATGAATTCAAGATTCATCCATGTTGTAGCATATGTTATTCATTCTTTTTTATGGCTGAGTAATATTCCATTGTATGGATATGACCCATTTTATTTATCCATTCATCAGTTTATAGGCATTTAGTTTGTTTTCACTTTTTGTCTATTATGAATAATGCTGTGATAAACATTCCTGTACAAAACTTTGTGTAGACATGTTTTCATTTGTTTTGAATATATGCCTAGGAGCGGAATTGCTAAACCATATGGTAAGTCTATATTTAATTGTTTGCAGATCTGCCAGACTATTCTCCAAGGCAACTGCGCCATTGTGCATTCCTATCGTCAGTGTCCGAGGGCCCCAGCTTCGCCATGTCCTCGCCAGCGCTTACTGCTCATCTCTTTGATTATACAATGGCTCTCCTAGTGGGCAGGGGGAGCATCTCATTATGGTTCTGACTTGCATTTCCCTGATAGTTAATGATGCCGAACATCTTTTAAAGTGCTTTTGGCCATGATTTTTCATTGGTGAAATGCCTATTCAAGTCCTTTGCCCTTTTTAAAACTGGGTTGTTTTCCTTTTATTATTAAAATGTAAGAGTTCTTAACATTTTCTGGATACAAGTCCATTATCAGAAGTGTGATTGGAAAAGTAAATTCATTTTGAGCTAAAAATAACAACAGCTAGCACTTACTGAGTGCTTGCTCTATGCCCGGCCCTGTTTCAAGTGCTTTACATGTAGTAAGTGTTTTAATGCCCATGACCACTCCGCGAGGTAGGTATCCACACGGCTGTAGTTGTTACTATGTTTATCACCCCACATCACAGACAACCACATGGAGTCGGACAGCACTACCCTGCTCAGGTCACCCATGTAGGAAAGGGCAGAGTGGACACCCTGGGAATGTCACATTGCCTCCTGGGGCTGCCAGGGGGCAGAGCAGCAAGAGACCCCGCAAGGGGGACCCGACGGGAGCTAGGACCCCCAGGGTAAGACCATCTCACGGGGTTTTCTGTCTCCTTTGCCAACCTCAGGGAATCTGAGCTCTATTTATTCAGGAAGGACTCGGTGCCTGCACAGCCATACATGCTCTCTTGGGTGAAAAGGGAATTTTCTCCCAGGAGATTCTGGACTCTGGCTCTGGAACTGGCCCGCTGCAAATCATGGAGGATGATGTTTTCAGCAGCCAGTACCAGAGGGAGCCCCGCCCATTAACACATTAGCAAGTGAGTATCCTTGGCCTTTCTCTGCAGTCAGCCCGGGCCAGAAGGAGGCAGAAGGCAGTGCTGGGGGAACACCAGGCCCAGTGGGGAGGAAGTCTTGCCACGAGGGTTTGAGGGTTAGGCGTGCCTGTACCTAGAGCAAACAGGGGCTTACCCAGAGCCAGGTTCAACTCGCCATTTGACCTCTCAGTGCTGGGCAGCCATCCAAGCTGAAGATCAGGGAAGTTTTATGCAAGAAGGCGGCTAATGAAATATTTTTGTCATGAACAAGGAATAGTGGAAGTTCGGAACAACCTAAATATCCCAGAGTGCGAGCACAGCTGAGTGCACTGTGCCCCCCACTCTGCAAGATGGAGTATAACGCTGCTCTGAGAAACAGTGGTTCCGATGCCAGGAAGTTCCTTAGACATACCGCTAAACTGATCAATGCTAATTATTTTCAACAATTCTCTCTACAACCCCACTGGGAACTTGAAGCACAGCGAAGTGAACGCCTCACCCAAGATGAGAAATGGGCCAGGATTCAGGCCCTTCTCACTCTCCAGTCCTGGCAGTGACTCTGAAGTCACCCTTGGCTGAGCGCTTTTGTCACACAGGGCAGGGACCGGCCCACAGAAAACCTTCCTCCCTGGTGGTTCAGAGTTGTCTGCTCTTTTTGGTTTTATAAAATTTCTAGTACATGTCCCATTTATACAAAGAAATTCAAAACACCCGCCACTCGGGGTGACAGTGAAGACTAGGGACATTAGGAGGCAGCCCTTCGGGAACTGTGGGGGTCCGTCCGCACTCAGCACCCCGTGAGCAGGACAGAGGCCTCTCTCAGAGGGTGGGAGGCACCCAGGCTGAGGAGGAGGAGTCCCTCCTCTGAGGCCCAGGCCTCAGGCTGCTTCCTCCCTCCGGTCCAGCGTTCTCATCTGTCAAATGGGGTAACAATCCCTGCCCTCTGGCCTCCCCAAGTGCTAGGAGAATGCCAGGTCAAAGGGTCTCTCTACTGTAGGCAGCTCAGAGCCGGGGGGACCAACAAATCCTCATAGGCTGCCTTCCCAGGGACCCGGAGCACTTCACAGAGCCCCACAGGCGGCACTGCCCGTGCTAAGGCCTCTTCGCTTTGTGAGCTCTGCAGCCTGGCCTGCTCCAGCGCATCCTCCCTTGGCCCGCAGAACTAGGTCCCGCTCCTTGGCCTGGCGTTCAGTCACATGTCATGGCCCAAGCCCCGCATCCTTCTGACCACCCTTGCCCTGCCCTCCGCTCTCCACGTCGCAGCTCTCCCGGGGTCTCCTGCCTCCTGGCCCCTCTGCCAGTCCTCTCTTCGCCCCTCCAGGCCCTGCCCACTCTCCCTCCCTCCCAGGAACATTGCCAGATGGCCCCCTGACTTGAGGAGAAGGTAGTGGGGGCTACAGGCTCCGAGGTTCAGATCATAGTGTGGGTTGGCCCAATGACTCATCTCCCCCGGCCAGTGTGCACTCTGCTCTAACACCCCTACACCCCGCACACACACCTCTATCCAATATCCCACCCACACCTAAATGCACACATGAACCCAGTGCCCACACACATTCCCATACCCAATACCCACGCACACACAGAAAAGTCTCCAAAACACTCCTCCAAACACATGCATGCCTTCACCACCCCCCCAACATACACATAAGCAACACCCAGTGCAACACCACACACCCAACACACACGCTGCACATACAACACACACCCAGATACCCAACCACACGCTCACACTACACACTACCCTCCCCCTCTACAGGCACACAGCATGTGTGCCCCAACTCCAACACACACACACTCATCCAATCACACGCACACGTGCATATCAGAAAGGTGTGTCTGAGAGTGTGTCACGGGAGTACATGCTGGGTGTGGGGGTGTTCACTGGGTGTTGAGTGTTTGTCTGGGCGTGGGGTGGGGGTGTCTGGGTATGGTTTAGGTGTCCCTGTGTACACTGGTCTGTGGGATATTCAATGCTATACGTCCATCTCCACCATACACCCCCAACCACATCCCCGATACACACACACCAGCTGCATACACTCCCCATCTCACTCCAAACCCCACGCACGCCCCAATGCCAGTCCCAGACATGCACTCTGCAGCTGTACACATTCCGATCACACTGCAGACAACTCCACACATGCCCTCACAGAGCTAATCACACAAACACACATACCCATTCTCTCCCAACCCCCCAACGCTTAACACAGGCGCAGGCACAGTCAGCTGCACACACGCACACACCGCGCTCACTGAGCCCCTCCCGCGCCCAAAGATGAATCCCCTGAACACTCCTCTGCCGGCTCCCACGCCTCACCGCATACCCCAGCCTTAAAGTTCATGGGTGGAGAGTGCGTCCCCATGGGAGTGGGACGGGGCAGACCCCTGTGATTCTGCATACGAGCCCTGTGTATGGGCTGCCTCTGCACAGGGGGACCCAGGTGGCAGGCGGCCGGGTGGCCCCCACCAGGCCTTCCTTCTCAGGTCCCCTGGCCACATTCCTGCCTGCTCCAGGGGTTTATTCTTCCCTTGTTCATTGGTGATTAAAATACTTTTAAGCCAACCACAAAGATTGTTGTCTTTCTTCCTTTTTTTTAATAAAAACCAACAGATGCATTTGGGGACCCTCTGATTTTCCTCCAGGGTGATTTACATGACCACAGCCAGTTCTTGGAGAAGAAAAGCAAACATTCCCGCGGCCTAATGGGAACAGTTCCCCTCCACCGTCTGTCCTCTCAGCCCTGGGCTCGTTCCCAGGCGCGGCTCCGCAGCACCCCCATCCCGCCTGAAGGCCGAGGGCAGGAGGAGGACCTGGCGGGGCCATGGCTGCAGCCTCACGTGAGACTGTGTCTAGGAGAGTTTTTCTATTTTTATTTTTATCATCAACCCTGGAGGAGGGAGTTGGCTAGGCAGAGACAAACTGCCGCAACGACAAAAAAGAAGACTCCCATTTAATCAGCCATTTGAAACACTTAACAACCCTGCAGGGCAGACACTAGCGTTCTCTCCATTTTAGATACAAAGAAACTGAGCTTAGAGGGAATACGCAACTTGTTCAAGTCTTCAACTTGTGGCAAGTCCCAACCCAGTCAACGCAGAGCTGGTGTTCCAGCTGATTCTACAGCCCGAGCAGGAAGACTACCGGCCTTCTCCACTTTTCTTCTGTTTTCCTTCTCTGTTTTCTTCACCCCACCCAGCTGGTCCACACTGGCTGATTGGCACATACAGCCACCCCCACCGGGGAAGCCTTGAGAACACAGGTTGTGCTTCGGATCTAGGCACACCAGGAAAGCACAACCAGGCCTGGAGGGACTTGCGGGGTTCCCCTCCTACAGGACAGGAATCCAGTCCATGGCCCCAGCCAGGGATCACTCCCCTTGGCTTACACACCTGCTGAGATGGTGCCCCCACGTTAAGGCAGCCTTTCCTACCCATCCACCACCTCTCCATCCAACTGTGACCTAACCATTCACACACTCACCCGTCCATCATCCATCCAACGTGGAGTGCCTACAAGGTGCCCAGCACCAGCTGCAGGGGACAGTGGTGAATAAGACACATGTGGCCTCTGCCCTTGTGTAGCTCACATGCTGAGGTGGCACAGATACCAACCAAGTGAGCAAATAAATAAGATAACGTCTGACTGTGTGAGTGCTATGGGGAAAAGTACTTGGCCCTGTGACGTGGCCAAGGAAAGCTCGCTTCAGGAGTGACATTGGAGCTGAGATCTCAAGGATTTCTTGACAGCTTCCTTCTGTCAGATGAGGAAACTGAGGCACAAGGAGGTGGAACAATCACATGGTGAGTAGGACTTGAACCCAAGCCATTTCTTCGGGGTGTCCAGGGGACCCCACCAACCCCTGTGGGGTAACATTTGGATAACTGAGGTCTGGGCAGGTTCTAGGGGCCAGGCTATTTACACAGCTTGGAAAAGTAGGTGACCAAAGCTCAGACAGGGGTAGCTGACCTGACCCAGGTCACACAGCAAATCTGAGGAGGAGCCAGGATTCAACTCAGGTCTGACACCAGAGGACCAATCAAGCAGCTCATTAGTCAGGGAAAGTTTCCTTTTCTGATGCCAATTTGCACTCAGGTTTGAGCCTGCTGGTGATGAAGACACTGGGTGAAAGGTGTGGGTGTGGGCAGGGATCGGTCACATCAGGGAAGCAGTGACATAGGCCCCACCAATCCTGACCTGTCACCAAGCCCCAGTAGGCTAGCTGTGAGAAGCTGGAAACACTTTCCTGAGAGCCACTGCCTCAGGGTGGGGGGCTCAGGAAGGCTCCCCACCCTGACAACCCTGCTGATCCTGCTGAAGCCACCACTGAAGGACACTGCCGTCCTCCCAGCCTCCATCAGGGCCTGTGAGGCTTGAAGGGGACATTCTCTGGGGTGCAGAATGGAAAATAAGACAGGGGACCTGGGGGCCGGAGGACTGGCAGCTCCTAGGCCCCTGAAGCTGTCTCTCTAGGTAGACTTGAATGCTGCCCACTGGTGGCTTCTCTAGGCTTAGCGAGCCGCAGGGCTAGCATGTTCCAGAAAGCTCCACAGGGACTCTTAGATCCAAACACTGACCATCCCTTCCTCTCCCTCAGGTGACGAGGTCACTCCCTCCACTGCAGAGCAGTGTGTTGCGATAAGCTGGTCTCCTGGGCCACTCTGATTCTGCAGACCCTCTCCCGCAGAGCCTGGCTGTGGTCCTGAAGGCTGCAGAAAGAGACAGGGCACGGCCGCCCTGACTGCAGCACAGAGCAGGGACTGACGGGGGCCAGCGGAGGCTGTGGGGGCGCACTGTGCATGCAGCCATATTGTGGGCATGTGTGTGCACGTCGGCGTGTGTGTGCACATAGGCTGCGGGACTGTGGCTGTGTGATCGTGCTTCAGGAGACACCCGAGAAAGAAAAGCCCTCCACCTGCTGGGCTGCTCACACTCAACTCCTGAGCCAGGCCCACTGGGAAGCAGCGCTTACTCCATGTGGAGGAGGGGCTAAGCTGCAGGCCATGTTCATGCAGCACCCACAGCCAGGCCGACCACCCCGAGATGGCAGCCTGGAGCTCGGCACCCTGCTCACCTCCCTAAATACCAAAGCGATCCTGCAGGCCAGGACTGGGACTGGAACCAAGTGAATCTGCTCAGCCACACTCGTGCCTCATTTGCTGGACACCCTGGATACTCTGCACATTCTGCCATCAAGTCCCCGGAAGAGCCCCAGCCGTGGGCGCTGTCATTAGGACCCCCACTTTACAGAGGAAGAAGCACAGAGCATTTTCTAACCGCCACGTCGCTCAGCTACGAGGCAGTAGTAGCAGCAGGATCTGACTCAAGCAGCCTGGCTCGATAGACGGGACGAGGAGGTCAGGTCACTGGCACCTGGCGACCAACTAGATGTAAGCAAGTGAGGATGAGTTCACACAGCCTCTTGGGGTTCTGGAGGAACGGGGTTGGGGTGGCAGCCGGTACCCAGATGCAGAGCAACCACAGCCGGTGGCTGAGGCTGGCTGGGGAAGGATGGCCTGCTGACCCCTCAGGTGCGCCTTGAAACAGACAGAGAGTACTGATCACGTGGCAAGCAGCTACCATGAAATACCCTGTCACTCCAATTTCATTTCTTAATACCTCCCCTAATTCACTTCCTGTAGGATCAGACAGACTAGGTAAATATATATATCTTTTTTTTAATGAAGCACGTTATAGAACCTAAATGGTTTTTATCAAATTCTTTCCAGTCTCTTGCAAAATTTCTGATTTCTAAATAATCCCTTATCTGTTCCATATGCCTCTCTGAAGTCTGTTAACAGAACGGCAGAAAACACATAAATAATCTTCCTGTTTGCATGAGCTTATGGTTGACTCCGGTTACTGCCAATCAAAGATCCTTAGAAGAGCCTCAGATCAAAGTGGGATAGAGCCAAAAGTGAGATGGGGCGGAGGTTCTGGATGATGAGGGCGGGGCACTGCCCGTCAGGCTGGAAGGGCACCCTGTCAAAGGCGCATGATGTGTAAAGAACGTGACGGAGTCTGGGTTCAGGAAGTGTATAGCATGTGGAGTGTGGTGCAGGGAGGGTAGCTCAGGGACCCCTCAAGGCAGGCCCAGGGTCATGCAGAGTGCCATCCCCTGGGGTTCAGCCTCCTTCTGCCACTTACTATCTGTGATCTTTCTAAACAAGCCACTGATAGTAGCACCTCTTCCTGGATCTCCAAACAATGACCCAGTTCCTCTGTGTCAATCCAGGCTCTGTGTGCTCCAGCCCAGCAGGCCTTTCTAATCTCCCTTCTGCTGCTTTCCACCCCCAGGACATCTATTCTGGCCCAGGGGACTCCTAGTCACTCCCTCACACAGTCCCCACCTCTCTTCCTAATGAACTCCCTCCCACTCCTCGGGCCACACCACCTGTCGGTTTCCCTTGCTTGAGTGGATGGCTTCCCCACCAGACTTGGTGCCCCATCCAGAACGGTGTCCTATTCATGAAGTGGTGCCCAGCACCAGCCCAGCGCTGGGCCCAGAGGCGCTCTCAGTGAAGGCTGAGTGTGCAAGAACACGGACAGCCCCCTTCCCCTTGGGGGAACCATTAGTTACCACGGTCCATTTAGGGCCCCAATTGTGCGAGACATCCTCAGTGTAGATTTCTTTACTCTTCTGTCCTGGGCCACGAATCCCCTCACGGCACTCAGCCTGTCCCCCACCTTAGTGACGGGAGCGCACTCTCTGATTGTGGGACAGGGTTTCCACTGGTAGACAGCTCTGATCATCAGAAACCTGTCTATACGCTGGCTTGTCATCAGCTTTCCTGCAACGCCCACCAATTAACCCTTCCCCTCCCCTCTGAGGGCAGAAGTTGCAGTGAGGACAGGAGGGGCCATAGGAAAGACTGGAGACAGGGTCTGGGTTTGTCTGGTTGGCCTCAGCACTTGAGCATAATTAGCTTTACCATGACTTCAGCAAATTTGGGGGAGCTCGGCACCGCGCTAGGCACTGGGGCAGTTGTGTACACAGGCGGTGCATCAAGAAGGCCTCAACCACACAGCCTGCTCAGTAGGAGCACCCACACAGCCCACCCAGCACCCACTCCAGGCCCTGCTGCCCAAAGGCCGCAGGCAATATACTACATTCTGCTGCCCACCCCTGTTTCTGCCCCTGCCAGGAAGCCAGGCAGCCAGGCAGAGTACCAGCAAAGAGGCCAGTTCCCACCTGCATTTTTGTTCCTTCCAGAAACTCCAACACACATGACATTACTGAGTACCTACTATGTGCCAGGACTTGTGATGGGTATCTGTAGCCATTCTCCAGTTTGATTCCCACAAAGCAGTGTCTCCTACTCTTCCCAAGTCACATTCTGCCATAGCAGTCAATGTATCGATGAAGAAATTTAGGCTCGGAGAGGCTCCAGGGGTGTCCAACCTTTTGGTGTCTCTGGGCCACACTGGAAGAAGAGCTGTCTCGGGCCACATATTAAACACATTGTGACATGCAATCACAAAAAAATCTCATAATGTTTTAAGTAAATTTATAGTTTTGTGTTGTTGTGAGTTCATAGCCATCCTGGGCTGCATGCAGCCCGTGGGCCACAGGTTGGACGCCCCTGGGAACCATCTGCCCGAGGTCCCACAGTGAGGAGTAGAGAGCCAGGACTGAAACCAGGTCTCCCTTTCCAGTAATTTCCTAGGGTCACTTTAATGAAGAGCTGGGCCACAGGGGCTCCAGGCCTTGCAGGTAAGCTGAGCATCGGGGCAGTTAAGAATATACTGCATTTATAAACGGTGAACGACTTTACAAGCCTCCAGCTATAATTTCATCATAGCCCAGGCCCTGGAAAGTCTGCATAATCCTGGAAGGCGCTGGGTTTCAGCTAAAAGACGGCTGTGAACGCTAATTGGATCCTCGGTTACACTGTAAATCAGACCAAAGTGTGGGCACCTAAATGCAATCTTTTTTCAAACAGGCACTGTATGTCTTTACATACTGTTGGCCAACCAGGGCCTTAAATAGTTTCTGTGTGACCGAGTTCATAAATCTGCCCTCGCTCTACGGCTGGCAAAAACTGCCGGAGAGGAGACCATGCTCCCAAGGTAAACAGTGGGCTGGCAGCTGCCTCCCAGCCAGCCAAAAACTAGAGCAATGGACTGGGGGTAGGGGCCTGGCCCGCACTGGGGAAGCCTAAGAAAATGCTGGGCTTGGGAGAGACCGAAGGGAGCTGGTGCACCCAGCAAACCATGGAGTTGTCACCCTAAGGTGCAGAGCCAAAGGAGCTCATCATGCCCTTGGGAGCCAGAGAGTTCCAGTGGGTGGAACATGCTGGCAAACAGAGCAAGGTTGGAGGCTGGCCAGGGACACTGGGAAGAACTCACCCCCACCGTGAACCTACTTACAGCATGCAAATCTGTCCACACCCCTGGGACACTGGCTTCACTCTCCCCGTTTGAGAAACAGGGAGACTGAGGCTCGCAGAGGTTATCCATTTGTCCACAGAGACAGCAAGTGGGGAAGCCACAGTGTGGATCCAGGGCTGCCCAGTTCCAAAGACTTTCTCCATGTTGCACATGAAGAGAGGATGAGTTACAGGTATCTTATTCACCTAACCAAACAATCTGCCCACCAGGAATGACAAGAACAGGTGTGGTTATAAGGAGAACATAGCAGAGCGTTTGAAGGTGGGGTGAAGCCAGAATGCAATGCTGGGAAAGAACCGGGCCTCCCAGATGAACGAGCAGAGGCTAACGGAGATGCTGGTGGCGCAGATCCCGCATGATGCCATGAAGGAGACCCACTGCTGAGCCCTGTATTCATCGTCTATCGAACACCGAGGATGGCATGCGGCCCTGACCAGGTGACAGAGCCAAGAAGAGCCAAGTGCCTGCCTTCAGGGAGCTAAGTGGTGAACAGAAAACGGGCACCAAGATTCCACTGTACAGAGTTGAGACACAGAAGGAACCTGGCGACCTCAGAGAATGTAACTCCTAGGGAAACGACTGGGGCCGCACCTCCGTGGTGACCCATGATGGGTAGAAACACACTCCTGAGCCCACAGCTCACGCCTCTGCTCCTGAGAGACGAGCAGACTGAGACCCCTGCGGCCAGCACCCAGACCACGAGCCGAGCTGGCTCAAGATCGCCCAGCAGGAACCTGCCAGAGTGACAACCCCACCCTCTCTCCTGCGTGCCAGCCCAGCCCTTCCCACACTGCTCCTCAACCAACGGGCAGGCCCCCCACTCCACTCCCTTAGGCCCTGGTATGCCCATGGCTCTTCTCATTTCCACCTCCCCCTACAACATCGCGACAATGATCGTCATAACTGTGATGCAGGATGAACCTGTACCACGGAACACCTCCGTTTCCTAACTTGTAAATGGAGGGCTGATAGAACCAGATGTGGTGGAGCATTAAATGGTGTATTGCATGTAAAGAACTCGGCACTATGAAATATCAACAACACATGGCAATTACTCTTAACATAACACTCTTGTGATGCTTTGCCATATACAATTTCCTAGGATTCTTATGACAATTTTTGGGGTAGTTGTTATTGCTGTTCTGATTATTGGTGACTATTTTACAGATGGGGAAACTGAGGGTTTGTTTCTGGGCTCTTCTGCTGCAAAAGGACCAGATTATGCATAAAACCTAAGTTTTTGTTGAGTTGCTTGTGTCCTAAAAGGTAAGGAAAATCTCAGGGGCTAGGGGAGAAACGAGAGGAGGAAGCCATGAGCAAAGACTAGACTGGTGAGGGGGTAGAGGGGTTGCCCTGGAGCTGGTGTTGACACCAGAGCTGCATCACGGTGCAGGGGCTGGCCCTGCATGTCCTAGACTGAGTCTGGGGACCTGGCCAGGGTTTGGGATGAGCTGGTGCCGAGTGCTCCCTGGCTGCTGGCAGAAGCCAACGCTAGTCCTTCAGGGAGAAAAGCCTGTTCCACTCAGGCCTCCCACAGGCCTGGACACAAGGATCAAACACATCTCCTTGCACTCGAAATTCCCCAGCACACAAGGAGACAGTGGAGGGGGAACCTGAAGAAACAAAACACACAATTAGATGCCCCCTCCAAGGAATTCCAATTTTAAAACTATCAGACTTAGAATACAAGCTAATATGGACAAAACATTTAAAGAAATGATGGAATCACAAAACATGAACCAGCAATTAGTCTGCCAAAAACAACCAGTGAAATTTGAAAAGAATCAAATAAGTTTCAAAAATTAAAAATATAATTTGGAAATAAATCTTTAAAAACCAAAATGGGTGAAACAGCAGTTTAGACATAGCTGAACTGGAAGAGCTAAAAAAAAAAAAAAAAAATTGTACAATTGTACAGAATTAAGACCAGAGAGACAAGCAGCCAGAAAATAAGAGATAAGGAGTCCAGAATAAGAAGGTGTACTATACCTTTAATCGAAGCCTCAAAAACAACAAATAGAGAATGTAAAAGAAGTAATATTTGAAGAGATAATGGCTGATAATTTTCCAGGGCTACAAGGAGGAAGAGGAAAAAATAAAATAAAGAGATTCACACTTACAGAGCAGTGAAAATTCAGAACACGAAAGCAGAAGAGCATCAAAGAAATACAGAGAAAACATAGATAACCCACAGAGAATGACAATTCTATCAAGAGGCTTCTCTACAACAAAATGGAAACCAGAGGCGATGGAATAATATTTTCAAAGTGCTGACAAAAAAACAACTGTCAACCTAGAGCTGGGTATTTTAAAAACTATCCTTCAAAATAAGGATGAAAGAAAAGATATTTTCAGATACAGAAACAGAGAGAAGGGGAGAGAGAGAGAGAGACTCAAGAAACTTCAAAAGTATCAACTTTGGGAAGGAGAAACATTCCAGAAGGGAAGTGTAAAATGTGCAAGAACTAATGATGGGCAAATATATTTGTAGATATGTAGGAAGAGATAAACAAGCATTGTCTTATTAAACAATAAAGCTAATTTACGGTTGAAACAAGAATAGAACTAGAATACTGTACAACAGTAGGATGTGAGTATGGATGGAGGCATTAGAGATAGTGTTCTAAGGTTCTTGTATTGCTGGGGAAGGGGTTAGTGAATTAACTTTAGGCTACTTTAGGTTAACAATGCATGATAAAATTGTAACGAATGTACCACTCTGGTGGCGGATATTGATAACGAGGCAGGCCATGTGTAGGGGCAGAGCGTATATGAAAACCTCTAAACCTTCTTCTCAATTTTGCTTTGAACCTAAAAGTTCTCTGAAAAACAAAGTCTCTAAAAAGCAAACAAACAAACAAACAAAAAAACCCAGAGACAATTATTAAAAGAAACAAATTAGAGTGCACAATTTCCAAACCAGCAGAAGGGAAAAAGTAGTAAGGAGAGGGAAAAAACTTTCCCTTAATCAATCATAAGAGCAAAACAAAACAATGATAATACTAAGCAAAAATAAACAAATAAAAAAGGAAGCATAGAAAAAGCAAAAGTAGAACACAAAGTGTAAGCTATCAGAAACATATCCAAACACACTGTAATTACAGTCATTGAAAAGGGACTAAACTCTAATTAAAAGAGCTCGTTAGAATGAACTACAGTAACAAGATGAACCACACCTCCCTTTATCTGCCCGTTATAATAAAACACACCTAAAACATAAGGATGTGAAAATGTTGAAAATTGGATACGCTATGCAAATGCTATCCCAGACCAAGCTGGCATAACTGGGGCAATATTAGATAAGGTAGGATTTAAACAAAAAATGATTAGGGACAGAGTTATCTAATGATGAAAGTTTAAAACTTCTAGGAACCTAATGATCTTGCAAATATAGATAGAAATACAAAGTCTTCCATCTTGGTGGGAGATTTCGACAACTTTCTCTCAATTATTAATAGGTGAAATGAAGAAAAAATTAGTAAAGCTAAAAAATTTTTGAATAATTCGAGACTTGTGATCTATTGAATAAAATGAAGTGCACACATTCTTCTCAAGCACATACGGAACATTCACCAAATGCTTTACATAGTCATAAAGACTGATATTATACAAATAAATGTTTCCTAAGTAGAGTGAAATTAAATTATAAATCAGTAACAAAAAGGGAAAAATATTTCCCTATGTTTATAAATTAAAGACTCACTGAGTCAATCAAAGCATCATAATGGATATTTAAAATACTTAGAACTGAACAATAATGTCAACACCACATATAAAAAATTCTGAGATGCAGTAAAAGTAGCATTGAAAAAGAAATTTATTTTGCAAATGATTATACTAGAAAAGAGAAAGTCTGAAACTTAATATGTCTAGGTGATATATTAAGAAATTTCAGAATTTAGAAAAGGGACAGAAAAATAAAATAAAAAATATAAAAGGAAGAGAATAATACATATAAAAGTAGAAATTAATGCAGCACAAAACAAAGATACAATAGAGAGAAACAACTAAGCCAGGAATTAGTTCTTGGAAAGACAAATAGAGACAGACCTTCTGGTAAAATGAGTTTTAAAAAAATTGAGAGAAGGCACAAAACAAGTATAATATTAGGGATAAAAAGTAAGACATAACTACAGATCCAGCAATGATTTAAAAAATAAAAAAAACACTATGACTAGTTTTATGCCAATACATTTGAAAACACACAAAATGGACACATCCCTAGGGTACGGGGATCGGATTTCAAAAGAAGTAGAAAGTCTTAATAGTTCTATGTCAATTAAGGTCATTGGAACAGCAGTTTAAATTTTTTTCACAAAGATAACACCGGGCTCAGTGTTAAAGAACATGCCACTCCAATGTTATACAAACTCTTCAAGGGACAGAAAAAAGAGGAATACTCCCTGACTCAATCTATGAGGCCAACAGAATCCTGATACCAACATCAAGTTTGCTAAAGTAGAACTACAGGCAAATATCACTCATGAATAAAGATGCAAAAATCCTGAATTCAGTGATATAAATCAAGTTGGGTTGATTTTGAGAACGTCAGAATGACTAACATCAGGGAAGTCTATAAATTTAACTCACCATATTTACGAATTGAAGTAAACTACATATATTATAACCTCAATACATTCAGAAAGACCATTTGATAAAATTCGTGGCTCATATATTCTAAAATACTTAGAAAAGTAGGAATAAAAAGGAATGACTTGGACGAGATAACAGTATCTCCTATCACCACTCTTTTTAACATTGAACTGGAAGTCCTAGCTCATGCAGTAAGACAAGAAAAGGAAATAAAAAGAACACAGATTAAAAAGGAAGAAATAAAAGTGTCCCCCCCCCCACAGGTGACATGATGGTGTATGTCGAAAATCCAAAAGAATCGGCACGAGCATTACCGGGACGAACAGGCAGCTAAGACAAGGCTGCAGGATATGAGGTTAGTACACAGAAGTCAGTTACGTTCCGCTCTGTCAGCAAAGAAAAATGGAACTGAAAATACAATACCCAATTAGGAAATTACAATACCCAGATGAAATACTTAGGTAGAAATCTAACAAAATATGCACAAGACGTGTATGAGGAAAACTATGAAACTGCGATGAAAGGAATTAAAGAAGAACTAAAGAAATGAAGAGATATTTCATGTTTATAGATGGAAAAACTCAGCATTGCCATGAAGCCCATTCTTCCCAGCTTAATCTATACATTCAACACAACCCAATCCAATGCCAGGAAGGACGTTATTTTGTGGATATGGACACCCAGAATAACCAACACATTGAAGCAGAGGAACAAAGTTGGAGCGCTGATACTTACTATAAAGATACGGTAATTAAGTCAGTGTGGTATTGGCAAAATAATACACAAATAGGTCAATGGAACAGAATAGAAAGCCCAGAAGTAGACCCCCATAAATATAATCAACTGGTTATTGATGAAGGAGAAAAGTTAATACAATAGCAAAAAGTCTTCAGAAACTGGACATCCACATGCAAAAAGCAAATCTACATACAGACCTTACACTCTTCACAAAAATTTAACTCTAGTAGATTACACACCTAAATACAAAATGCAAAACTATAGAATTCCTAGGATATAACAGAGGAGAAAATTTTCGTTACTTAGGATTTGGCAATGATTCTTTAGATACAACACCAAAGCATGATCCACAAAATAAATAACTGATAAACTGGACTTAAAATGTAAAACACTCCTGCTCTGCAAAATACACTGTCAAGAGAATAGGAAGACAAGCCACAGACTGACAGAAAATATTTGCAAAAGACATATCTAACAAAGGACTATTATCCAAAATACACAAAGAGCTCTTAAACTCAACAATAAGAAAATGATCACCCTGACTTAAAAATGGGCCAAAGATCTGAACAGATACCTCATCAGATACCTCATCAGATGGCAAATAAACATAGGGAAAGATGTCTCACGTTGTGTCATTAAGGAATTGCAGGCTAAAGCAATAATGGCATAGCGCTACCTACCCGTTAAAATGGCTAAAATCCAAAACACCGAACACCAAAGGCTGGAGAGGATGTGGAGGAACAGAACTTTCATTTACTGCTGATGGGAATGGAAAACGGTACAGTCACTATAAAAGACAGCTTGGTCATTTCTTACAAAATGAAACATCCTCTTACCATTTGATCCAGAAATTGTGCTTCTCGGCACTTACCTGAGTTGAAAACTTATGTCCACACAAAACCTGCACATGGACATTTATGGAAACTTTATTCATAACTGCCCAAACTTGAAAGCAATCAAGATGTCCTTTAATAGATAATGAGTAAATAAAACTTACCCTGCTATGTCCGGACAATGGAATATTATTCAGTTTTAAAAAGAAATGAGCCATCAAACCATGAGAAGACATGGAGAAACTTTAAACGCATATTACTAAGTGAAGAAACCAATATGAAAAGGCTACTTATTGTGTGGTTCCAACTGTACGACATTCTGGAAAAGGGACAACTATAGAGATCCGTGGTTGCCTGGGCTTGGGGGAGGGTGGATGAGTAGGCAGAGCACAGGGCAGTGAAACGATTCTGTCTGATGCTCTAATGGTGGGTACGTGTCATCATACATTCATTAAGTTCGTAGATACGCACCACCAAGAGTGAACCCTGATGTAAACTGTGGACTTTGAATGATAATGATGTCAGTGCAGGGAGCAAATGTACTGCTCCAGCACAAGCTGCTGGTAGGGGAGGCCGTGTGTCTAGGGGCACAGGATATATGGGACTCTTTGTACTTTCCACTCAGTTTTTCCGAGAACCCAAAACTGCTCTAAAAATAAAATCTTTTTTTTAAAAAAAGGAATGCCTTTCAACTGACAGAGGGTATCTATAGAAATCCTACAGGAAATGTTATATTCAATGGTGAAATGTTAGGAGCATTTAAAATCAGCAGCTAGACAAGGATGTCTACTATCACTGCTTCTTTTCAACGAGAAAAAAGAAAAAGTATAAACATTGTAAAGAAAGAAATAAAATCATCATTATTCACATACATGAGAGTTTGTATAGAAATCCCCAGAGAGTCTAGAAATGATAAGAGAACTTGTCAAGACGGCTGGTTCTAAGATAAACATACAAAAAGCAATTGCATTTCTATTCACCAGGAACAAACAGTAAAGTAATTTAAAAAGAGATACACTTTAGCAACGAAAACAAGATAAACCTATGAATAAGTATTTAAAAGAAATGTATGCAATACATGTATGAAGAAACAAAATCTTGCAGAAAATCACTAACAAAGACCATGTTTACAGACGGGAAGAACTAATATCACAAAGACGCCCAATTCTCCTAATTCATCGATAGTAAGTGGAATCCTACCCAAAATCTCCAGAGATGTTATGGAAATTTTAAAGTTGACTCTGAGATACATATGGAAAAGTAAAGTCCCAAGAATAGCCAAGGAACACCTAAAAAAGACTGGAGTGGGAGTAGGGAAATGGTCTTTCCTATTAGATAGGGGCAAAAACTTCTTCCAGAACTATGGTAATTAAGACAGTGTGGTAACTGACACAGAGACAGGAAGACTGACTAACGAAGCAGAAGCACCCAGAAGCAGACTCGTGAACGTACAGAAAGTGATACATGAGAGAGTGGCGCTGCAGGTCACTAGAGATAGGTGGGCAATTCGATGAACGGTAATTTGGATGGAAAAAATTAAATTGGGGCCCTACCTCACTCCATACACTCTAATTCTGATGGATTAAAACCTCAAATGACAGTAAAACTTCAAAAACCTTAAAATAAATCCTCCCATTATGATACAAGAGGAATCCAGTAGTATCATAATGGGAGGATTTATTTTTGATATCAAATTAGAGGAGGATTTCTTACAACAGACACAAAAGATACAAACAAGTAGAGAATAAATTGATAAATTCAACTCATTAAAATTCAGACCTTCTAAATGTGGAGAAATGGGAACCTTCGTGCCCTGTTGGTGGGAATGCAGATTGGTACAGCTACTGTGGAAAACAGTATAGAGGGTCCTCAAAAAATTTAAAGATAGAACTGCCTCATGACCCAGAAATTCCACTCCTGGGTACATATCTGAAGAAACCCAAAACGAATTCAGAAGAATGTATGTGCTCGTGCTCATTGCTGCGTTACTTACAATAGCCAAAATCTGGAAGCAGCTCAATGTCCATCATTAGATGAGTGGATTAAAAAGCTGTGGTACATTTACACAGTGGAATACTACTCAGCTGTAAAAAAGGAAGGAAATCTTACCATTTGCAACAGCAAGGGTGGACCTAGAGGGTACTACCTTAAGTGAAATTAGTCACGGAAAGACAAATACCATATGATTTCACTTATGGTGGAATCTAAAGAACAAAATAAATGTACAAAAAAATGGAAACAGACTTACAGATACAGAGAACAGACTGATAGTTGCCAGAGGGGAGGGGGGCTCGCGGGTTAAAAAGGTGAAGGGATTAAGAAGTACAAATTGGTAGAAACTAATAGCCACAGGGATGTAAAGTTCCGCATAGGGACTATAGTCAATTATATTGTAATGACTGTGGACGGTGCCAGGTGGGCACTGGAAATACCAGGGGAATATTTTGTAAAGTATATGATTGCCTAACACAATGCTTCACACCTGAAACTAATACAAAATAATATTAAATGTAAAAAAAATTAAGATCTATTCCAGAGAATCATCATAAAGAAAGAAAATAAAAGTCACAAACTGGCAGAAAATATCAAGAATCCCTGTAAATCAACAAGAAAAAGACAAACAACTCAGAGAAAAATTGGCAAAGGACATTAAAGGCATTTCACCGAAGAAGAAACAGGAATGGCCCACAAACCAGGAAACGGGGCTCAGTCTCCTCAGTAAGCAGCTGAATGACCACCGCCAGATGCCATTTCACACCCCCAGACTGACAGAGCTGTGGAACATTTTGGAGGAAGCGAACAACAGAACTTCCATATACTGTAGATGGGGGTGTAAATGGTACAGCTGCTTAAAAAAAAAAAAACAAAACTGGCGCTCTTCCACTCTCTGAGCCAGCAAGTCCATTTCTAGGCACGCGGTCTAGTGAAACTATCCCATTGGTCCGAAAAGACACGTGAAGAACGTTCACAGCCGCGTTGTGAACCAGCAAAAACCACGAACAACCCAAATGTCCATCCACAAGAAAACGATCGAAGTTCAGATTATTCCCACAATGTAATATTACACGGCAGTAAACATGAATGAATCAATAGCTATACACAGTAACAGAGATAAAATCTTCAAAACATAACATTAAGTGAAAAAACTACAAAGACCACATACAGTAAGAAACGGTAAACAACACATTGTTTATGGAGATACATGTGTGGTGAAAACCACGTTGAGGAAAGCAGAGAATGCTACAAGAAAATGAGCAGCGGTTTGAGAAATTCATGAATGCTCATTTTGCTGTGCTTTATTACTTACGCATATTTGCATGTATTCTTTCGAATGTATCAAATATGACATAATTTTGAAAAATGTAAACATAAAACATAAGTAAGGACTCTGGGTCTAAATAGCACTGGTTCAAATCCTGGCATCTTTACTTCCCAGGGTGCGACCTTGGCAAAACTCTTCCCTTTCCTGAGCTGCTGTTTCTTTGTCTATAAAATGGGGACAGTGACACCTCCCTCCTGTGGTGTTGGGAGCCAATCCTACCTTAGCACCGTGTCTGGCATGTGTGAAGCACTAAGCAAATGTGTGCTGGTTTCATTATTACTGTTAATAATGGCACACAATGGGGGCGGGGCAGGGCAGGGCAGGCCCCGCCCTCTCAGTCTGGTGCTCCTCCTATGCTGCCCTCTCTACCTGGCGCCCCCAGGTGGGCGGAAGCGGGGTGACTCTTTCCAGCTTTGGCAGAGGAGCAACTGCATGAGGCGGCGCTGAGGTCAACAGCCCCCATGCGGTCAGGAGATGCTTACATTCCTGGTGGACTCGAACCCTCAGAGGCCACTGCCGGGGCCTCTGGACCTTGGCGATCAATAACCTGGCCCAGTACTGAGAGCTCTCAGAGGATGGTGGCCAGGGAACAGGCCACAGGGCACGGGCACCTCTTGGATGCCCATGAGCTCGGGGACAGAGATGAGTCTCTTCCAGGCCCCGTCGGTTGGCACCCCCATCTGGAGCTGGGGCAAGGGAAGGAGGAGCGCAGGTCAAGCCCTCCCGACTCAAGGATGGGGTTCCACATCCAGCCTTGCCTCTGCTTGCTTTAGGGACCCAGGCCAGCGGCTTCAATCTCCCATTTGTGAAACAGCTCAAATGCGTTAGTGAACTGAGATCAGTGCCCACCACAGCATGAGCTCCAGCCCTCGTAGCTGTTACTATTCCCGTGGGGACCCAGTCTCAAGGGTCATCCTCGTTAATTTATGGGTCCTGGAACTCAGCATGAATCATGTCTGTGTCCCGGGGCCCAGAGCAAGGCCTAATACAAAATAGGAAGCTTTAGGGGCTGGCTGTTTGCTGAATAAAATTGCTGAGTGGCAGTCACACTTTGGGATGAGAACCTCATCCCTTCCCTTCACGGGGGAGGGAAGGTTCTGCTTGTTAGAAAGTCCTTCCTGGCACTGAGCTGACCCGGCTTCCTCACAGCTCCCTCCCTCTGAGGTTTGGGAATAGAGGAAGGAAAGTGGGAAGGAGGAGCCCCAAACCCCATTCGTTCCCACTCTCCAGGGCCCGAATCCAGCTCGTCCTTCTCAGTGGTGCGCCCTCGGCCCCCCTGGCCGGGAGGAATGATGGCTTCCTCCGGCTCACAGAACCCACATTTGCAGGCACATGCTGTGCAGACCCACAGAGATGTGCAGGCACATAGTCACACAATCACTCACCAGCACTCACAGCAACACACATGACACCTTGGCTCCTGGAGACACATTCAGCCACACAAAAGTGCCCACAGGTACTAGCGTGCTGACACACACACACGTTTGTCTGTATGAACACCCCCACACACAACCCCCCACACACCCGCCACGAGCATATATAGTTAGAGACACGCGGATAAGCACCTAGGCAAATGCATACAAACAGGGTCTTCAGAGGCACATGGGAACTCCAGTAGCCAGGGAGCCAGTCAGAGTTTCTCAAGCATAACCTCTGCTCCACCCATGCCACACAAATTACCGCACAAACTGCCACATAAGGACAACCAGAGCAGCAGTTGTTGCAGGCCAGTTTGCTTGCGCAGAGCCCTCGCCACCTCCCCACGCCACCCTGTAGCCTGCTTCAAGCACTCCTGACAGCAGGATGCTGTGAGCTGGGACAGGCCTCGCTGGCAGCTCCTGCCCCGCCTCGCCCAGAACATCTGCACTTCTGTCCTGCAGGCCTTGCTGTGAGTTCCATTGAGGTCACTCTCCAAGAGGCCCTGCTCAAGCACAGCTCTGAGCCTCAGTTTCCCCAGATGACACTGGACCTTTGGTCAGCCTTCCTTGCAACTTCCCCACCCACCCTGCCTTTTTCCCAGGTCCCATTCACCTCTGTCCCTAGCACTTCACACACTGCTGGGCATATTCCAGGGACTCAATAAGGAACTGTTGAAAGAATGAATGAACACCCTCCCTACCCTGGAAGACACTTGTGGCAGACGCCCCTTTCTGGTCTCCCCTGGGAGACCACCTGTACACAAATCCTCCTCTCAGGATCTGCTTCTGGGACACCCACCGAAACACCATTTCACAGGTGAGGAAACAGAAGCTCCAGAAAGATAAAGTAACTTTCCCAATGTCACACAGCACAGCCTGCCCCTGGGGGTTAGTTCTGGAGAGGGAGCTCCCCCACCCCTCCTCTGGGGATGCAGGTGAGGTGCTGATGGCTACCAGTCTCTAATATGGGTAAAGGAAGCAGTGCTGCTTTGCTCTTATGTCCACACTGCATTCATGGTTCTAGCTGTACCATGAATGAGGGGCACTGGCGTCCTCGCCTAGCTGTGGGGTCTAGGTACATGGGCGGCCCCGTCTGGACCTGACGTCGTGTCAGGGGCCCTCACTGGACACCCTGGCCCAGCACAGAGGATTCTTGGGCCAAGTTGGAAAACTGCATGCAAGCATAGTGCTCTCCAGCAACCTACATAAATCTGGAGAAAAGGGGTTATTAAACCCTGGGAAACTGCAACCAAAGACACTAACCATGTTCTTGGAAAGGCCTCTAGAATCAAGTAATAACCTATTAGCTAACACGAGGGGGCAGAGATTCTAAGTAATCCCTTGGCATGAATGTGTGCACACTGGCCTTCATGAGGCGCAGGAAGCACACACACCTACATTCACACGTACTGACATCCCCCCACCCTTCAGCCCGACCTCAGGTCTCAGTAGCCCTGCAGACAAAGCCTGAGCTCCTCCCTCTGACAGGGGATGGAGAGGAGACCAGTCCCACTCACCTCCCCACTCACCTCTCCATCACTGGACATTCTGAGCCACTCACAGCTCACACCTCCAGGCCTTTTCTTATGCTGTTTCCTCTCCTCTGGGTCCCCATTTATTTTCCTTTAGGGCATTCACGACATTTCGTAGCTCAGATCCTCGAGTCTATCCCTGCGCTAGAACATGAGCATCTCCAGGGCAGGGCTCCTTGCTGCTCGGCCAACCCTTGGCACCAGGGAGGCCAGAGCAGGTGCGCACACCCCACAGGTGCGCACGGCCTAGGGCACGGGGCGTGGTGCAGCACCCGCCGCACCGGAGGGCTTTGTTAGGGCCCGGTCTGACGGCCTGCGGGCTTCTCTCGGAGACAAGGTGAGCACAGTCAGTAGGGGATGGATGAGAGTCCAAGAGGGCCCAGGGGGTGTGAACGACTCTGTGACCCAGTGGCTCCACTGGGAAAGGACAGTCAAAATCGTCACCCCTCTCGCTGCATCTCTTGGAAATATGCTCTCCTCCAGATTCTGTGTTCAGCCGTTGGTTCGTGTTTTCTCAGTGAATCTTCCGATGCTGGCATTATTATCCGTTTTATGAATGAGGAGACTGAGGCGCAGAGGAATGCTGGCATTCCGCACCCTGGCCTCCCACTGCTTCAGGACACTCCCGTAAGGATTCGACATCCAGACAGAGAATGTCATGGTGGGGCCCTGCTCACGTCCCCCACCTCACCATCAAGGCCCGGAAGCTCCTACTTGCCACCTGCCGGCTTCCTGGGGGCCCCGGCCCACTCTGCGCCTTCCTCTCTGACAGGATGGAAAGGCAGTGTTTCCACGGACATTCCAGAAGGAAGCGGGGCCTTGCCAGGTGAATCTAATTTATACCCTGTGGTAACCACCTCAGACAGGTCTTGAAAGGCTGAAACTTAGGGCCCGGCTGTGGGAGGGGATCCCCTGGCTGATTTCGCCAACCAGTTGTCAGGACAAACCTTCCCGGGCTCACAATGTGGAGACAATTAGAGAGCTGGTGCTTTGAAGGCACGAGCCGAGAACTTCCTGACAGAGGTGTTGACTGCGAGCAGCAGACCCTCCTCTGTTCCTCACGGCTGAAGACCACACCTCATCTTCCCCGGGCTTGAGTGGGGCTCACTGTTGGGGCAGAGCAGGAGCAGAGCTGTCCTGAGAAACACCACCCCACCCGGGAACAAGTGGCATCGGAACTCAGAGAAGTGCAGCGGGGGAATGGCCCACCCCGGGCATCACTGCTGGCCCTTTGTGTGACCCTCTGCTGGCTACCCTACCTCTGCAGGTCCCAGCGTCCTCACTGGGAAGATGGGCCATGGTCCCAAAGACGTGAGGTTGCCGTGAGGATGATGCGGAGTAAAGGGCAGTAAGCAACTCCAGGCAGACGAGGCAGGACTGTAATTCCTACCGCACAGATCGAGAAACTGAGACCAGCCAAAGGCCTGGCGAGTAAGGGACCAGGCCAGGCCTTGGACACAGCCCTGGATCCAGGAGCCCAGAGGGCGGGGCCCAGGGCTTCCTGAGGACTGGCTCCACCTCAGGCTTCCTTGGATCCACGTTCCCACCCAGCTCTTACTGGCTGTGGGCCCTCCCCACATTCTGTCTTCCGCCCGGTGTGTGCAGACACAAGCCACAGAGCCCCTCCATCCTGGCCTGGTTCCCTCGCCCCTGGAGCCCTAGGCAGCTGTCCCCGAACCCCTCCCTTCCTCTACCTTCCCCAACCTGCTAGGCGAGGTATCTCCCTGCACACAGAAGCCAGGGAAGGGAGGCATGAGAACATCTGGGGCTTAGGGTGCAGAATCTTGATTCAGCAACTCCCACTTGGTGCAGGTTAAGTGGAAGGATGGGCTCCTGAAAAACCCGGATCACATGTGATTGCTCTAAGGAGTCATAGTAACTAATGCAGGTGCCTTGTCAGGGGTCCGCTGGGGTGAGCTCAATGAAAACAGAGTCCTCAGCGCCTGCTCAATTACAGAAACACACACAGATACAGAGCATCCTGAGACCGTGGCTTTGAATCCCGGCACTTAACTTCTCTGAGCCTCAGTCTCCTCATCCATCAACTAGGAGAGTGATGCCAACATCACAAGATTCACTGAGACAACTTGGACCGAAGACAGCACAGACCTAACTAATGCCACGTTCTTTCCTTCCCCACACTCTAAAGTAGCTGCTTGGGGTAGTTCAATCCTTTCCCCGGCTGCGTTCTTGGCTGTAACAGCCCTTTTGTCGTCACTTAATGCAAAATTGTACTCTTGCTCTATCTTTGGGCTGCAGTCATAAAAACAGGGTCTGTGGAGACAGAATTAATGATAAACAGCTGCAGAGACAGCAGCTAATTACTGAACATCTATGTGGAGAACTTGTCTGTGAACTTCTCTCCAGGCCCCAGAAATAATGTGGGAACCTGGACGAGAACTCCTTTTGGGGCCTCGGTTTCCAAATTCATAAACGATTGAGGCAGATGGTTTCTAAGTGCTTGTCTGGGTTTGAGGTTCCACGAGCTTATGGACACGGGGTGAGGCCTCTCCTTTACCCTGATGCTGCAGATGAAGAAGGAAGGGAAGTCAGGGCGAGGGGTGGGTGGGAGCAGTGAACAACACGTGCGGAGTACCCGCTGGGCACCAGGTGCCGTGCCAGGCTCTCTGGGCACACTACCCATCTTGCCTCACCCAGAAATGCCTCTTGGACAGCAACCTGCGCGATCCTCACCACAGCTCTGCGAGCTTCTTGCAAAAACCCTCCCAGCACACCCCATCGCTTCTGCCCCACCGAGCCAGACTCTCTCTCCCCTTTTTCATTCAATCATTTAGCAAACAGCTGTTGATCATATTACTTCCAGACAGTGAAGACGCAGCAGGGAACCAAAACCTCAAAAGATTTAGACTTCACAGAGCTTACATTTGAGTGGAGGAAACAGATCACAGACAAACACATGTCAGGTAGTATGAGGGGCAGAAAGTGGCTGAAGGTGCTACTTTAGACAGGTGGTCAGGAAAATCTTCCTGGAGGAGGTGACATGAACTTCCATGAAAACCTCTATGGGCCTGAGTGAACAGAGGTGGCGCTGGGCCAAGAGCATTCCAAGCAGAGAGAGTAGCCATACAAAGAGCCTGAGGTGGGAACAAACTTAGTGTGTTTGAGGAACAGCCTGGATCCACTGAGGCTGGAGCCTGAGAGGAGAGTATGGAAGGAACTGTGGTGTCCAAAGGGGCCTGCCACCCCTGCCCCTTTCTGTCTCCATTTCCTTCCTCCTGCCCTGGGCCGTGCTAGGAATGCAGAGACACACGTGGGTGTCTGAATGTCTGAGTTCAAAGGCTCTAGGGCATCCTGGAGTCCAAGCCTTCCATTTTGTATAGATGAGAAAACTGAGGCCCCAGAGGGATCTGATGACTTTCCTAGAACCACAAGGCAGTTTGAGGGCAGAGCTGGGGAGGGAACCGAGCTCTGAATCCCCAGCTCATGTTCTTCATCGAGGCTGACTGAACCAGAGCTGTGAGACTCAAAGTCCTCATCACCCACGTGAAGAAACGGGGACCCCGTGTCCGGTGGCTCTGGGGCAGGGAGACAGCAAGGGGCTGGGGCGGGCAGGGGAAGTGAAGACTTGGTCGGCGCATGCCTGTGTGGGCCCTTGCCCAGCAATCCAACATTGCGCTTTTCTTGTGCACGCAAGGAGGTGTGATGTTTGAGCCCTGCCACAGTTAGGGTCTCCCAGAGTCTGCTGGTGCTGCTTCACGAGGCAGACCCTGCTGGGAGGGGAGGTGATTCTGACATGTGTGGACTGCACAAGCCACCAGCCATCTCCTGCCACATGACCTCTAGAGGGTCATCTCTCTGCCCCAGACCTCAGGTGCCCACGTCTCAAAGGATGCAGCCGGGTTTGGGAGCAGCATCAGATGAGATTCCCTGGAAGGTTCTTCCTTGGTACAAACCCAGCACTAGCCAGGACTCATCAGAATTTGGGAGGCAGTGATGGTACAGACAGGGCCTGGCACAGTCACTACCTAACAGACGGGTGCTCTGCTGGTGGGAAGGGTACTGGGCTAGGAGGCAAGGGACTGGGCTCAGTTCTTTAGATTCCTTTTGCCCCATGATTTTCCATGAGCCAGGTCCTCTCTACAGGCCTCGGTTTCCACATCGGCAAAAAGCAAAAGTGCAAACAAGGCATTCAGACCGGTGGCCCCCGTGAGCCGCATCCTCCTGTCCTAGGTACCTGGTGAGACAGGGTGGGAGCCGGTGGTGGGGGTGGGAGGGGAGACGGATCTTGAGGAAGTATCCGAGGCACAGCAGGCTGGTTTTCTCCCTGGGGCCGAACTCTCCTGACTTCCAATTGCTATGTTGGCAACAATACCAGGTCAGAAACGACCCCGTAGGCCACAGGTGGCAAACACAAGGCCCGCGGGCTGAATCCAGCCCTCCACCTTGTTTTATCCGGCCCGGCACCTTATTTCTACCCAGCTGCAGTGCTGAACTCTCACTTAACTTTTAAGGAGTAGTTACATTTATATAGTCTTAAAATTACATTCAGCCCTTTGAAGGCAACAGCAAGGCTGATGTGGCCCCCAGTAAAAATGGGATTGACACCCCTGCCATAGGCCAAACTGACTCCCAAAACTTGGAGTTCGGCAGATTCTGGAAAGCACAGACTTGTGGTTAAGTAGGGGGGAGGGGGCAGTAGGGCAATCACAGAGCAGGGAGCCAGGGACATGAAATGGAGCCCCAGGTGTGACACCTGGACAGGTGGCTTCTGCTCTGTGGATTTAAGTGACCCCACTATAAAACAGGGATCCTGCCTCCATCCCGTGCATTCCCGGAGCACAGGAACTACCCATCAGAACTCTGCATCCTGGGCCCTGCCCAAGGCCTGGCCATGCCCGGTTAGGTGCCAAGGTTACTTTCAGCTCAAAAACCTATGCATTTTGGCTCTGATAAAACACAAAGAGGCTGGTGGATGGTTCCCCAGCTGAACCTACACTCACTAGGTGCTTGCCTTGTTCCGTGTGCAGCAGATACCTCCCAGTCTCGCCCCCAGAAATGCAGTCTTACAGAGACCTCCAGTCCCAGCATCCCATCTGCAAGAAATGCACAGCCTGGCACCACCGCGCCATCTGTCTCTGAGGCTTATGTCCCCAACACACACACTTACTAAGGGAGGCCGGGGTACGTGGAGAGGGAAAGAGCAGGCTGTGCTTCTTCAGGCAGCACCCCCAGCCCTTTGCAAGGTCAGAGTCCCAGGGATGGACTCGCATTTTATCATTAGCCATGCCAGAAGAATGCACGGCGAGGAGGCAGCGCTGCACGAGTCAGTGCCATAATCACTTACAGGCCGTGCTGGCCCCAGGCCTGGCAGAGGAGGAAGATTTATTGTGGGGATGGGTGGAAAACAAAGAACAGTTGTGCAAACTTTATGGAGCTACATTATGGGAAATGCCTTTCCGTTTCCCACTGGTAAATGTGCCGGACACTGTTTCCAAAGGGAACTGGGCTCTGCTACCCAACCGGGTGCAGACACGGCCTCGGCACGGCTTGCTGGGCTGAGCTGGTCTGGCCCGTGGTGCCCAGGTCCTGGCTGACAGCCAAGCCCTGCCCTCTGGGGGCACAGACAACCTGGGATGCTCTGGTGAACCTGGGGAAGAAGGCTCCGTCCTGGGCCTCCGTGTCCTCATCTGCCTACTGTCATTCCCTGGCCAACATACCTGCCACACGACTGACATTCTCAGTGTTAACACTGATTGTGTCGCTCTCCTGTTCAGAACTCTTCCACTACTCTCTCCTCGGCCCCCAGGGTAGAGTCCAAGCTCCTCCTACTGGGTGGACTTTGAAGCCTTTTAAGGTCCCGTTCCAACCGTCATTTCTGTTCACAGCTCCCATGCATGTAATGCACTCCAAGCACAAGAGGATGCCTATGCTCCCCCCATGGGTCACCACCATTACATCTCAAAACTTTTACATATGCTGTTCCCTTTCTTTGAAATGCCTTTCCTTGTCATCTACACCTGAAGAGCTCCTACCCTCCCCTCAAAGCCCAGCTCTGATGGCATCCTAGAGAAAGTCTACTCCCTCTTACATGTCTCTGCAGCCCTGGGTTAATGCCTTCACCACCAGATCCTTCCCCATTTGATGCTACACCCACCCCTGCTTCTAGCATCCAACCTAGCACAGTGCTGTCGATAAAGTGTGCTGAAAAGTGGGCAGCAGGGAGGGGGAGACAATACAGAGGAGCTCAAGGTAGTCTCCTGGGCAGGGAGCAATATAGGTTCTGGATCTTAGATTGTCTGAGGTAATCGAGGCCACAGGGGTTATTGGACACGTCAACCACTTAACAGATGAGGCCAGGACACTGAGGTCTGTCACTGCAACAGTCCATGCAAGTCACATGAAGTTGGCTCAGCTAACCCATGTGCCATCAGCAGAGATAGATCCTGTTAATTCTCAATCATGCAGTTTACCATTTCCAGGATGTCCCTCTTAGAAAACATGGTCCAGAAACTTCTTAAAGTCACTATTGATTTTATCTGACTTTCTCAATCATTTCAATTTCATTTATACTTAATTCAAAAGCTTCCCCCCCTTTTATTATTTTAAATTCAATTTAGAGGTTTGTGTTTTTATCCTTAATTTTTTAATATTCCATAAAGCAGCGTTCACAAACCTTGGCCAGTGTTCACTAAGTGTGGTGCTCCCAGGAATTCTCATCTCTGGTCTGACGACTCAAAGAAAGAAAAAGAATAAGTGCTCCTTCTTTCAAGCATCAAGTGTTTGCCAGGCATGAGGTAAATGCTCCATATACTTGATCTCATTTAATTCTCGTGACACTCCCCCCTTTACACAGACGGGACACTGAGGCTCAGAGAGGTCTTGTGACTTATTCGGATTTCACAGCTGGTTAAGGAGCAGATAGGAGATTTGAAATCCAGTGGTTATCCTATGTGCTTGGTGATTGATCCACCCAGACTCATGATTTAAATAAGATGGAAAGGGAGATGAGGTAGGAGTAGGGATCACGGGGTGAATAGGAAAGGGGTGGGCTGTGGGGCAGGGAAGGAGGAGAGGGCAGAAGAGCTGCAGGCAGAGGCCTAAAGGCCAGAAATTGCATTAGGGGGAGCCTGCGACTAACAGGTGACATGCCTGATGGGGAACCCATCTGGGAGGAACACGCCGGAGAGGGTGACTGTGTACTCTGAGGCAGGAGCAGTGGACTGTGAGTTGGGAACTCATCTTGACCCTCTTTGCGGAGCACTCTGCAGTTTGCAGATCCCAGCCCCTCCACCCCTTGCAGAGACGCTTCTGGGGTGAGCAGCACAGGCCCCGTCTTATAGATGCGTACACTGAGACTCAGGACTGAGTGACTTGTCCGAGATTGCAGAGCCAGTGCGCAGCAGAGCTGGGACCTCCACCTGTCTCCAGTTCTTCTGCCCTTCCACAGGCACATCATTTCCATCTAGGTATTCAGTTCCCTCCTCTATACACTGACGAGAGGGACCCTCGGTGCTCTGACCTGATCATAAGGCTGGGGCTTCAAAAAGCCCGAGTTTGAGTTTTAAAAATGAGGGTGGAGAGGAAGGCATCCCAACTCAAGGTGCTAAGCATTAGCTCATTTCACAGCGCAGGAAACTGAGGCTCAGAACAGCCAAGTCCCCTCCAAGGTCACACAGCCTATCTGTGGCAGAGCTGGAACTTACAACAGTCTTTTCTGTTCCTTTCGGGACATTGGTGACCACATGGTCACTGTCCATTTTAGACTCTTCCTTTTCTCTTTCCTAATGCAAACTGCTCAGAACAGTCAGATCCATTAGCTGTGCTCTCACTGCATGCCAGGCACTGCGTAAGCACCTCATGCATAGCAGGTCATGGAAGCCTGACCACTGTCCCGTTCCCTCCACTTTACAGGTAAGAAGACCGAAGCTTGCGGAAGCCAAGTTATTTGCACACAATCACAGGCTGATAGATGGTGAGGCCAGGTTTCAAGGGGAAGCTTTTTTTTTTTTCCAGAAAAACTTCAAGCACCAGATTAGGGAGTGGACATGACCATCTTTAAAGTCCCTCTAATCCTGTGACTTCACAGGAAACTGCTCTGGAGGACGGTGTCCAGCCAACCGTACACGGCCTAGGAGCAGAGGGGCTGGGCAGCCACCAGAGCCTCTATAGGGAGCAGGCTCGGCTCCTCTGCCTCCAAAGCCAGGTCAGGTGTCGAAGAGCATGTGGTCCCCAAGACACTCAACCACACTGGGAAACACTTTAACACACGGGGCAACACTTTCTGAAAGGGCAGGAGACACAGAGAAAGAGGGAGCAAAGCAGGGTGACACTGGATTGGGTTGTGAAGGATAGTTAGGGATTTCCGGTTCTGGGAAAGCCGCTCCAGTCGAAAGGACCAGCAAAAGCCAAGGCCCAGAGGAGCGAAAGAAGCTCCAGGGCGCACAGGCCCTCTAGGAGTCGGGGAGGGGCGGACGCCTGGGGCCGGGAGAAATGAAAAGGCCTTCCGGGCCACTGTTAACTCCCTGGGTGATGGGGGGGGCCACTGACGCCGCCTCTCTGGGCTTCAGCTTGCCCGTCTAATAATGAGTGGCCATGAGAACTGACGTGATCCCAGGAGGCACCCCAGAATGGCTGTTAACGAAGCACATCTGGATGCCAACTTGAAGGCCAACTTTGCCCAGAAAGGTTTTCCTACCCAGACCCTCCCTCCCCGGAACCAGGCAAGACTCAGACCCCCATTTCCAAAGTGGTGGACTTGACCAACAACCTGAACTGGTTGGGCCAGCTTGGCCTCTCTGGGCTCATTTACAGCAGGCTTCTCCAGGGCTTTTACACCGTGTTCCACTTTGCGGTTTTTTCCATCTCTCCAGCAACCTCAGCCTCCACAAAGAAAGCTTGTTTTCAGGTGACTTATTTAGTTTTAACATGAAATGTCTTATTCCTCATCATACGAGCACTCTCTCTTCTCAGACAGAACAAAGACCTGTCGTGTCAGCAGGGCAGGGGACCTGCCGCAGGCCCTCAGCCAATGGTTTGGGAAAACTAGTTAAATGCAAACCTCTCCCAGCCTCTCTGCTCCACCAGGACCCCCTGAGGCCAGACTGGTTTGATTCCCTTGTGTGACCCCAACTCCCTCTTCCTTCCCCACCCCTCCCAGCACCCAGGCTTTTGTCTCTCAGGACCGGAGGCACTATGGCAAAGTAGCAGGAGGAAGCCAGAAGCCCCAGGGCCTGGTACGCAGGAGATGCTCCGCAACGACTTGCTCAGTGAGTTTCAAAATTGGATTTGTAAGCAGACTGATGACTCTCTGCCTGGAGAGTGGCTTGGGGTCTTGGAGGGCACAAAGTCTTTGGAGTCAGGCTGAGACCTGGGCTCAAATCGGACCCACGACATACTTGGGCCTGAACTTGACCATGAAATGGACATCCCTCTCCCCAGCTGTAAAATGGGGATAATAATTCTAGTTTTCATGAATATTCTGAAAGGAAGCCCTATATAAACTGAAAAACCCAATGAGTGTCAGTGTTTCAATAATGTTCCTGTCCCCCTGGACCGACGGGGCAAGGTTATGCAGCCAGGCCTCAAATCCTCGGCTCCTCGCCCCCTACTCCCCTCCATTACGCAGCAATAATATCACAAGAGTCAAGGGCAGTGTCCTTCCCATGGTGCCAGAGGTCTCGCATCACATCATCTGGTCTCTGGGCCCCCGGCTCCCAGCACAAGGCCCTGCACACGGGCATTCTGCCCTTCCTTTCGGGACGCTCCCTGCCCACGGAAGCCCATTTGCTGTGTGCTCCCGGCCCCTCACCACCTCTCAGGGTCTGTCTTCTCTGGTAGACCTGCCTGCTCAGGTATTTCTGGCTCCCAAGTAATTCCCAGAATTGAGCGTGGGATGTTGAGGTGAGTCAGGGCTGGCTGCTGCCCTGGAAACATGCGCAGCACACAAGGCCGGCTGCAGGCCATGAGGGGCAGGGAAGGAGCAGATGCCCAGGGACTCACCCACTGTGACGAGAAAAGCACAGAGGACTCTGCTCTCCAGAAGGAAGAGGCTGGGCAGAGGCGGGTTGGCGAAAGGCAGCATGGCCTGGGGAACAGTCCGGGCAGCTGAGCCAAGAGACAGGTCAGGCCATTCCGTCTCTTCTGTAAAATGGGCATGAAGCTCAAGGGTGGGCACAGCATGTCTCGGAACGCGTTCATGCTCTCCTCTCACAGGACTCCTGTGAGATACGATCCCAGACCGCCAGTCAAGCCTCTCGCTGCCTCTCAGCTCACGGCCTGGCTGGGCAGGTACGGTCAGTATCTATCCCCTGCCAGGTGGCAGACTGTGTGACCTTGGGAAATAACTTAGCCTCTCTGGGCCCCAGAGTTTTGGTCAGTTCTGTTCTGAAGATGGAATGTGGCATAGACAACACTGAGCCGGAATAGAAGAGGCTCTGCATCTCAATGAACAGAAACTCCCTCTACCTCTTCCACCTCCTCCCAGCACCCAGGGTTTTGTTTCTCGGGGTGGGCCGGGGTGGGGCTGGGGCAGTAAAAATGAGGAAGCCAGAAGCTCCAGGACTATGGAAAGTGAAAGTAAGTTTGGCCTGGGCTGGCCCCTCTGGGAGGTAAGCAAGGCCCCTCATGAGGTCCAGCCAGGTGGCTGGTCTTCCAAGTATCTTGGCTGGTAAAGGCTAATCAATAATGCTCAGCTTTTGGTTGGATGCATTTCTCTGGCCCCAGGTCCAATGGCACCAGAGACAGAGTGACAACAGGGATGGGGAACGACTAGTGAGCAGCGCAGCTGCAGCTGCCAGAGGAACCCAGGCAGGATGGAAGTCCAGCCTGGAGGCTGTAGCTGTGCATCGGGACTGCAAGGTCTCAGACCAGAACCTCCCCCCGTGCCCCTGCCCCAGAACCCCCTTCTGCTCCAGCCACCCTGGACAGACACTCTGGCGCAGAGCACGCATTCTGCACCGCTGGCAGGCATGGGACAACAAGGTCAGCGGCACCTGTGGCAGCCCTGCCCACCTTACCAACAGCCGCTGGAATTAGCTGACCTGACGTACTGACTGCCTACTGAGCCTCAGTGTCCTTGTTTGTAAAAGAGCCATAAAGGATCCTGTCCTAACTAACTCCTAGGGCTACCGTACAGATCTCCAGAGGCAATCGGTGTAATGTGGGAGGGGAGAACTAGCCAAGCACTTCCCTGGGTCATCTCTTTTAATCCTAAAATGATAATCCTGAAAGGCAGATGCTATTATTGTCCCACTTTATAAGCAAGTGTGCTTCAGAAAGGCCCCGTCACCTGCCTGAGGTCACACCGCTGGTCAGTGGCAGAGCCAGGCAGGAACCTAGGTCTTGTGACCCCACACCCGGGCTTTTCACCTTCCTGCCCACGGTTTCCACACAGCACTCACGGCTTCGGTTAGAGCTCTTCGCCAGAGTCAGGGACTGTTGTCATTCTCATCTCTTATAAACCCGAGGCTGTGCGAGGTTTTCCTTTGCACTCTGCCTCTCTTTTCCTGACGTGGAGAAAAGCAAACTATACTAAGCTAATTTCTGCAGTCTCAGACAATCAGAATTCCAACTGTCTGGGAGAGCCAATCTAAGAAAGCAAGAAATTAATCTTTTCAAAGTTAACGTCTTCGAGGCGTCGCGGCAGTATTTGGGTTGGACGTGACCTTGCTATCGCAACATAGATGAAACTCCAAATTTAATAAGGCTAAGACGACTCGGACAACTCAAAAAACATAACAGGATATTGCAAAGAGATTAGGGGGCTTCCTCTGGATGGCGTGGACAGCCAGGGGGAGGGCAGGGGCAGGGATGAATGGTGTGGTCTACCCTGGCAGCCAGCAAGGTGGGTCCTGGTCCCAGGCCTGGCCTGGAGACTAAGGGGCCTGGGCAGAGGAGAGCAGGGCTCCTCCAAACACCTCAAGGCCAGCCTGGTGTGGGAGCAGAGGCTTCACACTTAGGTTAAATGTAAACCAGCTGCAAGGACGGGAGTGTTACAGTTGGATGGGGTGGGGAAGGCTTACCTCATGAAAGAACCGTGGAAACGGCTGCTGGAAAGATAATAAAAGGATTAACTGCTATTTTAGTGGGCCATTTACTCTTCAATCAAAGTGTCTCATCTATTTCCTGTTCTCCAGAGGCTCTGGGTCCAAAATTCCTTTGTCTATTACAGCACATGGTAGCAGAGGCCTGTCATGAGAAATTAATAATTTTACAGGGAAGAGTGATTTTATTTATGTGGGTGCGGGCTGCAGACCGCCCTTTCCCAGGGGTTGCCTGCTGCACCAGCATCTCAGGAAGGGGGAGCAGTCCCGCAGTGGCAGGGAGCAGCTCGGAGGAGACCTCTGCTACCATCTCCAGATGGCGGGGCCCAGCGGGGCAGGACCTACGACCCTGGAGAATAATCAGTTAGGACAAAAGTCTACACAAAAAAGAGCATCACCGTTTAGAAAGATGTAGGTTCATATTCCACCCCATTGGTCACTAACTGTATCACCCTGGGCTGGTTGCCTTTATCTATTGTTGTTACTATTATCACTAGCATGATCATTAGCCTTTATTATTATTGCTGTTATTGTCTATCTCCAGCCGTGTGACCTGGATCAAATTATGTTATCTCTCTGAGCCTCAGTCTCCTCATCTGTAAAATGGGGGGGTTCTCATAGTATCTACCCCATAGGGCAGCTGTGAGGACCACACATAGAGTTATTAGAATAATCCCTGCATGTGGTCGGCACTCAGAAGTTGCTTGCCAGTATTGTCACCGTAATCCCGACCCCCCAAAGAGTCAAGATGAAGTGTTCTTATAGTAGCAAGTGGAAGGCCAGCCGGAACCCATTGAACCTCTGTTTCTTTGCCTATAAAAACTGTTAGTTTTACAGGATTCTTGTGAAGATTAAAGGGGTGAATATAGACACAGCTTTAATATCACCTCCTCCTCGAAGCCCTTCTGGGCTTCCTCTCCTTGAGCCTATGCAGACTCCATCCCAGAACTCATCGTGAATCTCCACGCCCAGGGGAAGGGCCGTGACAGGTCTGGGTCTGGGTCCCCAGAGTCAGGCATGAGCCAGGTATAAGCCAGTGTGTTCTTCAGAGTCCACTGAGCCAAACGAGATCCTAGCAGCAGAAAGAACCCTAGAGAGAGGTGCTGAGACTACACCGAGTAATCTGGGTTTCTCAGACCCTCTTGCTGGTCCTCTATTTACCAAACTGGAAGAAGGGCAGTGAGAGCCCCAATCATCTCCAAGGACCTAATGTGCAACGTGGATGCTCCCAGACACACTGATCCCACACGGGAAGCCCTAGTGTGAGAAGGGCACTGACCACACCATGCCATGGATCAGGCTACGTAGCCACCACGCACACCCCCACAGACACCAGTGAGATCACCCACAGGGAAGAAGACATGAAGGAGAACTATAGCTCAGCAGCTGGCAGCTCCAGGGTCTCTGAGGGAGACAGGGCCCCTGTGCCCTCCAGCAGCCCTGGCCTGTGACGTCTATTGGTCATCTCCTTCTAAGCAATGCCTTTCAGCAGGCCAGGTGTCACAGCACCCCAAGTGAACTGGGGCATCCCCAGAGAGTGGCCCGGGCACCAGCTCTCCCTATAGCATACTCTTGGGCCAAAGGCATGTGATGAATGCAAATTCTCAGTCTGCTCCCTCCAGCCTCTCCCCACAACACCAGCACGCCAGCCACAGACTGTCCACTGCCCCTCGCTTGTCTGCAAAGTGAACTCCCTCTCATCCTCAAGACCCAGCCTCCTTGAAGCTGAACAGGCTGGGCCAGTGGACGCCCAGCTCACAGCGGTATAAACAGACGGGGACCCGAGGGCAAATACCTGGTCCCAGCGGGGTAGAGTTTACGCTGCCAGTTGCCAATGCTTCCTGACCCCTCCCTGGCCCCTACAAATGCTGCCCCAGGCTTAGAGCAGGGACAGATGTGTGCCCTGTTCCCGCTGTACCCCTTCCAAGGCTGAGCACTCCATGAGGTGGGACCCAGTGACAGCGACAGCATACCAGTGTGGAGGAATTCAACCTTGGCTATGGCACTCGCCTAAAGACCAGACATTGCTTTCTTCCTCGGCCTCGTCAGTGCCCCAATGGGTGGGCATGAGAGGCTCCTCCAGCCCTTCTATTGAAGGCAGGCGCCTCTCCCGGCAGGCTGGCTGGGCTCTGGTGGCAGGCACAGTGGCCCAGATGAGGCTATCAGGGACTAAGGCTACATTCCTCTGATTCGGATTTCCGCCACAGTGAGCACAAACACAGAAATGTCAGACTGGCCAGAGGCTCAGGTCCCTAGAACACGCAGGTGCTATCCGGGGTCTTATTTTGACCCTTAGTCATACCCCAAACCTGCCCCAGGGACCCGCAACTCTCAGGCTGGATGCCTGTGAGGACCCGGTGCCCCTTACAGGAAGCCAGCCAAGCCTGTGGGCTTCTCCAGGAGGCCCAGGGAGCCTCCCTGGGAAGGTGAAGACTCAGCAGGGCAGCCTGTTCCCCACAACTCATTGGGCCATCTGTTAAGTGGGACCCTGAGCATGTGCATATAAGAGAGAAGGCTGGCTGAGCCTGCTTTGACCTCAGAGCACCTATGTCACCTCCTGACCACGTGGGTGCAACACCAGGCCATGTAGTATGACTTGGGGTGAGAGATGGGGCACATGGTAAGCACGAGGGGCCCTCTGCCAACGTCCCCAGTGACAGGGGCACTGACCATCTTGACCAGTGGCCACACCCATAGCATGCTTCCTTCCCTCCTCAACCACAGGGGATCTCAGCCAGCCCCCAGGTAAGGAGGCCCGGGCACGCCTCTCAGCCAGTGACGTGGCTGCTGCTCTGCCAGGGTCGGTCTGCACGTGGCCTGGTGGCCATGGGAACTCACCATGCACTTGTTGGGCTTCTCGCCCGAGTGCACCCTCATGTGGATGAGCAGCTTGTAGCGGGCATTGAAGGGCTTGTAGCGGCGCACGCAGCCTGCCCAGAAGCAGGTGAAGTCCTCACCCTTGCGCTGGTCAATGTGGCTCTTCTCAATGTGCCGCACCAGCTCCTCCTGCTGCTCGTAGGCTGCACAGCAGTCCACCCAGCGGCACGCCTGCCGCCCAGCCCCCCTCCCTGGCAGGCCCAGCCCCAGGCCTCCAAGGCCAGGGCCTGATGGCAACTGAGGCAAAGGGTAAGGAGGCGGCAGGCCCGGCTGGTGAGGCCCGAAGAGCTCTGAGAACTCGTCCGCGGGTTCCTGCTTCAGGAAGCCCGCCTTCCGACAGGATTCAAGTTGCAAACTACCCTCGTGACTCTCAGTGGTTGCAGGGCCAGGCTGGGCCCTCTTGGGGGGAGCCCCCAGGTCTCCTGGTAGAGGGGGGCTCCGGAGTCCATTTATGCAGGTGACCAGAGCAGTCTGGGAGGAGCAGATGATGGAGGTGAGGTCAGAGGAGGCACGGGGTGAGGAGGAGGCTGAGGAGGAGGGGGGCAGGCCCAGGAGGCAGCAGTGCTTCAGACTGCCCTCGGGCAGGTGGGCCTCAGGTTGTGGGCCCAGGCCAGAGCTGGGTTCGCTGCCTAGAAGGTAGCAGGAAGGTGCTGGGTTGGCGAGGCCTCGGCCCGGGAGGTCCAGGTCTGTGCGCAGGCCAGGTGCTGGTGGGGCCCGGCAGTGGGTAGACAGGGGTGCCCGAGCTTCCATCATGGCCCGATAGACAGGCAGGGACTCCTGCTTGATGTGCTGTGTGGCCGGGAGGCTGCCATTCATATACGTGGCTTGGGGTCTGGGTGACCTGGAAGACAGTGGCCAGAGAGGCCATGAGAGGGTGGGCACTCCACGGGGTGGGGAGGCCCAGGCAGGGATGTCGAGGCCCCTGAAGGGCGAGGGCTGGGGAAGCCCAGAGCAGCAGAGGGAGGATGAGGGATGGAAGAGGAGCTTGAGGGGAAGGAAAAGAGAGGAGGGAGGGAAAGGGAAGGGGCAGATATTGTCTAGTCAACAAGGAAGAGTGCAGAGGGAAAGGGGGAGTGAAAGAAAGAGGAGTGGGCTGGGGAGAGGCTCAAAAGAGGCAAAGGTCTAAGGAGGAGAATACCAGAAAGGGCACCGTTTCATCCTATTACCAAGTCCAGCCCACCCCAGCCCCGATGTCATCCCGCCCTGCTTCGAGGCCTCCCTAGGGTCTGCCCTGACCCCCTCCCTCTGACCTTCTAGTGAGTTTTGGAGGGAGAAGGCTGAGGCTGACCTTTCCATGGGACACCTAGGTTTGTTTTTTTTAGAATTCTGCTTACATGTCCCTTAAATCTGTTAATTTTTGCAATCTTTCATAATTTCTAAGAAGGCCAATTGTGTGATGTTTTGCCCCAAGCAATCTGTCTTTTACACTGTGAACATCCGTGAGTGGGGTTTCTGAAACAAGCTCCTGGTGAGGGCACAGCCTAGGAGTGACTGAGGAAGAGCTTCGTGGGTGGGATGTCCAGACACGGTGACTGCACAAAATGAAACTCTGGGGAGGCCATGGCAGGCAGACCAGGCAGAACAGCCAGAGGAGGCAGAGGCCTTGGGTTCAAGGCCGGGCTCAGCCACTCCCAGCTGTGCACACCTGAGCAAGGGAGCCTAAGCCTTTCTCCTCACCCCAACAGCAGAACAGCTCTCTTCTGTGGGTGAGGATGGTGTGATGGGCGGGGCTGGGTTAGCTGAGGTGGTGACTTCATCACGCCCATGGTACGTGCATTTCTGGAGGGGGCACCTCCCCAATTTGGGAAAGTACGTGCAGATAGAGACACCAGGGCCTGTTGGTCCAGAGGACTCTGAGAAAGGGAGAGGCCAGTAAGCCAACGCTAGGCCTCGGGTCAGAGAAGCCCCCACTGGCTGGCTAGGCAGAACAGGGAGCCTGCTTACGTGCCTGCGCTCTCACGAGGACGCCCCGCCTGTCCTCAGACCTTGCCCTCTCTGAGCCTCGGTCACTTTGCCTGTGAAATGAGGACCAACCCTTTCGACCTCAGAGGGTGGCTGCCAGGATCAAGTGAGAGGACAGATGCCATGACAGCCTCTGGAAAGGATGGCAGAGCAAATGGTGCCATCGTTACTGCCATTATCACTGCCACTATTACCACCGCTGCCCTGGGGCTCTCTGCAGCCAGGCCTGGAGGCTGTGGGGGCATCACCTGCCCCTCTGTTCCCAGTGCACTTCCTGTAGCTCCAGCCCACCCCTCTCTGGCTCCGCAGATGGGGCATCCCCAGCTTCAGTCACAGGTGGAGGGGAGAATGAGGGACAGAGGAGACGGAAGTCAGAGCCCAGACCCCAGAGCGCTCACAGAGCGTCGCCTCAAACCCATCACTGCAGGGTCAGGAAAAGGGCCAAGAGGGCACAGGTCTCAGCCACAGACACAAGCAGCAAGCAGAGACGGGGCTGGGGCCAGAACCCAGGCTCCCCTTCTCCCCTCTGTGTGCCTTTCTCCTGCGTAGAACTGACCTGAGCACTCCCTGGGCAAAGGCTTGGGGGAGGGACTCTTCTGTTTATTTCTCAACTGCTCTTGAACAATTCTCAGGCTAGCTCCCCAGAGACCTCTCTTCCCACCTGGGAACTCTGCTGACCCGAGGACGGTCGGTGGGACCAAAGAGAGCTCGCATTCTGAGGCAGACAGCAAACCCTAGCCCCTCTCCGGGGCTGGAGATACTGGGTCCACCATGGCCAGCGGAAAGCTCCAAGCAGCTTAAAGATCTGATATCCAGGTTGTGACTGCGGAGCTTAACAAAATAAATGAAAGCACCACTCACTGCTGGTCGCATGGTCGCAACCCTGGGCTCGGCGGAGGTGGGCACGGGCAGGGACGGGCAGCCAGGCAAGCCTTCGTTTTAAGCAATCCCTTTAAAAAGCAGTGCTGGGTTAAAGCAACCCCCACAAGGAGAAGAGAACAGCTGTAGCTTTCTGTGACTCAGCCACCCAAATAATCGAATAGCCAACAGCAAAATCTTGAATGACATCAAGGTGGGGAACGGGTGGCTCTGGTCCTGGTGTCCCACAGCTCCAAGTGCTAGCTGAGGCAGCCCCTGCCTGCCCTCACTGTCCCTGTGCGATTGGGCAGCAGTTCGGGCTGTGCCCTGCCACTGAGCCCGGTGCACCCCAGGCAACTCCCATCACACCTCTACAAGTTGTGAGTGTGAGTCCCTAGACAGAGCAAGCAACTGCAGAGCAGCCCGGGCTCCAGGTGCTTTCCTGAGGGCCGCCTCGTGCGGTCTGAGCACAGCAGAACAATGCATGGTATCGCTGAGTGCATGACCAGATTCTTCAAGGGAGAGACCACCATCTGTTTTACACTTAGCAAAACTGAAGCAACTTGCCCAAGCTGTCAAAGGCAGTCAGTGATAGAGTAGGAATTTGAACCTGGATCTGTTTAAATAAGAGCCTGGGATTTTCCCACAACACTACTGCCCGGGGCCCCTGCTTCCTCATCTGTAAAATGATCTAATTTAATAACCATTATGTTTCCCAGCAGCCTCAATGTTCCGAGTCCCAAGGACTCGATGTGCTCTATCATGCTGGCTCCTGGAAGGGAGCTGTCAGGATTGGGAAAATCAGTGTTCCCCCAGCAGCGGCTCAAGGGGAGAAGAGGGTGATGTCAAACCTCATGAGGTCCATGCACCCCGAGGTTCAAGGGCTGCATCCTGGGCTGGGGGTCAACGCGCTCTCTCCACAGGCTTTCACACTGTGCTGGGTGATGCTGGGGACTCAAGACGGTGCAAAGCCCAGGCAGGGCCCTGCCCTTAAGAATCTCCCCTTCTAGTGGGGAAACTGAGGACCAGCCCCCTGAGGGAATGCTTACACTCTGCTGAGGGGGGGGGGCGGGAAGGTGGAGTGGTGGCGAACAGAAGAGAGTGCAGGGGACCTGGAGGCCAAGATGTGAAGATAGAAAACTATGTGGCAGACTCAAAGCAAGGCCAGGAGGCGGGTGGTGGGCAGGCAGGGGCACAATCATGGGCACTGCCCAACACTACTGGAGGCCTGCACACTGTGTCTGCCCCCTCACCTTACAGGTAAGGAGATGAGGCTTGGAGGGGTCAGCCTCTCACCTCGAGAGCCAGTCACGGAGCTAGGACTTGAGCTGTGATCAACGATATATTCTGCTGACCAGGGTGGTGATGGGCAGTCATTTTAAGCGCAGAAATGACAAAATCAGGACATTGCTAAAGTTTCTTAAAACTCTTCACCACTTGCTGGGTGACCTCCAGCTAGTTTTATAGTCCGGCCGGCCTCAGTTTCCCCACCCTATGGCAGTTGCAGGTTGAATGAGTTAACACATAAAATGTCTGGCCCAGGGTGTGGCAAATAGTAAGCACTCCAGGATGGTCGCTTATTGAGCGGTAGGACCTGGGCTTCCTGGGACTGAGCGGACTAAGTGAGAGAACGTGTGCCGGCAACACTCGCCCAGAAAGCGGGGGCTATTTTATTGGTATTAGAAAGCTGGTCTGGAGACAAGGAGGTGGCTGACGCGGCTGCCACAGGAACCCCGGCGGTGGGTCAAGGTGCCGCAGATCAGGAGGGGACAGCAAGAACGGACGGAGAGGAGGATCCCCAAACACAAGGCAATCCCCTGGGACGGAGAAGGAACGGGATCTGCCTGCTGTGGGAGAGGGGCTGGGGCCTCTTTTTCTTTAGGAAAACGAGGGAGTTTAAAAGTGCCAGGTCAAATTCAAGCACTCCACCATGGGCAGAGGTGGCAACAACTTAGGTTGACATTGGTGTAGGGTTCTGGGTACAGGCTCTCCGGTGTCCTGACCTGTCAAAATAACATCCAAAATGACAAGTAATATTTCTGAAGGTCGCTATCAAAACAAAACAAAACAAAACACTAGCTTAGCTTTCCCTAGGTTTGCATAGCTTCTACCCTGAGGCAGAACGAATTTCCCTGGAGAAAACGGATATTGCTGGGAGCCACAGTGAATAACCCAGCAGATACATGCACTTGACCGTTGCTAAACGAGGCACAGCTTGGACACTAAAGGAAGTTTGGTCCTGTCAGGTACTGAACTGATGTTCTCCTAAAATGCGGGTGTTGAAACCTGAACCCTCAGTGTGACCATTTGTGGAGACAGAGCCTTTAGGGAGGTGAGTAAGGTTAACTAGGGTCAGAGGGTAGGGCCCCAATCCTAAGGACTGGTGTCCTTGTAAGAGGAAGAGACACCAAGGGCGTGCACACAGAGAAGAGGCCACGCGAGGACACAATGAGAAGGCGGCCGTCTGCAAGCCAAAGGAGGCCTCGGGAGAGAACAAACCTCTGACATCTTGATCTCGGACTCCCTGCTCAGACAGCCGGGAGAAAATAAATGTCTATTATGAAGCCGCCCGATCTGCGGTGGTTTGTCATGGCAGCCAAGCAGACTAAAACACTCCGATAAATCGGAGGTCTCGTTAACACCAAGGAAGGCCAGAGGGAACCTCAATTCTCAGAGAAAAATGGTTCCACATGAAGGCAAAGCTATTTGATAACACCACCCACTGTGGAGCTCCCACTGGAAAGTAAGCTCCATCAGGGAGATCTCTGCCTCTTCACCAAGGCACCCCCAGCACCCCACAGTGCCTGGCTCACAGGAGGCACTTGATAACTGGTGGGTGAAGGGATAAACTATGGCAACAGGACCAGCTTTTAGCATCCCTCATCTGTGAACAGGTCTCAGCTCAGCAGCTCCAAGCACTGCGGTGAGGGCCCTCAGGGCCCAGGGGTGAGTGCAGAGGCCTATCTGTGGCTGACCTACGCCTGTCAGCAAACTGGAGGGCACCGAGGCATGGGTGAGAAGTCGTAGGAGGCAGATTTCAACCCGGCGTGCAATCTAACGAAACATTTTACGGAGGTGGACATCGCTGGAAATGCACAAGAGCTGAATGTGATGGTTACTTGACAGGTTCTGTGGGACAATGGCTTCTTGGGTCAGGAGATGGCCCCTCTCTGCTCTATGAGTAGCCCAGGGTGTGACAGTGTGAACCTAAACTGAGTTCTCCTTCCCCAGCGCACTCCAAATCTCCCTCTGTGGAAAGCCATCTCAGCCACTGCTGCTGCAACGGGGAAACACAGCTCAATAACACCCACTTCGTCTCATGAGGCCCTGTAAAGCCGGAGGTGCGGGGCCCACACCAGGCAGCCTGTGTTGCGCTACTAGGTTCTGGCTGGTCCCTGACAACTCTGTGCCTCAGTTTCCCTGTGTATCCCACAAGTCAGGCAGACTAGGTGAGGTCTGGAGGCCCTTGGTCCTTGGTTTCCAGGGAGTATCCACAGAGAGCAGCTGATGGTGGGAATGGAGCACATACCTGCTGGGGTGGGGGAAATGGAGCAGCCTGTCACAGGCCGGGGGGTGGCCTCGGGGTGGTGGGGTTCTTGCCGGGAGGAACAGGCCCTGGCGGCAGGTGGGGCCAAGGCCCTCGGCAAGATCCAGGTCCAGCAGGCTCTTCTCCGAGCCTGGGGTGCAGTGGCCGTAGCTCCCGTTCACTAGGTAGAGAAAGACAGGAAGAGGAGACAAATAAGTAGGGACAGCCTGCAGGGGCAGCAGGGAGAGGGTGGTCATCGGGTACAACCCGATGAAACAGAGCACCCTTGAGCCAACACTAACTGAACCCCTGCTACATCCGAGGCACAGAGATGCCTCGTTTAATTCTCATAATCACCTGCAGGATCAATAATAGTACCAGACATTACTCTAGGTGCAGCAAACACTTGGGGACTAGACAGACAAGCTCCTGTCTCTGGCAAGCTCAGAATCTACGACCCTCACACTGAGCACCTATTGCTCACGTGACAAGGTGCACGACCATGCGCTAGGGCTGGTGGTCTAGAGCTCGGCTGCCCAGCGGGCTGAGTGACATTAAATGTCAAGGAGCAGGGGCTTACTGAACAGCACCTGTTGCTGTCACCACCAAAGAACAAGAACCTGTTCTTGTTCAATCTTCGTTGCTTTCTAAATTGCGTTATGCCACAGAAATACAGCATGCAGTTATTCACCCTCTGTGTCCTCCATGGTTCCTTGACAGCCTAACTATCTGCCTGGCCCAGCTACTGGGTTTCTGTGAAGACTAAGTGAGGCAGCAGATTGAGAGCCCTTGAAAAGCTACATCACATGTCATAAAAATGTGAGGCACAGTTGTTGAATTACTTCCACTCCCCGGGCCTCAGTTTTCCCATCTATAGTGTGAGGAGGGTTAATCTGGAAACTACTTCTTCCTTGGGCTTTCTGCCCCGCCACCTGGCCAGCTTATGCAAGGAAGAAAGGACATACATGGGCTTGAGGGCCCTATGGACCTCGGTGTGAGCCCCTCCTGCCCCCAACCAAGCCTGTGACTCGAACAAGTCCCTCCCCAGGGCTGGCCCTTCCCGAGGCTGAACCTCAGCTCCCTCGTGTAGGATGGAGAGAGCCACGCCAGTTCTCCAGAGATGCTGTGAGGTTTTGAGCACTGAGGTGCAGAGCCTCTAGCACAGTGCGGGCACCTAGTAGGTGCGCCAGGAGTAAAAATTGTCCTTATTGTCATATAGCACTTTGAAAAGCATAATGCACTCTAGAGAGGTATAAAATATTATTAACAGTCCTAAGTACTGAGAAAAGAACCGACAGCAGAACAGCCCTAATGTAAGGGCAAGGAGACCGACAGAGCACCGTTTGCTGAGCTGGGTGTGCAGCCCTGGGCACAGGTCCCTGTCGCAGCGAGGCCTCCCCATGGGCCTCTGAGGGACACGTGCATGTTATCATCCCCAGCGGACAGAAGAGAAAATAGTGGCCCGGGGAGTTAAATTATTCATCCAGATCACACAGCTAGTAAGAGTCTGGACTGGGTCTCTGGCTCAGGTCTACCAGACTCAAACCCCATTGCAATCACTATGTAATAAAAAGTGGCCTCTGAGCCAAAAATCCAACCTCACCCTAGTTCTAGCCCACCCCCAAGGCCAGATGCTCTGAGCTAACTCGCCACGTGACCACGGCTCTAGACAGGCACCAGGCAGGCACCTGCCGAGCACCTGACAGTTTGCAGATGAGAGCGCGACACTCTCAAGCTGCCAGGGCAGGCGAGAGGCTCAGACAAGCGTCGAGGTTCCCAGGCACAGGCGAGCCTGCTGGACAGGGCTCCCGTGCACACTCGCTCAGAGGCTGCCCTCTGTGTCACCTTCCCGGGCAGAGCCTGGGCCCGTGTCCTGCCGTGAGGAACACTTGCCCCCTCCGGCTTTGGCCGCTGCTTGGCCAGCCCTTCACGAGCTTATTTTTTAATAACTTGGTTGTTTTTTAATTAAAAAGAAATCCCTGGGAACAAATGCGAATGGCCTGAGCTAATGAGAGCAGGCTGCTACTCGTTTAACCCTGTCTCTGCGTGGCGGTCTTTGCCTTTTCCTCCTTGTTTCTGCATGCAATTTTATTGTCCCATTGAGGTAAACTGTGGGACTGGGCCTCAGAAAACTGTGGATAATTTTATGACCATTAATAGCATTTGGAGCAGAGAGAGCTTAATCATCACACAGGGCTGTCCGGCAGGGTCTTTCTCCCAGAGTTTTTGGGCTGGGGAGGCAGTTCTGAGCTTCCTTTAAGGACCCACCAGGCCCACGGAGGACCTTGGAGTCACTTACCCCCCTACACTGAGGAGGACGTGTGCAGCAATGGACGGTGGGCCCTGGGATAGGTGCCGGGAAGCCCAGCGTCTCAGAAGCCCTTGCTCATCCAGCACTTCCCAGGCACCAGGCACATTCAGTACTTTCTGGTGTCCACCCCGTGACACGTTCTCATTACAGCCATTTTCCAGATTATGAAAGCTGAAGTTTGAAGAGATTAGGGACCTCTGACTGGGCCCAGAGGTCTAAGTTCAACTTGTGACCCCACACCCAGATCTTTCATACTTCAAAGTCCAAGTTCAGTCCTGGTGCCTCTCAGCCAACTGATGAACCACTGGGGCCCCTGAACAAGCATCCCTACTTGTGACTCCAATGAAGATCATGTGTGGGACCCTTCGGGGAAGCAAAGTGTCGCCGTGACAATGGCTCCTAAACTCTGCCAGGTGGTAGGATCACCCCATCTACAGATGGGCACACAAGGGTTCCGGGAGGGGTTCGCCCAAGTCACACGGGCAGTCAGGGGCCAACGGAGATGTGGGGAGAGACAGCCATTACTCTGACAATTCAGGCCTGAGGGCTTCTTCTCTGCTGGATACTGTAAGAGGTTTTCCTATAATAAATAAGCAAGCCAGCTCTGGGAGGGAGTAAGGAAGGAGCCCCTTGGGTCATAGTCTGGCACTGCTTAGGGCCCCGAGTCCATCCAGATGTTGTCTGTGTAACTCTCACAGACCCCAGATGAAAGCACAGGCCTCCCCACCTTGTGGGGACACATGCACCAGAGCTGGCAAGTAGCTGCCCAAGATCATGTGCCCATTGCTGGCATAGCCAGGCCCAAACCCAGGTATCCCAAGGCCTATGCCAGACCCTACCCTAGGCCATCTGCTTTCTCAAAAGCTGAAAATTAAGACAAAGACTGTAATACGTTTCCCAGAGATGCTGCCACCACTGGGAAGATGTGGGTACTGTCACTGCTGCCCACCCCAAGCCCAAGTCTGCTGGGAGACCTCCCACTGCTCTCCTGCTGGCTGGCGTGTTGCCTCTGTCACCAAGTGTAGCACAGGGCCCACCCCTGCTCACTCTCCATCTCCAGGGAGCAAGGATGGAGTCTTTCTCAAGAGAGGCAGGGGAGTGAGAGGGCACAGCAGCCCTGCTGGCCTGAGGTAGGTGGGGATACCCTGGAAAAGCGCTGCAGCCAGCAGCCATGTCTCCCATTGTGCCACAGGGGCCCCGACCCTGGACCTGGCTTTCCCCAAGTAAGTAAAGCTTTGGGGAAGGATTGGAGGGTGAGGGGGTCCTGTGTTCATTTTTACAAGTTGGTGAGAAAACCTAGCACATCAGGGCTGGGATGGACGGACCATCTATTTCATTAATAGATGAAGAAGCTGAGGCTCAGAGAGGGAAAGGACCTCTTGGTCACACAGCAAATCCATAACAGAGCGTGGACTGCTGCCTCTGTGGCTAGGTAAGAGATTGGTTTAGTTTCCTCTTCAAGTTTCAGTTTTCTTTTCTGTAAAACGGTGCGAACACCTACTTCACAAGGCTCTGGTGACAGTTAACAGATTATGAACACAATGCATTTCGCACAGTATGTGGCTTACAGTAAGCACTTGAAAAGTAATGGTGATGATCATGCTAATTATCTCTTCCATTAATCCCTGAGCTTGGGGTGGGGCCAGGATGCAGAGCCCTGTACAAGAAGCATTCTATCCCCAGGAAGGTCAGGTCTGGATGACTTTGAGGTCAGACTCAAAAGGACAAGCCCCCAAGGCTCAGGGGTCACCAAATGCAGGACCTGGCAGTCTGAATGAGGTCACAGCTAGCAAATCTGAAGCAAATGTCTACATTATACACCACAGAGCTTTGCAAATTACCGTAATGACTTGGCTATAAAGCGGTACCACATATAAGGTGACTCCCCACAGGAATTTTAATGCAGGTCGAAACCTGCCAAGTCTGCATGAGGAGGACAATGATGCATTCAGCATCTTAGGCCCAGGGGCTGCCTCCTTGCAGTCCCAGGAGCAGCCAGTGGCCGGGTCTAAGGCAGCCTACACGACCGCTCCTCCATGGACAAGCAAAGCAGACTTGTAGTGCCCACCAAGCGCCAGACCGGTGACAGGCACTGCACTTTACTGCCACGACACATCGTGCAGCCATCCCCTATGAGCTTCATCACAGCTCCCAGGACTAGGGCTGGGCGGACTTCGGCGGGGAGAGTGAGGGGCAGAAGGGCAAACATTTTGCCCACATCACTCAGCAAACGAAGGGCTCAGACTCACACTGAATCTCCTGACCCAGCCATCTTGTCAGCAAACTTTTTCTGTAAAGGGCAAGACAGTAAATATTATAGGATTTGAGGGCCATACAGTCCACTGTCACGACTATTCAACTTGGACCATAGAAAGTGGCCATAGGTAATAGGTAAACGAATGGGGCTATGTTCCAATAAAACTTTATTTAGAAAAACAGCTCACAGGCTCTTGGACTATAATGTGCCAACCCCTGAGCTAGGGCAGCAGTTAAAGACAGGGCTTTGCAGTTAGATTTTTTTGCATCTGTAAAATGGGGAGAATTTTCATGGGGTGGAATTGATGGTGTGAAAACCACTGTCAAATACTGAATGTAGGGCTGGCCCCTGGTGGACATTCAATGAACAGAAGTGCCTGAACCTGGCTCGGGGACCCCCCACAGCCTGAGCTCACTCCTCCACCTGGGCGTTACCTCACATTCCCACGATGCTTTGCTGCTGTGCTGCACACGTCCTCACCCACCAGTCTGACACCTTCCAAACCCTCTGAGCCCTCAGAGCTCAACAGAAGTGCATCCCATTTGGGAATGTTCCCTGGCCTCGCCTGCCTTCCCTGAGCTCCCCCACCTCAGCTCACAGCAGTCCTGGTGAATAGCTGCCGTGTGAATACCTTCTGTCCACACCCCCAGCAGACGCCAAATATTCCACACATTTGAGCTCCAAATCTCCACGACATCACCGCAAAGTTGGGACCATCACACTCTGTGCTGGCACAGGGTGCAGTTAAATTCCTGCCGCCCCCACGAGTCTGGGAAGTCAGTCCTTCAGGACAAGGGTCTTGGGCCCCCAGAGCTGCTGAATGTCAGAGCAACCAGAGACATAATTTTGTTCAATTTACTTCACATACAAAAAACAGGGGCCCAGATGGGGAAGAAACGTGTCCTAGTCGCACAGCAAGCAGATTCTCTGGGTACCTGGGCCCTGCTGGGGATACCCGCCTCTCTCCTAGCACCTGGTTAGACCCAGATGAAGTGCTTGGAGACACTGAGAAGGGGGTGGCTGCAAGGACTGTCTGAAGTTCACTTTCATGCCTACTAGGTGCCAGGTGCTGCCACTTAGGAAAACAGACCAAGCTTTTGTCACACACATACCTAGGTTGAAGCCCTGGCTCCACCATTAACTTTCTGGCTATTTGACCCTAAATGAGAGCCACCCTTCCGAACCTTAGTTTCTTCATCTGTAAAATGAGAGTAAGAAACCCAGCTCCAGGGGGTGGCTGTGAGGATTAAATGCAGAGGTGAGGTGACTGGCAGAGTCAGCACTTTAGTAAAGACCCCCCCCCCCTTTTACCGTCTTGACAGGCTGGGAGGCAGGGTCAGACAGGGTCATGGACTCCCTGGCTGATCTGAGTCTCCGGGAACAGAGAAGACCTGCTTTCCCAGGCAGTGAGCACCAGGGGCCAGAGAAAGCGGCCTCAGCCTAATGGGGTCTTGAGTCTGAGGCCGGGCTCTGCAGGCTCAGTCAGTGCAGAGCAGGGCCTCAGCCATCTGAGCCTCCTCAGTTGTTCTGGGAGTGCCAGGCAGGGTGGGGGGGCCACTGAAGATCCCAGAGAGCAGGAGACACAGGGCCCCCCTTCTCAGGCCCAGGGAGAGTGAGCGGCTCTCTAAAGACATACAGCAGAGGCTGAGCCCCGGCTGCATCCATACTCCAAGCTCCTTGTGCCTCACTGCACTGCCTTATTACCCTCTCTCCTTCCCCACCAAACCCAAAGTCCTGGTGACCACAGTCTGGGGGTTCACGGTCACTAGAGAGGGTGGGCTGTAAGCTTGCAGGGCCTTTGGAGCAACAGAGCCTGATGCTCAAGGCCTCATGCCAGGTTTCTGGCCACCTGTCGTCTCTTATCCCATATCACAAAAACTCCATAAATCCCCCTTTAAAGCTAAGCTAGATTTCCAGGGACTCAGGCCAGAAAACCCTGAGCAGGCGCACCTCAAAGAAACCTGAGTGAGCGGGCCCTCCCCTCTGTCCCAGTCCAGGGCCAGGGGGTGAGCAGCCCAGGGCTGGTTTCACACGTACGTGCTGGCATCTCCGTACATAAACACCTACATCGGTCGAGCTTTTCTCAGTCTCCCGTATTGCCAGCAAATTAGCACAAATTTGTTGGACGAAAAAATTAGAATATATACCTAGGCAACTAACTATTAGAAAATCAATGACACCTCCAAGGCCAGCAACCGGAGACAGCCACAGCATACACGGCGACACATCCACCTCTGTGGTGTTTCCACGTGCATTTCTGTATATTGTTGACAGAAAAAAACCCACAGGAAGATGTACTTGCTTTGTCGCACTCTGCCACATGCCAGGCCCAGTACGAGGCTCCTCCCATGCCAGTATTGCTAATGCCATTTTCCAGCGGAAGAGTGACTTGTCCAAGGTCATGCGGCTGGTAAATGGTGCCAGCCCAGCTCTCTCAGACTAGAGGGCAATGCTGGCCCAGACATTTTTCCACATCCTCAAGGGATTCAGAGTCAGTGCGGCTGATTACTGTCCTGGTGTATTGGTCAGCGTGGGCTGTCATCACAAAATGCCATAGACTAGGTGGCTTGAACAACATATTTACTTTCTCACATTTCTGGAGGCTAGAAGTCTCAAATGAAGGCTCCTGCTGATTGCGTTTCTGTTGAGAACTCTCTTTCTGGCTTGTAGGTGGCCACCTGCTCACCACATCCCTCATCCAGCCTCTCCTCACGCGTGTAGGCAGAGAGCAAGCGCGAGGGTACAATGTGCTCTGGCGTCTCTTTTCACAAGGACACTGATCCTATTGGAGGATCAGGGCCCCACCCTTCACCTCATTTAAACTCAATTATTTCCTTATAGGTCCTATCTCAAAAAAAAAGCCACACTGGAGGTTAAGGCTTCAACATATGAATTTGGTGGGCGAGGTGGGGCACACACCACGAACATCCAGTCCATGACAGCTGGTATTCATTCCCTTCCTTCCCCACAACAGGGTCCTGTATTTCCATATCTACCTATGGGACTTGAGGTGAAGAGACAGCATCTCACAGCAGATAAAAGTGCAGATTTGGGGGTCCAACCAACGAGGTCTGAATTCTGGTTTTTAGCTGAGACCTTGTCTAAGTCATGTGACTTAGCTTCTCCGTAGCAGTTTGTTGAAATGGGTTCAGGTGCCATGTATGAAGTACCTTGAACACTACGCGTAGCACACAGTAATAAGCACTGTGTAAATGTTGGCTTTTATGGTTGTTCTTAAAAATCCCACTCCAGCAGGCTTCGGAAGCATGAACTGATCAGCATCACCCCCTCTCCCCAGCCACAGTGCCACAGTGACTGGCTCTGAGACAGGCGTGCAACACAAGTAAGTTTAGTTCAATAGAGGTCTGGAACTTTTGTCTGATGACTGAGGTAAAAACAGCCTTTTCTCCTCTATTTGTGAATGAGCAAGCATGTCGCCCTGGTAGCTACTAGAAGCCACCTTGGAAGTCGGCTGGTTGGAGGGCAATGTCGATGAAACAGCATCTCAACCAGGGCAGCAGAGAAGCTGAGCCCGCACTGGTTGCACCAAGAACCCCTGTGTGAATAGTAAAATTCCCATAGTGTATGAAGCTTGTTTCAGATGTACTTCCCGACACTCACATCCTCATTAATGTAATACAAAGCATCCTTATTAATATAATATTCTTCCATAAAATAATTTCTATCTACTCTGACAGTATTTATTTTTAATTTGAGTATTTAGTCCATTTAAACTGTTTATTTATTTTAAAAAAATTTTTATTGTTGTTCAAGTACGGTTGTCTCCATTTTCCCACACACTTCCCCCCCTACATTCCCCACCTCCCACCTTCAATCCTACCCACCTTTGACTTTGCCCATGGGTCTTTTACACATGTACCTTGACAACCCTTCCCCTTCTTTCCCCCAGTTATACCATTTACCTTTAAAGTAACTTATATTTGGGTTGAAATCCACAACCTTACTACCTGCTTTTTATTTGTCCCGCCTATTCTGTATGCTTTTTCTCTCCTTTTCTGCCTTCTTTCAGATTAATCAAGTATTTCTTATTGTTCTATTTTATCTCTCTATTAGCTTACCAAGTACACATTCTTTTTATTATAAGTAGTTATCCTAGCACTTACAGCATCTGTCCTTGACTTAACATTACAGTCTAATATAGAATAGTAGACTTGCTACTTCCTGAAAAGTGCAAGAATTTCAGGATTCCTTAACTCTTCTCTCTCTCTCCCCCCGCACCTTCCCCCCAGATTATTGTTGTATATTTTAATTCTATATATATTTTTTAAACTCATCACATATTATCAATATTTTATAGAGTCAATATTTATTTAAATATTTCTCTTCCTCCTGCTTCCATACAGAGTTATCTTCCTTCTTCATGAAAATTTTTTAAAACCTATGAGTCTGCTGGCAAGGAATTCTCTCACCTTTTGTTTGACTATGTAATTCTTTCACCTGTACTTCTGAAGGATACATCCACTGGGTATAGAAGTCTAGGTTGGCAGTTACGTTCTTTCAGTCCATTACAGATTTCTTCCACTGTCTTCTGGATTTCATCATTGTTATTGGAAAGTTATCTGCAAGTCTTCGAAGATACTGTATCACTTCCCTCACTCCTGGCTGTTTTCAAAATTTTCTCATTGTGTTTAGTTTGCGGTAGACTGACTATGACTATGCTGTGCCTACTCGTGATTTTTCTTTGTATTTATTCTGCCTGAGGTTCATAGGGCTTCTTAAATAAGTGGCTTGATGTCTTCTGTCAGTTCAGGGAAATTGCTGGCCATTATCACTTCAGACATTATGTTTGCCCATTATCTTTCCTCTAGCTTTCTTGAGCAACAATGTATGTTAGACTCTTTCACCAGGTCCTATATATCTCTTACGCTCTTTTCTTAATTTCCCATCCTTTTTAAACTTTTATGCTTCAGTCTAGACATTGCCTACTAACCTATTTTCCTATTCATTAATCTTCTCTTCAGTAAGCTATTAGGAGGAAGAGTACCCAGTGGTCACCACTGTCCTGAAGGAGACAGACACATTCACATGAGATAAGGCAGCTGACAGGAGGGAGGCTCTGTCTAGTGCGTCTCAGGACCCAGGGCTCCTTTGCCTCAGGAAGGTCTGAGAGAACCTCTGCCCTCCCCCTCTCCTGCTGCAGCCTCCCACGCCTCTCCCTCTTCCCCAGCTCCTTCTTTGGAAAGACCACTTCCAGACCAGGTGAAAATGACTACTAGTGTGCCTCTGGTGGGGAGAGGGGCAAACTTCTAGGTTGAACCAGGAAGGGAACAGCACATGCAGGGGCCCAAGGGCTGGCAAAAGAAAGCACTGTCCATATTTCGTTGATTTAATGATATCCCAGGGATGGAGGAGGGGTGGCCTCATGAAGAAACTCTGATGTCCCTTAAATTCTCAGAGTCTTTGTGCCATCATACTGCGCCATCATGATTCCAAAATTCGAGATTAGAAATGCCCATGCTTCGGGGGATCTACGATTCCATGATTCGCTCATTCTGAAATGATGCAACTTTATAGAGCTAAGCATTTACATGACTATGGTTCTACGATTCTCTTACGTTGTGGATTAGACATAAAAAGATTCTCTGATTCTGAGGTTGCAAAAGCCCAGATTTCTCTGATCAAAGGCCCATCACTTCCTAGGGTGCCCTGAGCCCCTCAGGAGCCCCTGCCTGGCCCACATTACCAGGGAACAATAGTGATGGTCACCAAAATCCCTTTGTTTTTGTTCAAGTCCAAAACAACCAGGAGAGTAATGGGATGACAAGAAATCCAGAGGAAATGGCTGTTGAAATCTATAAAAACTTCTGAAAGACAAACATTTCCATCTGTGTTTTTTCAGTAAATACAGAACCGTAAATGTTTATGTCAGGCATGTATTTATTATTTCATGTTTGGCCCCCCTTTTTTTAACATCCTCCACTTAAATCAAGCTAATTAGTTAACTCCTATTCATGTCTATGTTGCTCACCCCACCCCCACCTCCCAACTGCTAAAAAATACCTAAAGGGAGAAGGAAGACATGAGGACAAGGAGGGAAAGGCACAGCTCCAGGCAGCTGGGCAGAGGGAGGGACATGAGATGCCAGCATCTTAAAATCCCCTCCCTCCATCTCAGGTCTCTCTGGGAAGGATCAGTTGTTCTGACTGAGAAAATACCGCCATTCTTTGGAAAGACACCTCGACCTCCAGAGAAGGTCACCATCAGAAATACAACACAGAGCAGGCCCTCAAGAGACTCAGATTTTATAGACACTGAAAAAGATGACTTGTTCCACAGTATGGGGAGAAAGACAAAGCCTACTGGAGGAGTCATAGAAGTTGCTTTGGCTCCTGAAAAATCCCTCTTCCCCAGGCCTCAGCTCTAAAAACACTCAGTTCCCAGGGCCCCTCCTCCAGGAAGCAACCCCCCCACCCCCTGCCCCTGACCAACTCTGTCCCAAAGAGTTTTTTGTTGTCTTTCTCTGCCCTCCCTGAGGACCCATAGCCAGAGCTCCAATCTGCACCCTCACCTGATGGGGCACAAGAGGCATAAGTAGCAGGGATTCTCCAGGGCTGGGATTCTATCTCCGGGGACATACTGAAAACCACGGGGGGAGGGGGATTCTGGTGGTCGCAATTACTGGGAGCCACTCATTTAGTGGGGAGGAGCCAGAAATGGACAGCTCATGGCCAAGGGTGGGTCAGCCCTACACTAACTTTTGAATATCTTGCCAGATATTCTAAATAACCACAAACAAGCAACCTGGTCATCTAAGCCTGAATACGGCTCCATTTTACACATAAACACTAAGTACTTTTTTCATGGTTTTAACATACACTGAATTTTCCAGGAATGGAACTGCCATGTAAATTGAGGAGAGACTGCGCTGTGTTTTGTTTGGAACTTAAAACAGTTCAACATTTTAAAAACTCACATCACCTTTGGTCACTCTGCTTGTGATGTTTGTGTGTCTGTAGCTGTCAAGCCTGGGGACGCTGCGTCTTCTGGCAGGGTCACGCCTGAGCACGTGTATGGGGAACACACGTTACCCGTGAGTTATTTCCCTTGCACTTCTCTTTTATAATTTGATGAAACAGTATATGGAGTTTTTAAGAATTTGGGTGCAGGCAGGTTACACTATCTATGAATTTTATGTCAGGAGGGTAGAGGCAGCCCTGTTAGGAAAAGGAAGTGCTCTGAGAACCAGCAGCGGAGGCCAGCTCCTCATTTTTCAGATGGGAAAAGCAAGCTGTCCTCCAAAGTCACACCGCGGGGTGATAATGGGAGCCAGGATTGGGCCAAGTGCATCTGACTCAACAGTGCTAGGACACTCAAAGGGCAGGCCCGTGTCTTTTTCTTTTTTCATTAAAAAAAAAAATCTTTACATTCCAGTCGGCATTCAGTTGAACAGCACAGCAGTTAGACATTTCCGTAACTTATGAAGGGACCCCCCGTCAGTCTAGTATCCGTGTGGGCTAGCCTGTGTCTTGGCGTCTCTGAATCCCAGGGTCTGTTTCTGGATCCAGAAAGAGAGTTCTGCACCCAGAAGGACCCATGAGAAGGCAGACACACGATCCCCAAGTGGGCTCTCCAGGCCCTACCATGTGCTGGGGGCACAAGGTGGGGTGCGCCAGGCTGAGTCTGGAAAGCCCCAGAGGGGCAGGCCCAGGAGGAGTCTCTGACGGGTGCAGTTTCCTGGCACCGGGATCAGCAGAGACTGAGGGCCGAGACCTTGAGATGGAGCTCACCTCTCCACTCTCTCCCCCACCCAAACCTCCTTCTCTTACTGTGCTCCTTGTCTCAGCTCCTTCCTCACCTTCAGCCTCACCCCCAACCAGGCATGCCCCACTCCTCCCTCTGTGCATCCCCACTCCCATGCGTGTCCCCCATCGAGCTCCGCTTGCACTGTACAGTGTGGCTCACGTGTAACTGCGTCAAATACCAGCTTGAAGGACGAGAGCAGAAAAGAACGCACCAGGTGAGCATTGAGAAAGGCCTTGAACGACACTTGAACCTCCACTGCCAGGAAAGATGAACCTAGAAAGACAGAAGCCTTTCCTCTAAGACGCAGTCCCCGGGTGGGTCCGCCAGGCCGCAGACCCCACTCCAGCCATTATGGCTTTCTTGGCCGAAACCCACCAACTTCCCTGGAGAGCTGGGGGCGGGAACATAATGAACATTTCCACAAGCGTGTTTGAGGGAACACAAAGCAGCATCTAGCAGTGTTTGCTTTCTAAATAGGAGCCTCTGGAAGGCGGGAGACTGCAGACCTAGCCTGGCGCAGCCTGGACGCTGCTCTGGGCTGCACCAGCCCTTGCAGGACCACGCTGCCCTGACTTCTGGGGCCGCAAGGGAGGGTTTCCAGGCAAATACAGCCGATGGGGCACCGCACACAGGGACACTCACGGCTGGGCCGCTGCAGAGGAGAAAGCCTGGTCACAGGTCACTTTTCGCCTCCGCGGGGAGGGAGTCTGGTGCTCACCAAAATAAATGAATCAGTACTCGTGTGTTTTGGTCCTGTAGCCCCCACGTTCAGTCCCAACCTGCTTTCTCATACTTCTATGTGAGAGTCCCAGGAAAGGCCCTCCGGGCAGGGAAGCAGAGCCCCGTGTTCTAGGCTTCCCTGGAGACTCACTGCATGTCTTGGTTAGCCTCCAGCCCTTGGGACTCAGTTTCCATGGCCACACAACAGAGGAAATTGGCTGGAGGGTGGCTAAAAGTCCACACTCTCTTGTAGGCCCAGAAAGCCATCACAAATCCTGTCAAAAGCCTCTTGGTCCAGAGGAGGGTGGGTATTGCACAGGACCTGGACGTCTCCCTCCCCGGGCCCCAACATTTGGGATGCCTCGCTACCTGACAGGCCTGCTACTTCCCACAGGAACCCAATGTTTTCTCTGAAAGAGCCGAAGACTATCTGCCCACGCTGCACCCCCAAGCTCCTACCCCGGGCCTGGCCTGGGCTCAGGGACACAGAGATGAGCCAGGCACCAGTGCCATTTTCAAAAGCCCATAAACAGAAAAGGCTGCCAGCCCAATCAGTGCCAGGACTAGAACTCCCCCCGTCCCCGAGGACAAGGGAGTATACCTCCCTTCCCTATCCTTCTTCCAGTGCCGTCACTGTCTCCTGGCGCCGTCCCTGACCGTGCCATCCTCTCCTCTTGTGGTTGGCCACTCCCAGGCATGCTGGAGTCCCTCCCCTGTCGCCCTTACCATGTGATGTAAGTGCTGTGTCTGTACCATGGAGGGCAGAGCACTGTGCTGTATGTTTCAGCTGAGCCTCTCAACAGTCTTGCTAGATAGATCAAGTAGCCCGTTTTACAGAAGAGAAAACGGAGGCCCAAGAAGGTGAACTGACTGAATAACACACATAGAAAGCAGACCTGGCATTCAATCCCAGGGCCCAGGCATTGGCTGGGGTGACAGTGATCATCCCCTGCTTCACCCACAGGGCTGACGAAGGTCAAGGTTCCTAGGGGAACAACACACTTCCTGAGGAGCATCCCTCAGTCATTCTATCGTAAGATGTCAGGGTTAACATGGCCCTAAAAGATAATCTAGTCTCAGCCTCCTATTTCACAGAAAAAGGAGACTGAGGCCCACAAAGAGCAAGAGGCTTGTTCAAGGTCACACAGCCAGTAGCCAAGTCAGGACCAGACCCAGGTGTCTGGATCCCCCCGTAGGCATTCACTCCGCAGCGCCTCACTGATGCCTCTTAAAGGCAGTACACTGTCTCCTTGGCATCCTGGAGGAGATGGGACACTTACAGGGACAACTTGGTTTATGAGTTTCTCAAAGGTTCTCCCATCAGCTCTGCAAGGCAGAGGTCATCGTTAACCCAGCTGGAGAGATGAGGAAACTGGGTCTGGGAGGTGATGGGGCCAGGCCAGGAGTCAAGCCAGGTCTGTCTGGGGTAAAGACAGGCTCTCTGCAGCTGGGCTGCCAGACCTCACGACACTTCACGTGTACTAGATGATCTATCTCACCAGTCCACACCGAGGCCTGTGGGCAGCCCTGACCTGTGCTTCTGATGCCAGCCCAGTGCCCAGCATCTTTCCTCGGACCAACCCTGATGTCCCAGTGCACCACCTTAATGGATGCATCTGGTTAGAGACTAGGCTGATTAGAAAATGGGCCAGAGGGCCGCCTGGGCTCAGGGCGTGATTTCCCTGAAGTCTGCCTGCGTTCTTCTCACTGCCAGGTTTTGCCGAGTGAGCTGTGGCAGCTCACTGCCAAGCACGGGGACCCTGTCAGCGGTCTGGCCATGAATGAGTCCAGTGTTTGGGACCAGTCAACAAGATGGATGTTGTTTCGTTTCGGCTCCGCGCACCGTAAACATTCTGTGGCAGACGCAGCTCCAGGTGGCTCTCTGGCTCGCGCTCGGCAGCTGGGACGGCTTGCAAAGGCCCATTAACAGGGACATAAACATGGAGAGCTGGGGGATGGAAGGCAGGGAGGCCACTAGGATCTGTCCCACTTTTGGAGACAAGAACACAAAGGAAGAAATCCGGGAGTCAGGCTGGAAGCAGAGGAAGGAGGAACAAGGCCCTACCGGGTTCCAATCCTAGCTCTTACACAGATCCCATGTGATCTTCAACAAACCTCACGCCTAGCCCCAGCCTCAGTCTCCTCATCTGGAGGAACAGGAAAGGGCTCCACTGCCAAGCTGCAAGGAATGAGCCGATGGCATCAGCAGTTGCCCGAGTGCAAGGACTGCATCCGATCCGTTTAGGGCCCAGCAGTTGATAGTATGGACTTCAGAGAGAGACACCGACCTGGTCTGGAATCTGGACTTTGCCATGCACCCTCTGGTGTGCTCTTGGCCAGGTAACCTAACCTCTCCGAGCCTCCCTTCCCTTCCCTGTAAAATGCAAACCGATCGTATTTATTGCACAGGGTTGTTGGGAGGGTCAAATGAGATAATGCCCAGAGGTGCTTTGCCCAGTGCCCAGCACACAGCCAGTAGAAGTCACTCTCATTCTATTAGTATTTGTGTGCCCCAAATCTCACATGGTCTCTCCCCGAGGAGCAGGCTCTCAAGATGAAGCGGGTGGCCAAGGCTGGGCAACGGCCAGGTCTGCTGGGATTCTCCCTTCCTGGTCTAAGATGATCTTTGAGTCCAGCACCAATACCTCGGCCTGCCAGGCGCCCATGTGTGCCCCAGCCTGGCCCCAGACATCAAGCCCCAGGCCCATGTGGGAGGCAGTCCAACTAGACAAACATCAGGTTTCCAAGAGCCAGTTGGCTAAAAATCAATGTGTCAAATGACCAATTCATCAAAAGCCAATTAGCCACAGATTACCTCGCCAAATGGCTACATTCCCAAATTAGCCAAACAGTTACCCAAACTTGTTTATTTGAACGATTTATAAAGATGACAACAATTTGTGTTGCAGGAGATGGCGCTAGTTTTAGTGAATTTGGAAAAAACGGTCTTTGCAGATGTAATGAAGTTAAGGATCTTGAAATGAGGAGATCTTCCTGGATTATCCTGATGGGTCGTAAATCCAGCGAGAAGGGTCCTTTTGAGAGACACACAGACAGAGAGAAGAGGAGACAACCTGAGAACAGAGGCAGAGAACGGAGCAACGTGGCCCCAAGTCACAGAATGCCAGCAAGCATCAGACACTGGAAGAGGTGAAGAACAGGCTCTTTCCCCAAAGCCAGCACCTTGACGCCAGACTTCTAGAACCGTGAGAGAAGGACTGTCTGCTGTTGTTCAGGCACCAGGTTTGTGGTCACTTACAACAGCAGCCCCAGGAAACGGGTATATATTTTTAAATGACTGTTTTATGCCCTTTTCTGTTTTGCCAACTCTTACCTTTTTTTTTTAAGGACTTTTTTGCTAATTTCTCGAGAAACTTACTAACTCTAGCTTGTTTATTTCTAGCAATTAACACACAACAGCGATATGGCTGCTTAGCTGCTTCTCAGTTTATGTACTCCTTCAGCCGTCCTGTCAGACTTTTCATGGTTTACAGCCAACTTTTTTTATTCTCTTTTTACGGTTTCATATTTATGGTTAAAGTATATAAAATTTTATATCTATACTCTTTTTAGTATAGTTGACATACAATATTATATTAGTTTCAGGTGCACAACACAGTGATTCGACATTTATATACCTTACAATGTGATCGCCACGGAAAATCCAGGATCCGTCTCTCCCCGTACGAAGTTATTATGATAGTATCACTTATATTTCCTGGGCTATGCATTAGATCCCTGTGATTTATTTATTTTACAACTGGACATTTGTACCTTTTTAAAAAAATTAATGAAATGTAGCAATATATAAAAAGGATAATTCATCATGATCCAGTGAGGCTCACCCTCAGAATGCCAGCTTCTAGGTCTGTCAATATAATTCCCTAAATCAAAAGAATAAAGGAGAGGAGCCATATGATCAGCTCAATAGATACAAAACAAGCAATATCTATTTATGACAAAAATGCTCAGCATACTAGGAATAAAAAATAATGTTTTCAGCATACTAAAGCACATCAGTGATAAGCTACCGTGAATACCATGCTGAATGGTGGAACCTGACTGCTTCCCCCAAGGCCGGAAACAAAGGGAGGGTGTCCGCACTCGCCTCTCCATTCAGTGTCATACGAGGTCCGACCGGTGCACTTAAGCAAAGAAAGAAAGAGGCATAAAGTAGGAAAAAGCAGTACAACTCTTTATTCTCAGATGACATGATTGTTTACATGAAAAGTCCCAGGGGATCCCCAAAAACAAAAACATGAAGAAAATAAATGAATCTAGCAATGTGGCAGGACATAAAGTCACCATAAAAATCAACTGCAATCCTATACACCAGAGGAAATAGTGGGAAATGGAATTGAAAGGACGATATCACACGCAATAGCACCAAAAAACACAAACACTTAGGAACAAAGTTAGGAAAAGCTCTTGAAGACTTTTCAGTGCAAGCCGCTGAGCACTGCGGAGAGAGTCAGGAAGCCGAGAGGAGTGGGGAGAGGTGTGGTGCTCACGGTGGCTGGCTCAGTCCTGCTGGGGTGTTGACTGTCCAAATTGATCTTTACATTCAGTGCCATCCCAACCAAATTTCCAGCACACTTTTTATAAAACTTGACAGGTTGGCTCCAAAATACATGTGAAAATATTAAGTACATAGGATAACCGAAACAATATTGAAAATGGAGTTGGGGACTCACGCTACCTGGTTTCACAATTTCTATGAAACTACAGTCATGAAGACAGTGCGGTGTTGGCATAAGAATAGCCAAATAGATCAATGGGACAGAAGTCTACAAATAAGCCCACACTAATATGGTCAATTATTATTTTTTTTTACAAAGATGCAAAGACAAAACAAGGAAGGAAAGAAGTCTTTTCAACAAATGTGGCCAGAACCCTAGGTCACTGTATGGAAAAGATGAGCCGTGACCCATCCCTCACACCACACACAAAAATCAGTTCACGAGCATCACCAACCTAAACTTGGAGCTGAACCATAAAGCTTCTACAGGAGAGCATGCCAGAGGGCAGGCAAAGTCTTTGCAGGTGGAACACCAGGGAGCAGGAAATACAAAAGAAAAAGTTGTTAAAATGGGACTGATTCAAAATGTAAAGTCTTTGTTCTTTGAAAAACACCATCTAGAAAATGAAAAGCCAAGGCAGAGAATGAGAGAAAATATTCCTCAGACATACCTCTAACGAGACTTGTGTCCAGAATATGTAAAGAACTCCTACAACTCATAAGAAAATGATAAACCACCCAACTGAAAAATGGGCAAAGGACTCGAATAGATACTCCTCAAAGGAAAATAGGTACATACCAGTATGCCCGAGAGAAAATGCGAAAATGCTCTACATTTTCGGTCACCAGGGAAGACAACACAACACTAGTGTTTGAGATGTGAGTGACAGGACACCCACTTCAGGGCTGGTAACTGCCATTGTCACGGAGGCCGTCCTGCCGCCTGTTCTGAAGGAAAAACGAGCACACATCCTACAGCGCCAGGTCTCGAGGACACACCTGGCTTCCCTGGACCTCCTTTTCTTGCTTCTGAGCAGGAAGAAGTCAGCAAGAAACTCCTAGAGGAGATGGCACATGAGCTAAATCCTGAAAGACTATTTGCCAGGAAGACAGGGCAAAAAGAACATCAGAAGTACAAGGACCAGCACCCAGCCAGAGACATGCAATGGCAGGCAGCATTTGGGAGCTTGGAGTATTTCAGCCCTGCGACCAGGAGTCTCAGAGAGATGGGCAGGAGCTAGGGCAGGTGAGCCCTGGTGGGCCACACTAGCAACCCTGGACTTCATCCTCCATCATGATGGAGTCAAAGGTTCTCTCACTCGGCCGAGGCTAAACCAAATCCCAACTATATCCATGCAAACTATATCCATTCATTCAGTCAGTCAGTCAGTCAACCAGTCACTCACTCTTCACTCACTCAATTATTCATTCAACATTTACTGCACACCTGTCACCAACACTGTCGTGTCCCCAGCCTGGACTGCATCCCCCATGCCTAGCCTGGCACTTTCTCTGGGGTGTACTCTTTCATGTGCCAGGAGCTAGGCCTGACGCTACATATGCAAAATCTTATTTAATCCTCATGTTTTCACCATTTTGCAGATGAAGAAACAAGAGGCTCAGAGAAGAAGCTGATTCAAGCTTAGGCCTATCTGACTCTCGACCCCCCACTCGGGTCTACCAATCCATCTGTGCAGAAACCGTGCCCAAGGGCAGGCTCTGGGCCAGGCCCTGTGACCTACACAGGACACAGGTTGGGGGCACAGATAGTCACAATGCTGCCTTGAGGAGCTCACGCCTGCCTGCTTGTGACTGTCTCTCCCATTAGAAGTGGAGCCACCTTCCCTCACAGTGGTCCAGGCAGGTCCCCAGGTGCCCAGGCTGAATGACCTTGGACTTGGTCTCACTGACTCCCTTCTGTAGGGCTCATGACAGTAGATTCTCTGTCCTTTTGCCTCCTGGTTAAACCACTAGGCCCAGAGTGGGGGAGCTCTTGGGAATGGCCCTTGCCAAGGTCCAGCCCCTTCCCTTCAAACCTACACCTTCCTTTGGCATAACCAGACCCTTGCCAAATATTAAAGTTCCCATTATTGCAGCTAGTGGGGTCATTAATCCAGTTAGAGGCAAGTCAAATAAACAAACAGCAGATACAACGCATAACTTCCCCAGGAGGCAGCCTCCCTACACCCCTCTCTGGAACTCCTGCCAAGTCTATCCTCGATAGCCTGACAACCACAGGCTCTGCACAGTGCCACCTCACCCCAAGGACCCCCATCTCTGCTCCAAACACTCCTCAGTGGCCCCCATTCCCCAGGCCTGATGGCCCCCACCTACATCTGGGGCATCCCTGAGCTGGCTGAGCTAAGTTCTCTGCCTCCTTATCAGCCCTGCATTGCTCTGCCTCTACCACACCCACTGTTATGGACTGAATGTTTGTGTCGCCCCAGAATTCTTGAATGTTGAAACTTTAGCCCTGGCTGGTGTAGCTCAGTGGATTGAGCGTGGGCTGCGAGCCAAAGGGTCGCCGGTTCAATTCCCAGTCAGGGCACATGCCTGGGTTGCAGGCCAGGTCCCCAGTGGGGCCATGTGAGAGGCAACCACACATTGATGTTTCTCTCCCTCTCTTTCTTCCTCCCTTCCCTTCTGTCTAAAAATAAATAAATTTTTTAAAAAAAGAAACTTTACCCCCAATGTGATGGTACTCGAAGGTGGGGCCTTTGATGAGGGCATCAGGGCGGAGCCCTCATGAGGGGGATTAGTGCCCTTTTAAGAGTCAGGGGAGCTTGCATCTCCCTGCTCTGCCCACTGTGAGGACACAGTGAGAAGGCGGCTGTCCACAGACCAGGGAGCAGGTCCTCACCAGACACTGGGGATGCGGGGGCCCGACCTGAGGGACTTCCACCACCAGAACTGTGGAAGCAGACATGTGTGGTGTTTTTGTTATAGCACCTGCGCAGGCTCAGACCCCTGCCTCGTCCTCCAACACTCCTCAGAAGTTTTGTATCTTCTAGTCTCCGGCCCCTCCTCCCAAGTCTGCGCAGGTCCTTGTCACTGGTCAAGTCTTGGGGTGAACGCTACCTCCTCTGGGAGGCCTTCCCGGACACTCTGGGAATCTCACCTTCACGGCATCCTGTTTGACCACCGTCACAGCACTCAGCATTATTTAAAAACATCTTGCTTGTCTGTTCACATCTTCACTTCTGCTGTATAAAAGGGGCATGGCAGTGGTCTGTTCTGACCACCACCCAGATCCGAGAGCACTGCCTGCTCAGAATAGGAATTCAACAAACATTGGTCCCATGCGTGAATCCTCAAGGCCACACTTAAATGACATACCCTCAGTGAGACCTTCCTGGACATCCTTGCTTGGCTCCCTCAGAGGTACAGACCTCACCATCCCCTCCTTGGCCTCTCTCTCCCCCTGGTGCTTGAGGGCAAGGCCTTGGCTGATTCATCTCCACGAAGGGGTCCTAACATGGGCCCTGGCCTGCCACAGGGGCCGAATACATTTACACTTAATAACTAAATGAATGCAATTCAGCTTCCCCACCTGCATTAAATGTGGAAGGGCTTCGTAAACTGTAGAGTGCATGCACACACACACACACACACTCACTCCAGGGCCTGCCGGTCACAGGGCCTTACCACAAGTCCGCTGAACTGAATTCCCACAACCACAGCCACACGTTGGAACTGGGCAGCCACAGTTGGTGTGAGCCTTGAACCATTCATTCATTACCTGAGTGGACCAAGGCAGAGGTTAAAAAAACCACAGAGCCGAGTGCCCCCAGTCCTGGGAGGGGGAGGTGCGGAGAGCCGCAGAACATGTGAGCAGCAGATGGTCAGCCCTGCGATCGGGAGGGTTCTATTTCAGTGACAATTCATTTTCAGTAATTATCCCTCTCTCCTTTAAAGTCACCTAAGGCAGCTCTCGTGGGCACAGCGGACCTCTTCCCTGGGCGAACTTTCAAGTTATTTGCACTTTTGGAGATGCGTAGAATTAAAAGCAGATGTGCCAAATTGAGCCTCCTGCTTGCTGCTCCATCTCTGACTTTTTTCCCTGCCGGCCCACTGTAAATGTTTTTAAAATGGGACCCCGGTACTAGACATGTCAAACAGCTGAATTCAAGGTAGAGGAGGCTGCCAGCAAGGAAGACGGATGAAATTTAAAATCCCTTTCGACAGATTAACTAGAGACACTTTGAAGCCATAAATCATGCAGACAGTCTAGAAGAAGCTAATAATGGATTTCAGTTTTGTTCGTATTTATTATCTCGAAGAGATAGCAGAATGCACGGCCACTGCGCCTGGCTAGGAAATCCGCTGGGGACTTCCTAAGGCTGATTATCAGCCAGAGAGGAGCTGGGACAGGACAGGAGGAGGGACAGAAGAACTAGCATCAATTATGTTCCTGCTGTGTGCCAGGTGCTGAGCTTGGCACAATTTGTCTTATTTAAGCCACAATGCCAACCATGTGAAGAAGACAACACTGTCCCCATTTTAAGGATGAGGACTTAAGACGCTATAATATAACTTGTATGAGGCCATAGAGTTCCCGGACCCTAACAATCTTCTCTTTCCACCGAGAAATGTGGGAAAAGAGACAGCCCAACATGAGAGCCCAGAGGACCTGAGAGAGACAGCCAGACAGACAGTGAGCCGTGAGCCCCTGCACCCACCTGAGCACCTCCCACCACTGGGCCTTCGGCCTTGCTGCGCGCTCTGCCTGGGGTGCCTTCAGGGGTCATTTTCTGAGCTTATGCTCATGCCGGAACCTGGCCTGGGTCTCCCCCTTTAGACATGCCCTGAATTGCAGCATGTTTGTGTTTGTCTTATTTATCCCCAAATTTGTTTGCCTCAAAAAGTGTAACCATATCCATCCCCATGTCCTCCCGTGGCAACACAGAAAATGCTCAGTGCTGCCAGTGAATGCTCTGCTGTCCCAGTACCCCGAACACCAGCATCACATCTACCAAGGGCAGGGGAGTGGCCAGGGGAGGAGCTAACGTTTACACAGTACCTCGCTGATTCATTCAACTCACATATTGGTGTTTTTTTTTTAGAGAATGGGATTTTTCTAAAAGATTTATTTATTTATTTTTAGAGAAAGGGGAAGGGAGGGAGAAAGAGAGGGAGAGAAACATCAATGTGTGGCTGCCTCTCTCGTGCCCCACACTGGGGGCCCGGCTCACAACCCATGCATGAGTCCTGACTAGGAATTGAACCGGCAACCCCTTGGTACACAGGCCAGCACTCAGTCCACTGAGCCACACCAGCCAGGGCTCAACTCACATGTTTTGAGTGCCCACTCTGTACTAGCACCATGGATAGAACCATGAACCAGAAATAGTGCCCACACGGACCTTACACTAAGTACCAGGCACTTTATAAAACACTAATTCAACCTTATCAACCCTGGGGAGAGGAATAGCTACTGCCACGTACCAGACAAGGAACCTGAGGCTCAGAAGGTGAAGCAACTAGGCCATGACTGAGTGAGAGGCATACCCAGGCCACCCACTGCCACGCTGCCCCTCTGCCAAAGGCCCTCCCTGCACCATCACAACCCTGCCCCACTCACCAACTCAGCAGGTCTAAGTGCCCCTACTGTATGCTGAGCATCAGGAGGCCAGTGGTACAAAACGCAGGATGGGGATAGGATGGATTTAATGACCAAAGGCTCAAATACAGGGGCAGAAAATAACTTCCTGAGAGGCCAGAAGGGACAACCATCGGGGAAGATGACAAAGCAGAGGACAGAGTCCTGTTTGCAATTCTCAGTGGTTCCTTGTCCACAGCAGTGGGCCCCAAACTCTCTACACATCAGGATCACCTGGGGAGCTTTTGAAAAATTTATCTGGGCCCTACCCTAGATATACATCAATCAGAATCTCGGGGTTGGGGGGGCGGGGCTAGGAAGCTGTACTTCTATGAGTGCTCAAAAGTATCCTGGTGAGGCCTGCCTGGTGCCAGCCCTACATGTTATGTGGCCACCACCAAGCTTCCAGAGAAAGTCTCACCCCTTTGGCCTGGCAGTGACACACTCAATGCCCTTCACAGCCTGGCTCCCAACCACCACCTCTCTGGTCTGATCTGCCAGGGCTGCATGCATGTGTACGCACACACACCGTAGGGTCAAACAGTCCAGGCCTAACAGCTATTTGCCATGGGCCCAATCTGCCTGAAGGTGCAACCCCACCCTCACCCTGTGCTTTGTGCTGTTCCCTCTCCTGATATACCTCTCTACCAGCTTCAACCTGGTAAACTCATGCCTACTTATCCTTCAAGGCCCAGCTCAAAAGTTTCCTCCCTGAAGCCCTCCCAGTTCTCCTCTGTGCTTCACAGCCCCAGGCACAAGCCCCCAATGAGCCCCAGCTGTCCCCATCACTGGATGGTTGGCTCCTCAGGGTCTGTCTCTGGCCCTCCCTGTGGCCTGACTTTCTGGCCCAGCGGCTGGCTCAGAATGGCCCTCTGGGAACGAATGAGGCATGCAATGGTCCTGGAGCAGAGATCTTGACCCAAAGATAAAGAGGGGAAGGGCAAGCCTCACTGGGCTCCATTCTCCCCACCACGTTGCAGCCGCACTGGCCTCGGCCTACACCAGGAGAGCTTGCTTCTCCTGCTGGGCCTCCGCTCTAGCTGTTTCCTCTGCCTGATGTGCTTTGCCCGAGACAGTTCTTCAGGACGGCGGCTTCTGGTCATTCAGATCCTCTCACTTCCTGTGAGAGGTCTCCCCTTGACCTCCCCAGAGCCCCTCACTCACCATGCCCTCATCTGCTTCATTTTTCTTCTTAGCACATACCATTACCTACACAGAATTCTGTTTGCTCGTGGCCTGTCTGCACCGCTTGAACATAAGCTCCATAAGCGCAGGGAGTCCCTTGGACTCAATAGATAATTGCTAAATCAACTGAACTTGGTCCTTCCTGCCAGGAGAAACACACACACAGGCCTAATACCTGAGCCTTGGGTTTTCCTTTCTGAGGTGCATACGGGTAGGTAAAGGTAGCTTTACAGTTATAAGTACACAAAACAGTTAAGGCTATTGTAATAATCATAACCTGCATGTCTTTTTCCAGATGAACAACTGTTAACCTACTTTTGCTAACTTCTGTATATGGCTGACTATACATGTTCATTTGTGGTGAATTTTAGAAAAAAAAACCTCCAAAAAATTTTAAAATCCCCTAATTCCATCTCTCAGATTGCTTAGATTTTGATATGTTCATTTTTTCATTACATCGATGTATATGGTTATGTCTGTGTATATGCATACACATATATACATATACAAATATTTAGCACTTACTACATATTGATGTTTGCTTAGTATTTGTTACATTCAATATCAAATCACAAGCATTTTCCCCTTGTCACCAGGGATTCTTCAAAAACCCCCTTTTGAATGGCTGCATAGTATTCTGTCACAGGATTGCACCGTAATTTCTTTAGCTATTCCCTATTGTTAGACATTGAGGTTGTTTCCCGTTCTTTGCTGTTATAAATAACGCTGTGGTGAGCACCCTTGAACATAAATCATTGTCTGCAACTCCAAATGTTTCCCCAGGATCCCTTCCAAGAAGAGGAATTCCTGGGTCAAAGGGACTGAATATTTTCCAGGCTCATGGAACACATGGTCAGACTGCCCTCCAGAAAGACCGTCCTGGCTTACACTCCCCCCGCGACTCGCGAGAGGGCCAGCTTCACTGCACACGGCGGCAACGAGCGATGGACTCTCCTCGTCTTTGCGGATTTGCGAGCCTGAACGGACACTTCATTTTCATTTGGATTTTACTACTAGTAGGGAGGGGCACGTATTCGAAAATATTTTTGGCTATCTGTATGTCTTCTGTCAACTGCCTGTTCCTGTCCTTTCTTATCATTTTGGGGTTGCTTTTTTAATGTATTAAAGATACCAGTCTTGCTCTCTGTAGCATTTTCCTCAGTTTGTTTATTGCCCTTTATTGATGTTTATAAATTTTTATGTGTAAAAGTGTTCTAAAATTTCACGTGGTTGTATCTAACAGTCTCTAGTTGAGATCACTTCCACGAGTTCTATGTAAAGCTAGTCCTTTTCCAACCAGACATAAGATAAATATTTCCCTATAATGCCTTCTAATTTTTTGTGTGTGTGGCTTCATTTTTCACTCTTAACTCCTTAATCCATCTGGAATGTATTTTGCAGGATAATGTAGGTGAGGATTTAACTTTATTTTTCCCCCCAATAGTTAACCAATTGTCCCCATCTGTGGTATTTTTTTCAAGACCCTTACGGCAGGGTTTCTGCCAGGCCCTTAGTTGCACCGTAGTGTAATAACAGTCACAAGTATCACATGTACGTACTTACACTTTATAAGACATTATTCATTCATCATTCAGTCATCACATGTTGGTTGAGCGCCTGCTATGCGCTAGGGATTATTCTAACTGCTAGGAAGACAGCAGTGAATAGAACAGATAATAATCTCTGCTCTCATGGAGCACCCCTCCTAATGAGGGCTGTGAAATAAAATAAATAAGTAAATTATACAGAATGTTAGTGATAAGGAAAAAATAAAACATGAAGAGGGACAGGAAGTATTTGTGGGAAGGAAGTACTTCTACATGGGATGTTCAGGGGAACATCCTCCCTGAGAAATGTCACTTGGGTAAAGACCTGAAGCAGGTGAGGGACTGAACCATGTGGAGGGATTGAAGCAGGTGAGGGGAGGACATTCCAGCCAGAGGGAACAAACAGCCAGTTCCAAGGCCCTGAGGTGGCAGGAGAACTAACATGCTCTAGGATCCGCAAGATGCCAGGGTGGTCCTGACAGGGTGGCTCAGTTGGTTGGACATCGTCCCATATACCAAAAAGTTACAGGTTCAGTCCCCAGTCAGGGCATGCGCATACCTGGGTTGTGGGTTTGATCCCCAGTCAGGGTGCATATAAGCGCCAAACGATCAATGTTTCTCTCTCTCTCTCAAATCAATAATAAGATATATCCTTAAGTGAGGATTAAAAAAAGCAGCAGCAGCCAGTGTGGCTGGAGTGGAGTGAGCCTGAGTGCACGAGCGAAGAACTAAGACAAGAAGACTAAGGGGGGAGGGGGGGTGTGTGTTTCACACGGGGCCTCACAGGCCTTTGCACAGATGTTGCTTTTACCTCCACATCTGGATGAGATGAGGAGTTCTGGTGAGTTTTAAGCAGAAGAGCAACGTTATTTATGTTTTAACACAGGGTTTGTCTGACCTCAGCACCACTGACATTTGGGGAATGGATAATTCTCTGTTCTTGTGTCTGTCTTGTGTACTGCAGGATGTCTAGCAGCAGTAGTTCACATGCACACACACGCACAGAGTTGTAATAATTAAGAATGCCTCCAGACATTGTCAAATGTCCTCTGAAGAGGGGCACAATGGCCCCCACTTGAGAACCACTGCTTCAACAGTATCACTCTGGTCACTGGGCTGATGGGGGCGAAGGCAGAGACAGAGATGCCAGCTAAGGAGCTACTGAGTCAACCGGCGAGAGAAAATGGTGGTTTCGGCCAGGGTGGTGAGACGTGGCTGGACTGCGGATATGCTGTGAGGGTCAAGGCCTCTTGGATTCATTGACAGAACAGCTACAAGGAGTAAGAGAAAAAGTCAAGGATGACAGCAAGGTTTCAGCCTGAGAATGTATTAGGAGAGAGTTGCCATTTACTGAGACAGGGATCACAGGAGAAGGGCCAGGTGTAGGAGAGACTATAAGGAGCTCAGCTGTGGTCGGCATGTACATGTGAGACACTTTTTAGACATATAAATAGAAATGCTGAATAGCAACTGTACTTCTAGGTCTGGAATTTAGGGGCTAGATCAGGGCCAGGAACATAACTTTGGAGCAATAGCACTGATGGTACTTGAAATGCAGTGATATAGGATGAGACCACCAAGGGAGGAACATAAACAGAGAAGAAAGAGTCCAAGGACTCGGTTTAAAGGTCAGGGAGCTGAAGAGGAGGGGCCAGGGGAGTAGAAGGAAACGCAGGCATGAAGCTGGGGGAAGGAAGTGTTACAAGTAGAGTGAGCGTCTGCGTTCAAGGCTGCCGACAGGACGACGACAATGAGGACCGAGAGTTACCCACTGTACTTGGCAACATGGCGGTCACTACAAACCTTAGCCAGACTTTCTGGGCAGGAGGATGGAGTGAGGGCCTGGCTGCAGTTCACTCAGGAGGAGTGGGAGGAGAGGAACTTGAGACATTGAACAATGCAGCCCTTTTGTTTGCCATAATGGGTTCTCAGACTCCTCCTGAGCTCTTCTGCCACCCTCTTGGCTGACCTTTTATTGCTGCCACTGCTGCCGCAGACATTGTAGGCAGGCTTCCTTGCTTCAGGCAGGGGAAGCCTGGCTGCACTTCCTACAAAGCGAGCACATGATACAACCCCACACACCCAACCCTAAGGTAGTTGGGACTTAATACTTCTGGAGCAACCCTGACCAAGGGGTATGGGCACCCATGAGTGATACTTCCCCTTTGGCAGTGCTCTGAGATGCATTTTAAAAGCTGGCCCCTCAAAAGGCATAGCAGCTCAACAGTGTGCTCCTAATGGGCGCTCCCTCCCCCTGTCCTGTTTCGTGTCCCCATCTCTCATTCCTGCTGCCTGGGATCACTTCCCAAGGAAACTGTCTGCACCAGAGGATGAAAATCTCTGACTTCAGGGGAGCCAGGCTAAGACAAATGACAAGGAGAGATATGAGGAGGAAGTTGGAGGTAGATATGAAGTCAAGAGAGGGTTTGTGTTCAGGTTGGTTTTTTTTTTTTTAAGATGATAGAAATAATAGCAGGCTTGTATTTATGCTGATGGGAATGGTCCAGGAGGAAAGCAAAAAATTGATACAGGACAGAGAAGTGAGATTGCTGGGGTAATGGTGTCCCTGAGTAAGTGAGCAGAGGACGCACAGTCCTATTTACAAAACTGACCATATGCTGGGCCATAAAAGAAGTCTCAATAATTTCAAAGGACTGACATGAACAGAGCATGTTCTCTGACCACAGTGTAAAAGTTAATTAGGAACCTTATATGTTTGGGAATTAAGAAACATGTCCCATAACCATGGATCAAAAATATGGAATTTAGAAGATATTTTGTATTGATTAATAATGAAAACTCTACATATCAAAGCTTGTGCGATGCTGCTAAATCAATACTTAAGAAAAGTTTGTGGTTTTTTTGTTTTTTTTTTTAAGATTTTATTTTTTAGAGAGAGGGGAAGGGAGGGAGAAAGAGAGGGAGAGAAACAGCAATGTATGGTTGCTTCTCACATGGCCCTCACTGGGGACCTGGCCTGCAACCCAGGCATGTGCCCTGACTGGGAATCGAACCGGGACCCTTTGGTTCCCAGCCCGCGCTCAATCCACTGAACTACACCAGCCAGGGCGAAAAGTTTGTGGTTTTTAATGTCTTTGATACCTTTGTTAGAAAAGAAGTGTTCAGAGTTAAGGAGTTAAACATTCATTTCAAGATATTAAAAAAAGAAGACCAAAATAAAACAGAGAGAAATTATAAAGATATGGACAGAAATCAGTAATACTAAAAGTATACACTTGATAGGAAAGATTGATAAATTAGTCTAAAACTGGTTCTTTGAAAAGACAAATAAGATTGACAAACAACTGACAGGACAGGTGACAAGAAAGGAGGAAGAACAAACAAGTAAAATCAGGAATAAAAATTAGCTAACACCTGATGCTACAGGCAATTAAAAAATGTTCAGAGAATATTATGAATAATATCTTTATGCCAGTAATTTTGAAATGTAGTCAAAATGGACAAATTCCAAGGAAAACACAATTTATCAAAATTGATTAAAGAAAAAATAGAAAACCAGAGTAGTCCTATAGGCATCAAAGTATATAAATAAATGGTCTAAAATCTTCCCACAAAGAAAACTCCAAGCCTACATGGTTTTTCCAGTGATTTCTACCCAAAATTGAAGGAAGAGTAAGTTTAATATTATATTCACTCTTCCAGAGACTAGAAGAGAGAATATGCCCCAATTTGTTGTATAAGGCTAGTAAAACCCTAATATTAACCTCAAAAAGACAGTATGAGAAAGGGAAATACAAGTTAATTTCATCCATGAACACAGATACAAAAATTCTAAGAAATTATATGAACAAGTTGAATCTAGCTGTATGTAAATGGGAAAAATACATCATGGACAGGTTGTTTATATCCAAGGAATTCAAAGTTGATTTAGCATTAGAAAAATCACCTAATGTCACTCATCACATTAGTAGATTTAGAGAGAAAATAATATGAATATGTTTATAATTGCAGAGAAAACATTTGATATCATTCAACATCAATTCATGATTTGAAAAGAAAACCATGAGCGAACATGAAGAAGAAAAGAACTTTCTTAATGTGATAAAGAGTGTCTATAAAAACCCAACAGTAAATGTCACTGTTAGTGGTAAAATGTTGAAAGATTTCTTTTTGATACCAGGAGCAAGACAAGGATGCCCTCCATCCTCCACTTTTATTATATTCTATGTAACAATACTGGATATTACATTCTGGAGGTCCTAGCCAGCATGGAAGGCAATAAGAAAAGATGAAGGATGTATGAATAGAGCTGACATCCACACCCAGGTTTCTCTGATGCTAGGCCACACCAAGCACTCCCACCTCTGATTCCAAGCCAAGCTTAACCTTCCTTCAATCCTCCCCCACCCCTTACTCAGTCACTCAGCGAATGCCTGCTAGGCCTTCTGACAACCAGACAACTTCTGCCTCACACTGCTCTGCACCTGTGGCGTGTTTCTGACTTCCCTTCTTCACAGACGGCATTCTCGGGGTAGGGACCACTCTGGTATTGCTCTGCGAGCTGCACTGTCCCAACCTCACCTCCTTCAGTTCCTTGCAGTCAGGACCAGGGTAGCTTCACCTGTGCTGCAGCCCCTCACATACACCAGGGCCCAACAAGTGTTTGCTGACTGATGAGTGAGTCAACCAAGTATGATGGAGGCAGCAGGATCCAGTCTCCAAGGCGAGGTGTTACTACTTCACCACCACCTATCAGCTCCTTCCTTTCTTCCTTTAAGGGACCATTCCCGCTGTGCTGCACTGAGCAGCTCTGTACTGGCTGGCTCTCTGCTGGGCTGCAGGGGGAACATAAAGTGGCACACTGAGACCCTGTCCCTCCCTGGTGGGCTGGCGATGGCCAACCAGGGTGGTTGGGGCAAGAAGGTGCCTGACCCAGCCTGTAATGTCAAGAGAGGCTTCCAGGAGGAGGGGCTTCTAAACTGAGCTCTAGACAACAAGTTGGTGTTTGTGTTGAAAGAGGGTAGAGGGAGGAGGATGTCTGGGGCTGGGGAGCTAAGGTGGAGGTCCCTGAGGGTGGAGCACTGTGAGGGTCAGCAGGGAGCTATGAGACCAGAGAAGTGGCTCCCAGCATGTGTGAAACTGTGGACCCTCCCCCACCCCCAGAAAATGCATGGACACCTACCCTGAAGCCCACCCTGGACCCCTAACCTCTCTAGACTGTATCCTAAGAATGACAAAATCAAACTGTTCCAGATTTAGGGAGAAAAAGTACAACTGAAGTTCATTTGCTGTCCATTTTCACCTGGTTATTTTTCACTGGGATCCAAGATAACCGTTTCCACCCCCCACCCCCCCCAGGGCAAAGGCCGACCCCCTAGCTGGGAAATACACCCTACTTCCACTGAGCCAGGGTCCCGCGACCTTGGCTCACAGCAATGTGCAGAGCACTCCCGACAGAGGCCCTACAGCGACTCCATCACCAGGAGGGATGTCACCATCCCCCTTGTGAGCCTCACCATAACTACCCCAACTGCCAAGCACTCACCATGTGTGAGACAGTGATGGACAGACATGTGCCAAACAGACAGGGGAGAGAAGGATGACCTGAAACAGGACACATGTGAGCAGAGGACATAGGCGTGAGAGAACCTGGTGGTATTTCAGGGCCTGGCTGCAGGGTCCTATGCCAGGACACTGACTGGACATGCTTGGGAGAAGCTGGCCCCTGGGACAGACCCCAGAGTGCAGATGCTGTCCTGAGGGCAGGAGAGACCAGGATCCAGTGCAGGTTCAGAGAGATCGCTCTGGCTGGGTGTGAGATGGACCCATGACCGTGTTGTTGGCTGCCATGCTGTTCAAGGGGAGCCACCCTGAGAAAGGTAATATAAACAGGAGGGAGGCTGGGCAGGGCATCTCTGGGGAAAGGGGGTTTATGTGTTTATTTTCATTTTGACAGAAAATAACCACAGGCCTCCTTGGTGCTGGACATCAAAAATGTATAAATGCAAGGGTGCCACCCGCTCATTACCATCACAGCCACCGTGACGGGCGTTGGCTGCAGGAAGGAAAGACTGAACAAAACAGTTACTGGCCCAACGGAAGGGCTGCATCCAGGTCAGCCCAGGCCCAGAGCCTCAGGAGTCCAGGTCGCTCCCTCAGCTGACAGGTGAGGACTAGATCTGCACAGCGTTAACCAGGGGCCATTGCAGAGAATCTATAAGTAGCCACGACTGTCCTGAACCTGGTCTATCCTCCCTCTCTCCCCAGCCTGGCTGCCTCCCCACCTCGGAGAGCCACTGAGTCAGCGCGGAGCAGCAGCAAGGGCCCAGGAGTCCAGTACCCATGTCCCCGTGGCACAGCTCGCCTCGCTGCCGCTTCAGACCAGACAGCTGCCAATAAGCTCCCTTCTAACCCCAAATTTCACACACCCAGAGGACAAAGGAGGAGGACAGAAGGAGCCAGTGGGCATAACACTGGGAGTGACCTTGGAAGGGAGAGATCAGGGAGGCCACTGGAAGAGGTGGGCCTGACCAGGAGGCTAGAAAACAGCAAGAGCAGTGGGAAGGGGGCCTCTGGGGTCCCGGGTTTGCCAAGGGAGTTCTCAGGCAAGTCATGACCCCTCTCAGTGTGTAGACTTCCTCCCCCACAAACCGGGGGCAGGCAGTGGGGGCGAGGGACAGAGTTGGACCACATGCTCCTGAGGCCTTTCAGCTTTGCACCAACAGCACAAACCTCCACATGAAAGGATCAAAACTGGGACCTGCCACTGGGAACTGTGTGGCTTTCTGCAAATCCTTACTGTCCCTTAGCCTTAGTTTCCTTGTGTATAACATGGGGATAACAACACCGTCTCCTTAAGGTTGTCCTAGAGATTAAACTTCACCAGGTGACACAGAGCAGCCACATGACGATGACCACACTGTGCAGCATTACACGGAGGAAGCTGGGGAGGCCGGGGGAGGGTGTGGCCACTGGCTCCACCAGGCCTGGCTGCCTCTCCCGGCTGAACCAAGTCTGCTGCCCTCACGCCAGGCTGCTGGGGAAACCTCTCCAGCTGCAGCCAGCTCCCCCCTTCACTCAGAGGAGTTCCCCTTGGCCCCCAAGGGCTGCTCTTGCCCACGCCCCTTGGCTCTCAGGGTGGCAGCTCTGAGAAGCCCTGTCCATCTCCTCCTGGCTGGCAGGACCGCCCTATAAATCAATCAATAAATTCCAAGCAGACGTGCACAAGTTGTTTGGGTTGGAACCCTGGTCCTTTTCTGCGGTTGCTGTGAAACCAGACCCTCTCAGGTGATTCACAAGTTGACAGGGCTGGGCCTGGATCCGCCAGAGGGTGACGATAATATTTTCTTTCCTGTCTTACCTCGGAGACAGGGTGGGGTTTTTTTCCAGCCCGCTATCCTGGGCTGACAGCAAACCCAGGTTTACTCAGTGCGTATTTATAGACCCCCGGGCTTGGGGAAGCCAGTCACAGGGACAGCCAGCAATGCTGTGGGCTTCCCAGCCTGCAAATGCCTTCTGCCACAGGACTCCATTCTCCTCAAGCCGCCCCCAAAGCTCTGCCTAAGGAAACCAGGAGCATGTGCCTGTGTTAAAAGCTGCGGCTTTACCGCTAATGGGCCCAGGTTCAAATCCCAGGTCTGACACCTCACTGAGCCTCAATTATACTTTTGCTTTGTAAACAGAGATAATCTACAATACTTAACAAATGATAATGAAGTGAGGTTTAAATTAAAATAAAATGCATGACTAGATTACACAGGGCCAGCACATTTTAGGTATTTGATAAATCATCACCATTAGTGTCAAAATGAGCACTCAGAGAAGGGGCACAGCTAGTCCTATGACAAGGTCACCGCACAGTCCGAGGAGCTCAGACACCCGACTCCAGAGCCCATGCTTGTTCTCAGCTTTCTGCGTGGTCTACTGGATGGACAGGTCCTCCCCCAGTACAGAGGACACCAGGGCAGCCAGTCAAGGAAAAGGAAAGGAAAGAAAAATGCACCACAATGGGAGTGCCTGCGGGCTGGGCTCTGCCCTGCGAAGCAGGGATGTGACATCCCAGAGTTGGAGTCGGGCTGCCGTGCCCAGCACCACTCAGCTGGCTCCCCGGGCAGCCAGTCTTCAGACAGGGCAAATACTGACGCACCTTTCTAAGGTCCCACAAACCCCCTTAATGAAGAATGCCCAGAAAGAAAGAAAAATATTTGAGTCTGCATCCAGAATAAGTTAGCAATTTGACTACTTTTCATTGCAACCAAATAGGAAGAATATAAAAAAGGCTACGAGCCTGGTTGGAAAACAGGCCAGTTACTCCACACAGTTTTTTAGCTCAAATCCTGCCCTGCCCTTCCCTTGGTCTCGGTTTTTCATCTGCTGGCAGGATTTCTGAGGTCCCCAGTGCTCTGCCCTTCCCGGGGGCCCGGATCCGAACCTGCCCTCCAGGTGAGTACGTGAAATCCAGCAACCACAGCCATTGCTGAGCACTTACCAGGTGTAGGCACGATGCTGCGCACTTACTTGGACAGTCGCTCACTCCCCACCAAGGCCTGGGAAGCAGGAAGCACCCTCACTGTGCCCACTGCACAGAGGAGGAAAGTTAGCTTACAGAAGATTTGAGTACCTGGCCCAAAGTCATCAGAGAAGTAAAGGCTGGATTTGAAACCCCGGCAGTCTGCCCCTGAGCCACTCTGCGGCCCCTGCCCCTACCCGGCCCCCTACATACACACACAGATGCAGACACATACACATGCTCACTCATGCCTGTGCTGAGGCAGCACCCAGAGACTGGGCTAGGGTTGTCCTAGCGATTAAACTACACCAGATGACACGGTCTCAGAGGTGAAGCTGACACTGCCTCCCCAGCCTTAGGACAGCCAATGGAGAATTATGACGAGATGCAGGCAGCGGCAGGTCTCAGCCTGGCCCTCGAGGCCCTCTACAGTCTGACCTCTGCCCATATCTCACCATGACCTGCTCTCAGGGTAGTCACACCTCATCACCTACAGAGCGATCTGGCTCTTTGCTGCCCCTGGGCTTTTGCTCTCTGAGCCCTCTCTGCCACGAATGTCCTTCCTCCCCTCTTTCCCTGGCATACTCTTGCTCATCCTTCAGAACTCAATTCAACAGCCACCTCCTCCAGGAAGCCTTTTCTGACTGCTGCAAGCTATGTCAGTACCTCTTCTGGCTCTGGCTACTCTTGGCCTCTCTCACCCTGGGTTGACACAGCTGTTACACACTCTCCCCCAGGAGACCAGGCTCTTCCAGAGCAGATACTGTATCTGTTCACCTGCAGTGCCCAGCATAGGGCCTGGCCCAGAGCAAGCGTTCAGTGGGAATTTATGGCATGAATGAGTCAGTAACTCAAAAGATGGATGAAGCTGGGACAAGTGGCCGAAACACCTCCCTGAAGACCTGGCTCTGTGCCTTCCCCACTGTGAAGCTCTCTGCACTGCCTGACAGCAGTCTACTCGCCCATCTCCCTCACACTTCTCCTTAAGAACACCTGTACTGACACCTCTGGGCTGGGCACGAGGAGCGTGGAAATAAACCAGAGGGACTCAGATGGGCTGTAAATTGCAGATAATCGTATTCCATTGCATTCCCCATCAACCACCACGGCTGGAAGGGTGGGCCTGTGACTCGCACCAGCCACCTGCTCAGCCACAATGGTGTGGCCAGGCCAGGTAGGCCAGGCGGCCAGAGCTGACTGGGAGAAGAGATAAAAGCCCAGGAAACAAGAGTGCACAAGGGAGTGAAGAGCAAGGGGGAGAAGGGAAAAAACATAATAAAAAAGGGTTCTTTTGGTATTTGTTTTCAAAGCCACTGACAAAAACCAGATTTGAAGTTTGGGGGGAAAAAAAAGGATTTGGGCCTTTCAAATTCCACTCTCCGCTAATTGACTGCAGTTTCCTTTGAAAGAGCCCCCAGCTCTTCTGAACAATCAGCGGCCCAGCTGGGGCTCGGCAACCGTGGCATCCAGGCCTCCTGGCTCCAGAGGGTCGCCCAGCTGTGTGAGCTCTGGGCGGACAAACAGACGAGCAGGCACTGGGGCACTGGGACCCTCGAAATGAACACCTGGAGTCAGACCCTGTGCAGTGCCCTTTCCACGGAAAGGGGCCAGACCAGGACTCACACCGGCGTCTGTCTGACACCGGGTGTTTATCATTTTGCCATTGTGCTGCCTCCCTCTCAAGGTGCATGTGGCTATGCGGCTTATCTGAGGCAATAGGGAGCCACAGCAGGTTCAAGCGCAAACTCCGAGAGGCTATGTTTTCTGAGAGGGGCAGCAAATTGCCCGATCCAACATCCTTGAGGCTCTGAGAATGAAAATCTGTACAGGTTAGTTACTCACTTCAACACACACACACACACACACACGCGCGCGCGCGCTCCCTCCCCACTCAGCCAGTGAACGGCTCTGTGCCCTGTTCTCCCAGCGAAGGCAGGAGGGCCTCCCAGCTGAAGCCCTGTTAGTCCACTGCCTCCCCTTGCCTGGTTTCGGAGCATTTGGTCTCAGCTTCTCTCTGGGGCAGTTCATAAACAAACGTCTCTACTCCCACTTTGTATTTTGAGAAACCTAACCCAAAGGCTGGAGAATCCCAGAGACCTGGGCCTGAGAAAATCAGGTGCCTCACAACCCCCGACCTCATGTCTCACACAGAGGTCCAGAGGGGCAGAAGGACTTGCCCAAAGGCACATACCAGTCCTAGCACCAGTGGGATCTAAACCCAGACCTGACTGTGAACCCCACCCCCTCTGCCCTGGTCCAGCCCATCCATCTGGACAGAGCTCCACTTGCCTTCCTGAGCCACTGCCCAAAAGGGATCTATGAGCGGCAAAAGCAGAATGTCCTGGAAATGTCAGCTGTATTCCCACAAATGAATAGGGCAGCCATCCTTCAGCAAAGAAAGGTAGGCCTCCTGGCGTTTGCACATACTGTTCCCTCTGCCTGGGAAAGCCCTTCCTTTGGAGAACTCGTATGAAGAGGTTTGCTCCAGTGCCTCCTCCTCCAGCATGTACTCCCTGACTTCTCTTCTGTGCTCCTGTGCTGGCCTCTCTTGTGCCCTGCATGGCACAGTGTGGAATGACTCTGCCCATCTGTTGAGGCCCATGGACTAGCTCGTCTGGGGCAGGAGCGGCTTTCCTATGGCCACTTCCTGGTGCTCACAGTAGGAGCTCCAGCAGCATCTGGTGAAAGAGGAAGGCAGGGAGAGCCAGAGGAGCCGAGCACTCTGGGAAGAGTCCTGGGTACCAGTCCTGAATCCATAACTTACCTACTGTGTGACCTTGGGACTCACTTCCCCTCTCTGGGACTTGGGCCCCTCACCTGAAAAAATGTGGGTAACAAACTTCCCTGTGGGGTTGTCACGCATACAAAATGAGACTGAGAGTATGGAGATACTTTGCAAATTATGAAGCTTTAAATAGATAGTGACAGTGAGGGGTAGTGATGGTGATGGGGAACAGGCAACCTTAGTGGTGAAGTGAGGGTGACAGTCCTAACCCATCTTTCTGCCACTTATTTACCTCTCCTCAAGCTTCTTGAGAAGGAACAGTCTGACTGCCCACCTGTGCTGGGCACTGCCACAGCTAGCACCTCTGTGGATCCTCCAGCCTTGCGGAGGGGTGGCCGCCTAAGAACTCCCTTTATTGAGGGAGCCACTGAAGCCAAGGAGTGAGGTGCTTGGCCCAAGTCTCACACTTAGGGCCTCATCCCAGACCTTGTGCTTCTCTGTGTCTCGCCCCCTAGGCTGAGCCCAAAACTGTCAGGCATGGCGCTTCACAGACTGCTCCTGGGGCCAGCTGGCCAGAGCCAGGACATCTCAGTGGCCCAGCAGGCCCAGAGCCCCTTGGGCCAGGCCACACCTGCCCTGGTGAATCCCCAGGCAGCACACTGCCCACTTCTGTTCCCTATTATGATCTAGGACCAGTGCCCGTCAAATAAATCAGGCTTATGAAGTCTGATGAACAAAGATTCTGATGGTAGGATGCTGTAATTATAAACATCAGCAGCTCAGCAATCTGGAATCAGGGGAGTGCCTTGCTTTGATGGGGGCTAGCAGCAGAGCTGCTCAATTTAGATTGTTCTGGACATCGCAGACAGGAGGAGCCAGGGTCCTCGGGACCAACTTCCCAGCACTCCATTAGGAAGGTCAGGTTGCTGCCTGGCCTTCCTCCAACGGGCACCCCCAACCTCCCCAGCCCCTGCCTCTCTAACACCCTGCTGGGACTACTCATTGCTACCCATGCTCATATGCAGTTCTGCATTTCCAGGCCTTTGCAGAGATTATTCAATGGCTAATGAAGTCCATCCATCCTGTAGCACCCAGCTCAAAATGCCATCTCCTCCAGGAAGCTTTCTGAGCATCCCACACAGTAAAGCATTCCCACTTCCTGCTATCAGACTTGTCTTTCCAGCCTCACAGGAGCTAAGCTTCATCTTTCCTCGTGTTTTCACATGTCTTTGCATATGCCATTCCCTCTGCCTTCCCTGCAGCTTTAATTCCAACTCACTTTTCTCATCTCAAAGTGGATGTCATCTCCTCTGGGAAGCTCTCCCTGATCTGCCACCTGCTTGTCTTGGGCACTGTCCTGGCCCCCAACTCCCTGCATTTGTTCCTGGACTGCAATTGTCAGTTTACATGTTTGTATTCCATCCAAACCTGGAAGTTCTCTGTCCCTGGTGCCCGGCACAGGCCTGGCACCAGTGGGTGCTCAGGGAATGCATGCTAAAGAAAGGTGTTCAATCACTAACAACCACCAAGGGGGCAGGACAATCCAAGACCCAAAGACTGGGTCCTCAGTGTCCTGTCTTCTCAGACTGACAGGAAGAGCCAGCTTCTAGTGACTAAATCCATGAAACAACCAAGAACTGCCAAGACCCAAACGTAGGGGGCTTCATATGGAAGGAATCAAGAGGACTAAGGGGAGAAGTATCAGTTGGAACAGACACTTTATTATCCAGGCCATAAACCTGATTTACACTCAGGTTCCTTCTTTCCAGAAGCTCTGTAAAGTTTTACCTTTGCCCCAGCAAGCCTTGGGAACAAACCTTCACAGCAACAGGAAATCGCCCATTTAACTGGGGTTGATAACTGGGGGAGGGGAAGGGAGCTCCCCAGTGCTCCTGTCCTTTGGGTGACCCTGTAGGTCAAATCACCTGAACGAGGTGCAATGGATGGGACCTGGAGGCTTGGTTTCAAGTACAGACTCTGTCACTCACATGGGTGTGGCTTTGACGAGCTGCTCCCCATCTGGGCTTCAATCTCCCCATCTTTGCAATGACCACAGGTAAGGAGGTGGTTAGGCCAGATCTAGTGCTTATGTCCAAGGAAGCAGCATAACACAGCAGCTGTGGGTTCGAATCTTACTAGCTACCTGACTTGGGCAAGTTGTTAAAGTTCTCCCTGCCTCGCTGCACATCTCACACATGAGGAACAGTGTCAGGGTGGCATCTGCCTCCGAGGGCTGCTGTGAGCACCGAGGGGTTTCACGTCGAAGAAGAGCGTAGATCAGGTTTGCACATGATGGCAAGCTTTTTCCACTCTGCTCCTGTGGGTCTTCCACCATCCTTAGCCATCAAATGCGGACAAGTAGAGACAAGGTCCTTCCAAATCTATTGTCCAAATTCATCCCTCAGACGACCTAGGAAGTACACAATGCTACCTCCACATAGAGGTGAGGGGGATGAGCCTTAGAGAGGGGCCTTAACTTGCCTGTAATTCAGTGAATTGGGAGCCTGATCCTGGACTCCCAATGCCAAGTGTTCCTTCCCTGATCTTCTAGAAAATGTTCTAGACCAACTTGTTTTAAAAAGGAGGAGGGCAAAGTGGAGGGGTGGGGACGAGGATCCCTCTGGAAAACATGTCTAAAAGGCACCATTTAGGGTTAGCTGACTTGCCTCTATTTCTCTCTATCCACCCACCCCAATCAGTAGCTCCCACAGCAACCAGATCTCCTGCACACCCTCCCTCAGTCCACCCAGGTCTCTGCTCAGATGACATTACCCCAGAGACCCCTCCCCACACAGCTAAAGTAGCACCTCCACCCCTCAGCTTCCAACCTCTCACCTGGCTTTTTAAAAAATCACTGTATACTTTACTATCAGACATAATACCAAATTTTTCCTTCATTAAATGAATATTTATTGAGCACCTGTTCTGTACCAGAAACTGCTGTAGATGTTTGGGAAATGACAGTGAACAACACAGACAAAAGTCCTCGTCTTCCTGGAGTTTACATACCAGAAGGGGAGATAAATTATAGATCACAATCATGATAAATATATGAAATATATAGTATGGAAGAATGTGAAAAATACTTGAAAAAGTTGAGCAGTGTAATGGGATTAGGTGTGCCAGGGTGGGCCAGGTACAGCACTTTTAAATAGGGTGTTCGGGTGGGTACCATACATAAGGGCAGGAGTTGGTCCAGCAGACCCTGGGGGAGGGGCATTCCAGGCAGAGGGCACAGACAGGGTGAGGGCCCCGACAAGGGAGCGTGCTCGGTGGAGCACAGGAAGAAGGAGAGAAGTACACAACACTGTGGTCAGAGGGGTCCCGGGCCTGGGACCACACTGTAGGCTCCTGCCCCGAGTGAACTGGGGGGTCATTTCGCAATGGTAAGTACCGATGGCAGAAGAGTGGCAGATCTGGCTCAGTATAAACAGATCATTCAGGCTGCTGTGTTAGGAACAGACTGCCTCACTTGTTTGCTGGTTCATGGTTTATCTGCTCCACAAAAATATGAAGGCAGTACTTGATCTGTGTTGGTCACTGTTGATCTTCTCAGAGCCTGAAACAAGGCTTGGCACATACAGGTGTTCAGAAAACTTCTGTGAAATGACTGGAGACACAAACAAACATGCACTCCGTCACGCTGGCCTCATGGCTAGTCCTCATACTTGCTGAGCGCACTCTGGCCTCAGGGCCTTTGTGCCTACTGTGCATTCTACCCAGAATGTTCTTCCTCCAGGTGTCTTCATAGTTTATCCCCACACTGTGGATCTTTACTCAAGCATCAGGCCTTTCCCGGAAATGTTCTTTAAGAGGAGTGTACCAAGTATCCCTCTCCTATACTTCCTATCTCTCTTCTCTGCTCAATTCTTCCCTGTTGCACTTGTTACCAAATGACATACTCCTTATTTTCCTTTCTTACTATTTGTCTCCATCCACTATAAAACAAGCTATTGAGAGACAGAGATTTTTTCTATTTTATTCACTGATTAATCTCCAGTGTTTAGGACAGCTGGTAACACATAGCAGGAGCCCAGAAAATGCCTGCTGAGTGAGCAAGCAGCTCCTCCTGTTCACTCTATGGTCAAGCCTCAGTGAGCAGGGCAGACGACCAAGGCAACAGGAGCAGCCCAAGACTCTCTGCCCAACAGTAAGCCCCTCTGGAAACCACAGCCCGGCAAGCAGAGGCCAGAGCAGAAGGAAGGGCCATGCCATCCCTGGTAAGTTGTGTCACAGCAAGTTGTCTCATGGAAGCCACACAAACTAAGTATTGTCACCTCCATTTTACTCAAGAGGAAAACCTGAAGTTCAGAGAAGCTAGAATTTAGGAGGTGACAGATCTTGGATTTGAACTCAAGTCCATTTGATTCCTTCCAGTTCTCAGTCGATCAAAGCTTTCTGACCTGCCATGCCATGGCTGGCCCTGCATTTGGTCCTGAGGAATACAGCAGTGAACAAGGGGGCCAAAGGCCAAAGTGGAAAAGAAGATTTCATGGAGGGAACAGCAGGTGCAAAGGCCTGGAGGTGAGTGGTTCAGTCTGGATGGAGACCTGAAGCAGGAGATAGGAGTCGGAGCATGTCAGGCTTTCCTCATGAGATGCATTAGGAAGCTAGGACTGTGGAGAAACGCCAGTAAAGACCACAGTAAGGTACCATTTTGTGCCCACTTGATAGGCAAAAACTAGTGAGTCTGACAATACCAATCAGAGGAGAGCTATGGGCAACAGGATCTCTCATGCAGTGTCGTGGGGTTATTACTGGCCCATTATTCTGGAAACCCACTGGGCACTATCTTGTAGAAAGAACGTATATGCCGTTCAGCCCACGGGTTCCACAGCTTGGTGATCTTTAAGAGCAGGGGTTACTGAAGTGGAACCTGCAGACCACAGAAGTCAGCAAATGCTACAACCACGGCTTTTTTTTCCCCTCAGAGAGCCCATTGTTAAACATTTATCAGCACCCTACTGGAAATAACCCACATATGCAAAGGGTCTTTGAGAATCCTCAATAATTTTTAAAAGGATAAAGGAGTCCTCAGGCCAAAATGTTTCGAGAGCTGCTTGCTGCCCTAGAGAAACCTTTGCACATGTGCGCCAGGAAATGTGTACAAGAGTCTGCATAGCAGCACCACTGGCAACAGCAAAAAGAAAAACTGGAACCCACCCCAACACCCACCCAATGGAGTAGATAACAGTAAGTATGGGACGGATTGTCAGTCATACAAGAGAACATTACACAGCAGTGAAAATGAATCAATTGGAGGCACCTGCAAAGATCAGTAACATAATGCTGGATTTAAAAAGTGAATCCCAGTCCAGTGCCGGTTCTGGCCAAGATAGAGGCATAGGGAGAAATGCTTCACTTTCTTGCATAACCAAAAGAGGGATAACAACCAATTTAAACACAATAGACAACCAGAACTCCAGAAAATCAAACTGCATGGACTCTGATAACCAAGGATTTAAAGAAACATACATCCAGGCCTGTAGGAGGGGCAGAGATGGGCAGCCGGGCAGGCAGAGAGGACCCACTACAAGCCGGAGGACCATGAGGAGGGGCTGGCTGGCTGAACAGAAAACCAAAGACTCAAATCCTCTAGCTGTAAAATACTATGGGAGTTGCGATGGCAGGAGAAACTCCCAGTCTCACAGGAGAGTTTGTTGTAAAGTGGGGCTAGAGCAGAGCGAATGAACAGCATTGTTCCCTCTCTGACCCTTCTCCCACAGATAGCCGCCACGATGCAGCAAAAGGGTTGCCCCGCCCTGGCGAATATCTAAGGCTCCACCCGCTTACAATATAACAGGTGCACCAAGACAAAGAAATATGGCCCAAATGAAAGAATAGATCAAAACTTCAGAAAAAGAGGTAAGCAATGAACAGATAGACAACCTATCTGATGCAGAGTTCAAAACACTGGTTATCAGGATGCTCACAGAATTGATTGAGCTCATTCACAAAATGAAGGCTACACAAAGTGAAATAAAACAAAATATACAGGGAACCAATAGTGAAGGGAAGGAAACCAAGAGACCTAAATCAATGACTTGGAGCAAAAGGAAGAAATAAACATCCAATTAGTGCAGAATGAAGAAACAAGAATTCAAAAAAAATGAAGAGAGGCTTAGGAACCTCTGGGACAACTTTAAGGGCTCCAACATCCAAATCATAGGGCTTCCAGGAGAAGAGGAAAAGCAAGAAATAGAAAACTTATTTGAACAAATAATGAAGGAAAACTTCCCCAATCTGGCAAAGGAAATAGACTTCAAGGAAGTTCAGGAAGCTCAGAGAGTCTCAAAGAAATTGGACCCAAGGAGGAATACACCAAGGCACATCATAATTAAGTTATGCAAAATTAAAGATAAGGAGAGAATCTTAAAAGCAGCAAGAGGAAAGGAGAGAGTTACCTACAAAGGAGTACCCATAAGACTGTCAGCTGATTTCTCAAAAGAAACCTTGCAGGCAAGAAGGGGCTGGAAAGTAGTATTCAAAGTTATCAAAGGCAAGGACCTACATCCAAGATTACTCTATCCAGCAAAGCTGTCATTTAGAATGGAAGGACAGATAAAGTGCTTCCCAGACAATGTCAAGTTAAAGGAGTTCATCATTACCAAGCCCTTGTTATAGGAATGTTAAAGGGACTTATCTAAGAAATAGAAGATAAAAAAACTACGAACAATAAAAATGACAACAAACTCATACCTATCAACTGAACCTAAAAAAGAAACACAAAAACTAAGCAAAGAACTAGAACAGGAACTGAATCACAGAAATGGAGATCACATGGAGGGTTATCAGTGGGGAGGGGGAGAATAGGGGGGAAAGGTACAGGGAATAAGAAGCATAATTGGTAGGCACAAAATAGGGGGAGGTTAAGAATAGTATAGAAAATAGAGAAGTGAAAGAACTTATATGTGTGACCCATGGACATGGACTAAGGCGGGTGCTGGAGAATGAAGGAGGGTGCAAGGAGAGGGGTAATAAAGGGGAGGAAAAAATTGGGACAGCTGTAATAGCATGATCAATAAAATACACTTAAAAAATAAAATAAAAAGTTCCAGTGCCTTAGCTCCAATTATGTGTATGTTTTTTGCAGATACTCCTAAAGATTTTAATTGGAGAAATGACCATATCTCAGAAGCGCTATTGGAAAATAAATAAAATAATAAAATAAAATAAAAAGTGAGTCCCAGAATATAAAGTCAAAATCAACTGAAACTACATGTGTTTAAGCAGACATATAACTGTAAAAATATTGTTTTTGATAAAAACTACTTTTTTTTTTAAACAGCACTTTTTTTTTTAAGATTTTATTTATTTTTTAGAGAGAGGAGAAGGGAGGGAGAAAGAGAGGGAGAGAAACAGCAATGTATGGTTGCCTCTCACACGGCCCTCACTGGGGACCTAGCCCGCAACCCAGGCATGTGCCCTAACTGGGAATCGAACCGGGACCCTTTGGTTCCCAGCCCGCGCTCAATCCACTGAGCTACACCAGCCAGGGCAGAAGATATGATAAAAACTACTTTAAAGAAATAGAATGACAAACATAAAATTACCTCTATGCATAGGTAAGGATGAAAGAAATAAAACATATAATAATTTAAACGAAAGAAAACTATTATTATTCACAAATGATGATCAAGTCAAAAGAATGGAGAAATGAATTAACATCAATAAGCAGATTTGACAAGGTCAGTGTACATAGGGTGAACACTCAAAAATCAACTGCCAGTCTATCTACAATAGACAGAAATGGAATGTTTTAAGATGTGCAAGACTCTACCTAGGAAATCACAAAACATGAAGACCTAAATGAATTGAGGGATATACATATTCATGGGTCAAAAGATTCCAAAAGTGAATTTGGGAATTCCAAATTTATTTTCCCAAATGTATCTAGAGATTCAAAGCAATCCAAATCAAAATCCCAGGAGACTGTTTTCATGAGTGGAAATTACCAAGCTAATTCTAAAATTTATATTAAAATCCAAACAGCCAAGGATAGCCAGGGTAATCCCTAAGAACAAAGTCAAAGAGCTTTCACTGCTAAATATCAAGACTTACTGTAAATCTGCCATAATTAAGACTGTGAAATTGGCACAAAGTTAAATAAATATACCAATAAACGGAATACAGAATTTAGAAATAGACCTGCTCACCGAACTGATTTATGGGCAAGGGAGAGTAAAGAAAGGGCAGTGTGTTCAATAAAAGGTGCTGGCTAAATCAGATTTCTATATTTAAAAAAAAACAAAACAAAACACTTGACCCCTACCACACACCATACGCAAAAATCAAATCCAGATGGATTACAGATCTAAATACAGAGTGTAAAACAAGCGAGCATCAAGAGGAAAATAGAGGAAACTATTTTCATAATTTGAGGCAGGCAAAGATTTCTTAAATAGGATACAAAAAGCACTAATCATAAAGATAAGGATGAATAAAGTAGACTGCTTTAAGACTAGAAGCTCTACTCACCGTAAGGCACCATGGAGAGAAGGACAGGACAAGCCAGAGTGGGAGCCGGCGTCAGCAGCACACCTGACTAACACCGCACTTAGCTCTCTAGAACAAAGACCTTCTACACATTAAAAGGCAACCCCCCCCCAAAAAAGAATTTAAGGGCTTGAAGAGGCATTTCAAAGAAGAGACTATTCAATGGTCAAAGAAACATATGAATTGGCACTCCCTATCCTCAACCATCAGGAAAAAAGCAAACCCAAACCACAGCAGTGCCACCACACCCTGCCAGAGTGGCTCAAATCTAAAAGACAAGCAACGTCAAGTGTGAGCAAGGCTGATGAGCGACAGAACTCTGGGGGGAGTGTCACGACGGTGTGGTCACTTGGCAGAACCGCAGGGCAGACATGCTCCAAATGAACAGAGACATACTGCACAGCTCAGCAATTCCATTCCCGCACAGAAACCCTACGGAAGTGCAGGGAGAGATGGACTCATAGGGCTGTTAGTCGTGATGGTCAAAAACTAGAAACAACCCAGACATCCACCTGCAGAGGAGAAGACCCATAAACTCTAGCACCACGCATCAATGAGAACAAATGAGCCATAGGCATACGACGACTGAACAGGTCTCAGAAACATAATGTTGGGTGAGAGGAGCTAGACACACAGAGTGTGCACAGTGAGACCCTAGCTACACAAAGTTCAAAAACAAGCAGAACCACTCTGCAGGGCTCGAAGGCAGGCCCAAGGTGACCCTGGCGAAGGAGGCAGGGAGTGGACGATGGAGGAGGTATGAGCACAGCTGTTTGGGTGACAGTCATGTTCTTTTCTTGATCTAAGTGTCAGTCTCACAGCTATGTTCACATAGCGATGTTCCTCAGACTGTACACTTATGAGTTATGCACTTTCTAGATGTCAGATCTACTTGAATGAAAAGTATAATTAAAATAGCATTATAGGAATAAAAGTCGGTAAATTGATTACCTCCAGACTGGAGGCAGGAGCCTGGACAGGGGAGAGCACCTAGCAAAACGTATTTTCTTCTTAGTGTCCCCATGAAGGGGTGTTGGAGGGACAGGGAGAGGTGGGCACAGTAATGGACCAAAGAAGACAGTGAACACAAACTAACAGCTGTGCTTAATGCAATTCTATGCATAATTAAAAACACAGATACACAAAAAGGACCACCCCCAGGAAGAAATCATCGGCATCAGGACACCACTGCCCACCTCCGAGAGCTGTGAGACAAGTACGTGGGATAGCGCTCTGCCACAGCAAGAACAAAAAAAAATATTACTTTCTTGATTTTTATTCAGCATCTAGAACAAGGCAGATCTCCAATTAATAATTACTGAATAAAGAGACAGGTTTTCTAGTTATAAGGTTGATGAACCCTGGGGATGTAATGTACATATGGTGATTGTAGTTAACAATACCATACTGTATGTTTGAAAGTTGCTAAGAGATTAGATCTTAAAAGTTCTCATCACAAGAAAAAAAAACTGTAACTGTAAGTTGGATGTTAGCTAAATTTGGTAATCATGTCATAACATACACTTACAGCAAATCATTGTGCCGTACACCTAAAACAAACACAATTTTATGTCACTCATATACGTCAATAAAACTAGAAAAAAAATAGATACGTGAATAGGTGAAACAGGACATGCCCCTCCACGCTCCCTCGCCCCGCCCACACACCAGCACCTCTCCCCGCGCTTACACTCCCCTTTGGCTGGCACTGGCCTAATTAGTGCAGCTTCTAGTAAAAGCCCCTCAGCACCCTCTCTCCCGCATCGAACACCGGCCAGGGAGCCGTGGACGCTGGGCCCCATGACTTAACCATTTCCTTTCCGCCCCATGGCGCTTCTCAACCATGAGCCCACTTTTCACAGCCTGAAAGAGCCCGAGGCTTTTTAACAGCCCGGTTCTGGGCTGGATCTGTCACCACGACAGTAAAAAACAAAATTTTTTTTTTAAGTTTAAGTGCATCGTGTGCTTATAATAAATAGTTTGCCCAAAATTATTCATTCCACATATGGGCAGAGCAAGGCTTTTAATGCACACATTGCGGAGGGCCCGTAACCGAGGCTGTTACTGGGCAGAATGTGGAAGTCGTTTTCTACTATTAAATAAAGGAAACAAGGTTCTCATTTTTAAATTAATTCAATGAAAACTATTAAGCAGTTGGCGGTAAAGGCTTTGCTATGTTTTTCCAAACTGATACTAATAAGAGCTCCCACTCCCAGCCCTGTCTAAACAAAAACACAAAATTAACCATATAATCTCCAAGAACGTTTTCCTCGGTGGTGGTGTTCAGAAACACGTGACCAAGAGGAGCAGAAAGATCCAACCCAAACTGAGACCCAAGTCACCGGAACACTGTCTCTGGGGGGGCGGGGGAGGGGGTTGCTCCTTGGTGCCAAGGGGCTGGTGAGCGGAGTGCTGCTCTCTCCTTGTTCAACAATTGGTGGACACGAAGGGTGTGCTAGGTCCTGGGCTCCACCTGAGCCTTGAGGGTGGGAGAGAATCAACATGAATGAGACAAACACAAGTCCCCAGGGCCTTCCTGAGAAACCTGGTCAGCCAGTACTGCTGGGATACCGTTTCTGGGCAGCTGGCGAAAGGAAAGGACTGCAGGACGAGAAGTCCAATACACACGGATTTCAATCTCAGATATGCCAGCTTTGTAGCTTGGTGGTCTCAGCATCTTCATCTGTAAAATGGGGCTGTTCCATGAATTTGATATGTTCCTGCTTGTAAAGAATCCAGCACATGCTGGGCGCACAGCAGGTGGTCGTCCGATGCTGCGCCTCTTTGTCCCCTTCTGTGCCAACTCTGCACCGCGGATGCAGAGACCAGAGCCAGTCTCTGCTCCCAGCCAGCAGAAGTGCGGTATGCAGTGGGCGCTCTTGCAGTGGGCGGCATGCAGTGGAGAGGCTGGATCTGAGGCTCAGAGGTGGGACCCACGTATGCCCTTCCCAAAGAGGGAAGGGGTCCTTAGCTGCCAGCCATTCAGACCAGTGCTGACCAGGAAAGGGGGTGGTGGGAACAGCTGAGGAGGCCAGGCCAAGATGACATGGTGCCATTTCCCTCTCTGCTGTCTCTGTCTCCATCTCTCAGCAGATCTCTGGGACCCCCAGACCATTCTGGGATGGAGAGTTTATTCATCTGTGTTCCCCAGGCCCTTTGACTGTCAGCCCCCTGATGACAGGGATAGTGTCTGACTCATCCCTGAGTCCTCAGTGTCCAGCCAGTCTGGGAACAGACCAAAACTCAGTGAAGGTTACCGATAAACAAATAAGGCCCGGATCACACCTTCCATACGCCCCCTGTGGTTCAGAAGGGAGGTCGCCCTAGGCAGAAGCCTCGGTTCCCGTGTAATGCAGGCCTCCCACGTCTCCCCTCTTAAAAACGAGATCCAGGGAGTCACGGGGGGTTGGGCGGGACCTCCGGGCCAGAATGACATGAGGACAGGCTATGCCCCTAAAAAGGAGGAGGAGGCGTCAGTGAGCTTCCACTTCCTCACCTGTAAGTGGGGTGATGACAGAGCAACCCTGCCTCCTGGGGTTGCCGAGAGGATCACATGACAGAACAGGAGGGAATGGCAAGTGCTGGACAGGAGTGAGGCTGGTCATTTCCCTCTCGGCCGTCTGTGTCTCCATCTCTCAGCAGATCTGATGGCGCACCCACTAGGACAAGGCCCTGGGGCCCGCAGGGGAGAGCCCAGGCGGGAGGTCGGACTGGAGGGGCATGTTGAGGTCTGAAGAGGAGGAGGGGAAAGAAACAGACGAGCTGTGCCTGGCACAAAGGGGAACTTAGTAAATACTGGATTGACAGACAAACAAATGGGAACAAATGGATGGGAACAAAGGAATGAAAGAAGAGATTCGAACCCCTGGTTTTCGGTTCCTCCTTCTCCCGTGAGGTGGTTGGCTGTGCCACACCCTTCTTGGAAAACTCACCGCCCCCTCAGGTGTCTGTAAACAGTGTTCATTACACTGAGGCATCTCGCTTGCGTCGCTGTCCTCACTCTCTGTCTCTATCTGTCTCTTCCTGGAGGTCTCTCTCTTCCGTCTTCTGGTCTCTTTCTCTGGGTCTCCGACTTTCTCTGTCTCATTGTGTTTTTCTCTGTAGGTGGATATCTCTCTCCTCTCTTGGCATCTCTGCCTCTTTTTGGCCTTTCTTCCCCTTTCATTTCCTCTCTCCTTCCCCTCGCCCCATCTCCTGCCTGTCTTCCCGATTCCCCCGTGAAAGCCTTGCTTCCCGCAGGCACAGGTGTGCCTGCAGATGTTTTATCCAGAGAGACCCTGCTTGTAAGCAGTGAGAGAAGATGGCCTGAGAGAGACACCCCTGTTGACAGGGGCATGGCCCAGAGCCCCTCGGTAAGCCAGGTCACAGTCAGGGGGAACTGGGTGCCCTTGCCATGCACCCCTCCACCAGTGCACCACACCTCCTCCCCACCCCTGCGTCTCCCTTGACCCAGCCCTCCTGGGTGCCAGCAGTGGGTGAGGAAGAAGAGCACCCAAGGGAGAGCCTCCACCTGGACCAGACCCTAATGAACAGGTGCTATGGGACCTGGGTTTTCCCTAAGCCAAAGTACTGCCACCTGGCCATAGGGCCGAAGCAGAAGGCTCTCTCTGGGGGACAACACCAAATTCCACCTGGCTTGGGACTGAGACCAAGACATGCAAACACCTCAGCACAACGGCAATGGAGGTCACCTGCACGTGTGAGCCCGGCACTTTTCAATTCCCAAGGTCCTGACAGCCCAGTCACCCATTTAACAGACACTTACTGAGCATTCCTCTGTGCCAGGTGCAGTTCTAGGTCCTGGGACAGAGCCACAATAAGATGGACAAAAGCCCCTGCCCACGTGGAGCTGACATACTGATGGGAAAGTAGAAAGAAAGGGATGTACATAACCAGAATACGCAGGGCGGTAATATGGAGCTGCCATTACCGTGAAAGAGGTGGGTCTGGGCCAGAGTACCCCCAGTTTGGTTTTGACCACATTAAATCTGGGTTGCTGCCCCACATGCGGATGTCCAGGGATATCAGCTAGATGTACAAGTCTGAGCCCCAGGGGAAGGTCTGGGCTGAGTGTACAAATTTGGGAATCATCAACAAATGGATGTTCTTCAAAGTCACAGCCAGAATGAGGTCGCTGGGAGAGTGAGAAGGTCAGCGAGAGGAGGCGGGCCCAAGGAAGGGTGGGAGGGGCAGAGGGGCTGGGGGGTGGGGAAAGTGTGGTGTCAGGGAGCGGGGGAGTGGGCAGAGGCTGAGAGATGAGAGCGACCTGGGTGACACAGAGGCCACTGAATCTTTATAGGAGCAGCGTCAGAGTAGTTGTGGACATGAAAGCCTAGCGTGGGCTCAGAAGAAAAACAGGACATAAAGTACAGCCGCTATTCCAAGGAGCTTTGCTCTAAAGGAAAGGAAAGAACGAGGCGGTATCTGAAGCGGGAAGTGGGTTGAGAGGTTTTTTTGTAATGTGGTAGAAATAACAGCTTGCTCATGTGGGGACAGGAGTGACTCAGCAGAAAGGGAGCTCTGATGCTGCAGGAGCAGGCGGACTGCTGGGGCCGTGCCCTTGTGCAGGTGCCTGGCATCTGGTGCCTGGTTCCTCAGATGCCCCGCACCACAGAAGCTGCTGGGTCAAGGTACCTGTGTCCATTTTTCACATAAGGAGGCTGAAGCTGAAAACATTAGCTTGCACCTCCACAACTGTCGCCTGTAGTTCCCTTCCCCACCTGCTGTCTGCTTAAAACCCTCTTATACCCCTAAGGCAGAGCAGGAATCTGCATTTTAGCCTGCCCCTTAAATTTGCACACTGAAGTTTGACAATCTCATGCACAATAAAGTTTGACAATCATTACTCTAGACCAGTAGTCTCCAAACTTGTTTTACCTCATATTCTTATCAAGAGAAAACATGTTCATCTATAAATCACAGATATAAACTACTATTCTTATATACAAAGTCTGTCCAGAAAAAGTCTAGCCATTGTTAATATAACAAGAACTGTTTGCACGACATCGATGTAACCTGGCAGCCAAGGACAGTGGAGTGGAATGCGCATGTGTGAACAATGAAACCTCACTGTACTGGTCAGTGGTGGCGGTAGACGCTGTTGAATGAGCATGTGTACTGTGTGGCTGCCACATTCAAGATGACTGAGCAAGTAGAGCAACGAATCTGCATCAAATTTTGTGTTAAGCTTGAACATTCCTCCACGGAAACTATTAGGATGAATCAGAAGGCTTTCGGGGATGATGTAATGAGTGCAGCACAAATAAAAGTGTGGCAAAAACGCTTCAAAGATGGTTGAGAATCTGTTAAATGTGACCCACGTTCTGGAAGGCCTGCAACAAGCAGAACACTGAGAATGCTGAGCGTGTACGGGCTGCGATCAACGAAGATCAGCGACTGACAGTGTGAGCACTAGAAGCTGAGCTGGGGATTCCAAAACCTACTGCGCCCGAGACTGTGATGCAGGATCTTGCCATGAAATGTGTCATGACAAAGTTCGTTCTGCAGCTTCTGCTACCAGAGCAGAAGGAACATGGTGCTGCTGTTGCTAATGATGCTGGGAGAACAGTGTGAGGTCCCAAGGTGCCCACTTTGAAGGGGACTCAGGCGTCATTGTCCTATGTACAACGTTTCTTGTATCTTCTTCATATGTCTCTTTTTCATAGCACATGGCTGGGTACTTTCTGGATAGGCAGCACGTATATTATCAGAAACACTCTAGCACATGCTAGGAATATGGCCTTGGGCAAGTTGTCCAAGTAACCATTCTACGCCTCAGTTTTCCCCGTTCGTAAAATGGGAGATAATAAGAGCACCTGCTTCAGGGGGTTGTTGTGAAGACCACATGAATGAAAAACATGTGCAGTGCTCAGAACAATGCCTGACACATAAGATCATCACCATTACCATCACACCAAAAATGAGAGAGGCCATACACATAAACCACGTTCTAATATCTCTCCTCATCCCACAGATGGTCTTGTTGCCCCAGCTTAGTGATCGCTGGTCCACCAGTGACGTCCTCAAAGGGGCTGGCACACAGCAGGTGGTCTGTAAAACTGGTGCTAGAATAAAGAACCACCGCCTGCTGAGGCCCAGCCACGGGCGGCACATCACTCAGTCCTTGCAACAACCACTGAGGTGGGCATCAATATTCCACTTCACAATGGGAGAGACTGAGTGAGACTCTGAGGGGCAATGTGATCTGTCTAAGGTCACAGAGCAAGTTACAGCAGGGCTGGGGCCCACAGCAGGGCAGCTCGGTGCCTAGTCTCATGGCTAATGGCCTCTCCCCGTCACCAAGGGTGCAGGCAGGATACACTGCTGGGGTGCGGCTGCTTGGGGGACAGGCACTGACTCTCAGCCTGATCGTCCGCCTGCCCCCAGCAGAAGAGGGAGGAATAGCTGGACAGACGCACGATGCCTCATAGTTAGCAGAAGCACAGAGGAAAACGAAGCCTGGGGATAGGCAGAAAAGGCAAGAGGGTCAGAGAACCCAACCTGGCGGGCCCGCCCTGCTCCACCCCAAGCCCAGAGTGGAGCCCGGCCTGAGCCGGAGAAGCATCATTGCCATTCGGGAATCCGCGCCTTCCCCTTGCCTCACGCCTCCCGCCCGGCCAACTGCAGATCAGCCGGCAAGGCTACATGAACGGATTTCTGAAATGTCACCAAGAACAAAGCTCCCCTTTCTGCCAGCCCCGAGTATTTACAAGCAAGCACAAATCTGTGAGAAAATTCAATTGAATGCAGATGGCAGGAAATTCCTCTAAAATGACAGTGGCCAAATTCAAACCACAAGACATGAAAATAACCCAACGTACTAGACATGAAGAACATATCTTATAGACTTCTCCTCGTGCGATTTGCAATCTGTGATTGATTACCAGGAAGACAGACTGCAGATTTATTGGACTTCTGTAGAACACGGATTCCATTTGCAACAATTAAACCTTCCGTGGTTGAGAAAAGGGTCGGAGGGGGCTAACAGGAGATGGTGAAGTTAAGGAATGTGGTGTGAGGCTGATAACGGCGGGTGTTAGCACCTAGGGCTGGGTGTCTGCGGCTCAGGTACTGGCTGGCAGGGGAGGGTGCGGGTGTGCTGTGCGTCTGAAACCCAGGCACACGCCTTCGGGTTAGCTGTCCAGCTTGCGGCCATGGGTTGGAAGCAGAGACATGCTGACAGGTTTCTGAAGGGATGAGAATATGCAAATCTGTTGACCCTCTGGGTGTACGTGGCTATATGGCTAGACCAGCGCTGTGGAGGGATCCTTATAATGGCAGTGGTCCTGGAGGTGCTAAGGGGAAAATGCACAACACAATCAGTGAGCTGAGTGACGACACCTCCTCCCATGCCTTGGACAAAAGACATCATTAATCACACCATCTCTTTGCTGCTAAGCTCAAAATCCTCCTGAACACAATTCTCCAGGCAATGCTAATAAGTAGCCAAGTCTGGGCTAAGAGCAGAAACCTGTTTGCCAGCCCTGGGCTCATGTCCTGGGGGGGGCTCGTGGTGTGTGTTGGGGGCTGGAGCACCAGCAGTGTGCATTAAACTCTTCATGATCTCCATCATCCTATAGCTCGACAGAGGCTCAGGTGTGTGTAGTGGGTCAGCAGTTGAGGTGAGTGCTAATAGTTCAGAGATTCAAATCTGTGCTACAGAGCTAAGTTTCCTTAGCACGTGGCTGATACCCACCATCTGGAAGATTCCACCTCCAATTCCTCGGAGGGGCTCCGACCTCTCCGAGGCAGATGGGGCAGCGTTACACATGACTAAAGATGGCCACAGACTCTTTCACAGTCTTCCCATTAAGAGGTGAGTCTGCGCCCCTGTCTGAATCTGAGCTGGTCGGTGGCTGCCCCGACAAACGGAGCAGGGAGGGAGCGAGGCTGTGCCTGTTCATAAGCCTGCCTCTCTCAAGACAAGCAGCTTCCCTCTTGATTTCTTGTTGCCTTGAGCTGCTGCATAAGAAGTCTGATGAAGTGGAACAACAAACCAATGTTTCTCTCTTTCTCTCTCTCTTTCCCTCTAAAAATCAATAAACTAAAAAAGTTTCTTAAACAAAAAAAAAAAAATAAGGCAGTCTGACTATGTTGCTAGAGACACCCCATGGAGGCGACATGGAGACGGAGAGGGGCCCAGCTGAGCGCAGCCTCCAGCCACCCCCTCCTGTGAACCAGCACACGATCAATCTGTGCTGGACTCTTCAGAACCGCCGCCAACTGGATACTGCCAGAGTGACCCCAGTTGATGTCCTATGGAGCAGAGGGGTCACCCAGAAGAGCCTTGTTCCAAATTCCTGACCCACAAAATTGTGAAACATAGTGAAATATTTAGTGACTTAAGCTGCAAAGTTTTAGAGTAGTTATTATTTGGACCAGCCACGTCCGAATGAGGCTGATGAGGAACATTGAGGCTGAGTCTTCTGTGTCCTCCGCGTCCTCACCATTCCCTCCCTCTCAGCCTCATCACCTCAGCCTGGAGGACCAACCTGGCCTGCCTTCCAGCTCCCATCTGGTCCCCTACTAGTCACACTCTCCCTGGCCACCAGAGACCTTGCTAAGCCGAGGCTCTGATCACACTCAACCTCCAAGTCCTATGGGGTCTTGACCACCTCTCCAGCCACCTGGCCCACCACCCTGCTCACCATTCCCCAGATGGAGTGCACTCTTGAAAAGGCTCCTATGCTGCTGTATATACTGTTCCCTCTGCCTAATGTTCTGCTCCCTATTGTCTGCTTGGCAGACTCCTATTCAACCTGCAGTGCCCAGGGCATTTGTTGGTGCCTCTGGGCTTTTTTAGCCTTTACTATCCTGTATTGTCTTTCTACACTAGGTGGGGAAGCAACTTGAGGGGAGGATAGAAGCTCTTGGGTTTTAGTCTGCCCAGTGCTAACATGGTACCTGGCATAGAATGCAATAGAGTTTCATTGAATAAGCTAATAAAAGAACAAGTTTTATTATTTGTTGTGCAGGCCCTGGCACCAAGCCATCTATAAGAAAGGCAAACATGAAAAGTTGAATTCCAACAGACAATTCCGATAAGCAGCACAGCGGTGATATGGAGCCAAGATCAGAGAAGGAAGAAGCCACGGGGGCTCGGGTCGTCGGGGAGGTGGGGAAGGAAATCCGTGTGCTGTCCAAGTGTCCTCCTCCAGGAGCTGTCCCAGAGAGTGCTCCGGGCTGAGGCTGCGGCTTGCAGTCCCACCACAGGGACTGCTCCCGCTCCCCGCTCAGTGCTGCACCCACAGTGCCAGCCAGGGGGCATCGTAACTAGGTTCTGGCTCTCCTCCCTCTGAGAGATAGGGATCAGCACAGGGCAGGGCCTCACCCAGAGCAGGTACGAAGAGGCTGGTTGTTGAAATGAATGGGGACGGGGGGGCAGTTAAGGAGGCAACACGAGCAGAAGAAAGCTCAGAGAGGCCCAAAGAATGAGCCTAGGCACCATGGAGCGCTGATCGTGCACGTCTGTCCTGGCTGTGCGACCCCACAGCTTCCCCTGTGAACAGGGCGGTGGCAGGGCCAGTGCGATAAGTGCGTACTGACAACTGGTAAGCAGGAGTCTGGGCCTCAGGGACGACCCCAGGCCCTGAAGGCCTCCTGGTGCTCGGACCCTGGAGAAGGTCTCCAGAAAGGCCCAGGAAAAAGAAAATATTTCCAAACCAGCAGCCAAAGGCCAGGCCTGGGCTTGGCTGCCACACTCAGGGAAGGAGCACTGGGGCAGGGGACCCAGGAGAACAGGTGACAGAGAAACTCTTGAGCGCTCTTGATTTTGTTGGAAACCCTTGTGCAGTTTGGCTCCATGTGGAGAACTGCCCAGCATGGGATGAGCTGATGAGACAGGTAGTGATATGCCCATCACAAGGCATTCAGCAACTGGATAACCTCTTAAATTGAGAACGTTAGGGCTGGAGGGTCTTTCAATCTTCCTCATGTTGCACATTGGAAAACTGAGGCCCGGAGAAACAAAAGGACTTGCTCAACGGGCCATGTTAAGTTGACGGCAGAGCAAGACTTGCACCCTGGTCTCCCTACTCCCCGTCAAGACAGCACTCCGCTCAGGCTCTCCTCAGCTGACTCAGGGCCAATGGCGTTGATGAGCAGGCCTCCTGACAAACTCCACCCCCAGGCTCCCCGGTCCCCTCCCACTGATGCTGAAGCCTCACTGCAAGGCTCTGCAGTACTGAGAAGGTTGTGCCACCCTGGGAAAGTTGTTCAGCTACTTCAAGCCTCAGTTTGCTCATCTGTAAAATGGAAATAACAGGTCCCACTTCAAAGGGTTTATGTGAGGATTAACGAGCTAAAATGTGCTCAGAACAGGCTCAGAAGGTTTCAAAGGGCTCAATAAATGTGACTTGTTAACTTTTTCTTTTTAGCTGTTTGAGGCACTGGAACAGAAGGGGCACGGCTCTGCTCCCTTCTGCCTGGGTAGCCCTGGGAAGGCCTCTTTCACTCTCAGTCCTTCTGCCTCATCCAAAGTGAGTGCAAAGGTCCTGGCCAGCCCCAAAGTTCTCACATCTACTTCAGGCTGTCCTAGATACTCTCCAAGTTGGGGAGCCATCTCATTAGCATGTGAGAAGCCTCACCCTTTTCCAGATACCTCAACATCCGAAAGGCATTAGGGCCTTCCTCAGGAGGCCAGGGGTCCACTGCCTCATTTCCATCTTCCAGATGGAAGGTCGTTCTTGGCTCACTTCGCCACCCCTCCACCCCTAATGCCTCTCTTGCCCCCAGTCACCCTCCCTTCTCAGCGAAGAGGGGGCTTACTCTCATCCATAGAGTAAGAAGAGCTAATGTATTCAGCACGTACTATGTGCCAGGTAGGGCACCAGGCCCTTCACCTATGTCATTTCAGCCAATTGTCACAGCAACTCAGGGATGAGGCGAGCATGCTCCATTGGTGCCCAAGGAAGCCCACGTAAGAGAGGGGAAGTAACTGGCCATGGTCTCCCTGGTACGTGGCAGAAAAGGGGGTGGAGCTCAAGTATACATTCCACCCTCTGGTGCCTTCCAGAAACCCTAAGCTGGATAAGGGTGGAGGAGGGAGAGAGCTTGGAGCGCTGTCTCCCTGACCCCTGGCCTGGGGTGGGGGAAAGGGGAGAAACTGGGTAGTTCTGGAGTGGAGCTGGGAGAGAGGAAAAGCACAGCCCCAGGGGCTGCATGCAGACTGGGACCCCTGAGCCAAGCCCAGCCTGGACATTCCTCTCATCTTCTCATCTGGCTGGATGGGGGAGGTGGGGGCTCTCTGCTGTGCTCAGGTTTACAGGAATGTGTCCCCCAGGGCTCAGTGGGGAGGAGCAACTACAAAGAGAGCAGTGGGTCACTGCAAATCAAAGCACAGTCCACCAACAAGCCCGCTCTCCCAGCTGGATGGGTGGGGTGGGGGCCCGGTTGGGTGGAATGTGCGTTGGCAGACTGATGCTTGAACTGTGACTCTACAATCCATCCACTGAGTGGCCTTGGCACAGGGCGGTAAGATTGGGCAAAGAGATGCCTACATATGTGTACACACATGTATATTTTAGCACTGCCTGGCTTGTGGGACACAATCAGGAGAGGTACAAAGTGAGAACTGCTAACTTCTTGGGGACAGGGCTGAGGTCCGTGCATGCTGGGAAGACAGGTAAGCAAGTGGTTAGTAGAGATGCTTGAGGACTGTAGGAGCCCAGTAAAGTCCCCTCCTTTTTCCAGTCGAGAAAGTCAGAGAAGGCTTCCTGGAGGAAGGGGTATTTGAGCTGGGCAAGAGGTTGGGGGCTGGGGAGACTGAGGGCAGCACATTCGAAGCAGAGGGGTTGAAGAGGCAGGCCAGGCCCACCATGGAGGGCTTGTTTGATCGTCTATGCATTTGGCCTTTGTCCTAGAACAAAATTCCCAAAAACTCTAATTTGCTTTAATCAAAAACAATCCTCCAACATCGAAAACCCCTAAACGCATGGTCTTCTAAGCTCCTCTAGACTACTCTTCAGAGGCCCACACAGTCAGAAGGACCTTAAAGGGAAGGAGCTGGGGAGGACATGACTGAGTGTCCAGGAGTCTAGGAGGGCTACTGAGGGACTTTAAAGACCTTCTGATTCAACAAGGCCCAGGAAGGTGCTGAGCTGTCAGGGTCAGACTGAGCCCAGACCCCTGGACGTCCCGCCCAAGGCTACTTCTCACCATCACTCCCTACACAGTCTCTATTCTGCTCCCTTCTCTGAGGAAGCCCCAGGACGTATCATATTTCATTCACACAAGGACTCTCCAGGTACAATTCTGCTCCAATGAGGGGCAAGAGAGTAGAGACAGTGGGACAGACACAGCACAGAGATGAAAACTAAGCTGGGGAGGGGAAGCTGGATATCACCTGGCCATTTGAAAGGCCATTCAGCACAGGGCCGAACTTCAGAGGAGACGAAACCCCTGTCCTGATGTCTCAGCTAGGCTGTGCATTGCCAGACCACACTGCCAGGGACAGCAGGAGGGAAGGAGAGCCATATGTTGGGAGACAGACCTCTGCTCAATCAGGTAGTGAGCTTCCCATTCCTGGAGGTATGTGATCAAGTGGCAGAGCTGCTGCTACAGAAGCGAGGCCTGCCCTGTGTGGAAGACTAAACTGAAAATGAAGACACCATATCCCCACCCCCCATTCTACTACGTAAGTCCCAGACTCACAAGCTGGGACACCTCAAGCAAGTCGCCGGAATTCTTGGGGTCTCAGATTTTCTTGTTCAATGGGATGTTCGTTCCCAGCCCTGTGAGGAGCCCTAGTGAGGGCCGAACGCAAGCACGGACATGAGGACACTTTGCAAAGCACAAAGCACTATAAACATGTGCGGCATTATCATCATTTAAAACAGACTTCCAGAGGAGTGGGCCCCACGGGACCCCAGAGAAATGCATCCTTTGCCTTCTATTGGAACCATGTGTTCCCCGTGAGGTAATGGGTGAGAAAGCACTTTGTAAGAGTAAATCCGCGCACAAATGGTAGTTGTTATCATTGCCATTATCACGATGATGATAGTGATGATGATCACTGTTCTCCCATCTCCCAGCTCAGGGACCCCAAGGGGCTCCAAATAATCAACCTGTAGATCCTGAAGGCAGACCTGTCACCTGTGTGGCGCCATCAGCCTCCTGGTTTGGAGGTGGCTGGGGAGCAGTTTCTGGCAGTCCCTAGAAGGGCCTCCTCACCTCCAGGGGATGCCCCACAGGCACCCTGGATTCAGCCAGCCACCCCCCCCCCGTCACCACCCCTACACTTGTTCCTCCGTTCCCATCTCCAGACACCCAGATCATCATCCCAGACACCTCCCTCTGCCCTGGTCCCCCATCTGTCAGTCACCAAGAACAGCAATAATGACAACTAATATTTACTGGGCACTGCACATGGGCCGAAACTGGTCTGAGCCCCTTTTGTGGCCGTCTCTCCTGGCCCACAAAGAAAACACTGTTAACACCCCCATTTTATAGATGAGGAAACTGAAGCACAGAAAGGGTAAATAACCTGCCCAAGGTCACACAGCTGGTAAATACTGGAGCCAGGGTTTGAACCTGGGAAATTTACAGCCAACAAATGGCCTCGTCCAGCTCATAAATGTCTCTCACATCTCTCCGCTCTGCTCCATGACCACTGCCACCACCCCGGTTCAGGCCACCAGCACCTCTCAGCTTGGCCCATGTGACCACCTGTCTGACACGCCCACGGTGAGTAACGCGAGTGCTTAGACCTAGCTGGCTCTCTTCTAGGCTTCTGAATTCTGGCATAGGGCTGGGCCCAAAGCAGGCAGGCATCCATGAGCGCGGAGTACACAAAACCAAACCAAAGCCACTCCGGAGGACAGGGGCTGCTGAGGCTAATGAGGGGGTGGCAGACAGCTCATGGATGGCTCCTGGGTGTCAGGCAAGGGCTGAGCGCTTTCCACTCATTATCACATTTCATTCACACAAGGACTCTCCAGGTACAATTGTGCCACATGACCGATCAAGGCCCCTCCCACTCCACCAGCCGGAGATTTTTCCTCTAGACCACAGGGGTGAGCGACTGGCATGACTTAAAAATGAGAGATGAAGCTGACCTGTGTCCCCCTCACTGCCCTTCACTGTTCTGTGCTCAGTTTCCTCATCTGTCCTGTGGGGCGAGCCATCCCTCTTCCCAGCAGGGCGGTGGGGCGGCCAGAGTGAACATCAGTGAATCGCAGGCCGGCTCGCCTTCACACCCACTGCCCTTTGCCTCCACCTGTCCAACTGATCAGGAAAGGAGCAGGGAACCCAACTCAGAAAAAGAGGGGCAACCCAGAACGAGCTCTTCACCTTGTCAAGCCCCCGCCAGCCTGAGAGTCTGACATAACCCTGAAGGGGCCTGCCCAGTGTCCATTCCAGGGGAGAGCCCAAGCCCACCAGGGACTCTGCTGCTGTGAAGCCACTGGAGGGCTCTGAGCAGAGCAGTGACATCACTGGGCTTCTGTCAGAACAGGACCCGACTGCAGGCAGGCCAAGCGGGAGCAGGGGGCCAGACCAGAGGCAAGCCAACAATCCAAATGAGAAAGATGGAGACGTGGACCAGGACGGCAGCAGGGAGAGGGTGAGAGGGCTCGGATTCTCCTGTGTGGTGAAGAGAAACCAACGAGATCTGGGGATGGAGTTGATGTAGCACTTGGGAGAGAGAAAAAGAGACTCCAAGGATTTAGGCCTGAACAACTCGTAGGACAGTGGGGGAGCCTGGGGCTATGGCTTCGGTGTTACCAGGAGTTCAGCTCTGGATGCGCTAAGTTCGAGACAGCTATTGGACATCCGGTTGAAAAATAGAGCTCAGAGGTGAGGTCCCAGCTGGAAGTATAAATTTGAGCTTTTATCACACGATGGTCAAAGTCGTGAGTGGGAAGAGAGCACCGAGAGAGTGAAAGCGAACAAGGACTAGAACCCCGGGGCACACGAACATCAAGAAGTAGGAGCAGCAGGAACCAGCCAGGGCCAGTGAGAAGCAGCCGCCAGGAAGGTGAGAGAACCAGACAGTGTCCTCAGAGCAAATGCAGAAAGGGTTTCAAGGAGGAGGGAGTGAGCCACTGGGTCAGACACTGCTGAAAGGGCAGGACTCGCACGACCTCCGTGAAGAGGGTGAGCGTCTAAGTGGAATAGATTGAAGAGAGAACAAGAAGAGAGAAAGTGGGTATTACACTCAGGACAATCCGGTGAGGTCAATATGACTTTTCTCATGGTTACAAACTAAAGACAACAAACCAAAAGAGACAGAGAGGACTAGCCAGAGGGTCCAAGGTCACCCAGCCATCAAGCAGTAAAGTCAGGCTTTGATTTGGGTAGGCTGGCCTACGGCCCCAGTATCAACCACTGTGCTCTGCTGTGCCTGCTTTATGCACATAGAGCCAGCCACCTGTTTGCTGAGCCCCTGCTGTGCGCCAGGGCTGGCTCTTTACAACTGCCACCCCACAGCGCTGCATCTCCCCTCCAGCTGCAGGTCACATCTTATTTCCCCACCTTGCAGATGGGAAATCCAGACACCAAGTTAGCCAGAGGTGAAACCAGTGTTTAAACTCAGGTCAAGCTGACTCCAACGCCTGTGCCCGTGACGGATAGCTCTCCGGATGGCATCTCAGGCCCCACTGCATCGGACACTCTGCTCAGGCAAGGACCAAGCCAACTGCCCTGACCTGAGGCCAACAAATCCCACTGGTTCACAAAGAGTCCAAGCGCCATGGGCAGGTAGCTGTCAGGTCCCTTCGAGATCTGGCCTGCCTCCTCTCGCGCCTCAGCCTCTGCCCCACCTGCCACCCAACTGCAGCCGTTTCTGGGGATCCAAGCCCCAGCCTGGCAGACTTAAAGGCCAGCACAGAGAGGCATGAGTCTCGGCATACCCCTGGATGGTGGAATAACCACATGCACCTCCGCGTCCTCTGCAGCACTTTATCAAACCCCTTCCTTGCTGCTGGTCTTGCGCCAGGCTGAAGTTGGACTCGGCCTTGCTCCAGCGCCGTCATCCTATTGATCCTGCCTCTCTCTGCAGTCTCAGTCTACCCCAGAGCCGGGGACCAGACCTCTCCCAACAGGTCTGCTTTGTCTTTGTCCTTGGAACACGTCACCTCCTCTCATGTACCTGGTGAGCACTGACCGCCCTGCTCATCCCTGCACTGCTTCTTCCATTCATTCCCTATGGGAACCTCCTTCCCCGGGACTCTGAGTCTGGGGCCCAGTTTCTCACTGGGAAGATGTAGATAATGATTAATGTACACTTCTGAGCGCTGTAGTGAGGATAAAGGAGATTAAAGGGCTAAAAGCACTCGGGGAACTATAAACACTCTGCACATATGTGTGCCATCTCGCGCCTACCCATGAGTCAGTGGGGCCTGCCCACCCACAATGACACTTATCAAGCTACAGCCCTCCCTGAACATGAGCTTCCTGACGGCCAGGATCCCATCCAAGCCGTCTCTGTCCCTCGCTCTTGCGTGGCCACTGCAGTTTACATGCCACTTCCGCAGCTCTCGAGGTAGGCCTCATTACTCTCGTGTTGCCGTTGAAGAAACTGAGGCCCCACACCAAGGCAGTGCATCCCCAGGGCCTCCCGGCCAGTCGGCGCTGGAGCTCCACAGTGGTTCAGGTCCTGATGTCTCTGGCCTGGCCCCTGGTCCTGCTGTTCTGGCCCCATGGTCTACTCTCAACCGTGATCCCTGATCAAGGCTTCACAACACCTTCTCACCTGTCTTCCCAGGCTCCCGTGCCTCCCTCGGTGGTTCTCTGCTGCCCCTGGGTAAAAATCTAACTCCTCACCATGGCTCTTGCGGGCCCACCAAGTTCTGTAGCCTCATCTCCCTCCAGGCCCACCCCCTCCCTACCCACCCCTGCTTCTCACCAGCATCTTCTCCATGGTGTTGTACAGAGAAAAAATAATCTATTGCACCGATTAAACTTTTCTGTTACATCTGGGTTTCTCAGCCCCAGACTACGGATGTTTAGGGTCACAGAATTCTTTGTTGTGGAGTTTGTCCTGTGCTTTGCAGAATCTAAGCAGCACCAGAATTCTCTATATATGTATACATGCATACATATCACGTATGCACACATACATACATATACACACATATGATGAAAGCTGGGTCTGGGTCCCTCTACCCCGCACTTCCAAAAGGCACACTACGTTTTACAAGATGCTTCCATACCCATTGTCTCCTCTGATCCCCCTGAAACCCTCCACTGTAGATGAGGAAAGTGGCCCGTCGAAGGTCACACAGCTGGTCAGGGGGAAGGACTAGGCGTAGATATTCTCTAAGCTGGTCTTCAGTTAACACTAGTCCTTCTTTGCTCGGTGCTCCAGTAGCTGTTTATCCAGCCCTCCTCTCACATGTCCGCGATCGTCCTTGAACATGTCCTCTGTGCCTGGCCCTGTGCGGGGGTCCTTCCCTGTCCTGGAGGAGCTCTAGGTGGAAGGCATGGGCACAGAGATGTGCACTGAAGTGTCACGGGGCCATAGGCCATGACGGAGGACCCCCAGAGATGGTGGGGGTGTGAACAGCGCTCCCTGTCCTCCTCCCTGGGGGCCCAAGAGCCCCACTCTGTGCACCCGTGACCGGCACGGGGCCTGAATGCCACCCAGCGCACAGCAAGGGCTAGGTCGGAGAAAGAAAAAGACAAAGCAAGGGACGGAAGATTCTTTCCTACCAGGTAAGACTGTGTGATGACGGGTTGCCCCTCTACCCTCACACCCAGGCTGGGTCAGGCACTTACCTAGGCAATCACTTCACAAACCCTTACTGAGCACCTACTCCGTCCCAGGCAGCAGGCGAGGTGCTGGATGCACTGTAGCGAACGGGCCAGACTCAACCCAGTCTCTGTGGATCCTACAGGCTGCCAGGATGTCTGGGCTCCACAGCCCCCCAGCTTTCCGCAGCCCAAGCCCCTTCCACCACAGTCTGCCCCTTGTAGACTGAGAGCTCCCTGAAAACAGAGGCCAGTCTAACTGCCCCCTGTATCCCCACACCCAGCATCCAGCAGGAGCCTGGCCCTGAGTGGACGGACCATTGACTGGTAGAACCCACAGGTGGTACATCCAAGGCTCGGGGGAGGGCTCCTCGGTGTGTTTCAGAGAGGACTCCTGGCTGGGCGCCTTGTCTGTCAGACCAGCAGCCGACACGTGAGGTCCCACAGCCTCCTCGACAACACGTGGAGATGACTGGTCTGGCTTTTTATCGGCTTTATCTGAGTGGCCCAAAGCATAAAACAAAAAGTGGCTCAGCAGCCACAGCTCAGGCGGGAAGCCTATTTCTGGACTGGATCTCTCTCTGGATTCAATATAGAACCAGCTCGGGCCAAGAAGGGCACATCTGATGGGAACTGCACGCTCCCCCAGCCCAGCCCACATCTCCAGCAAAGGGAGACGGCTGCCCAACTCACATAGCCCCCGGCCAGAGACGGACAGAATAACTTGGGCAGCGGGAGGTTTTTCAAATGAGGCAACAATCCTTTACACCAGCAATTTTCAACCAGCGTGCAGTAAGAATTTTTCAAACGTGCAGTACCCGACCATTCAGTCAGGGGCACTGACCTGTCTTCCCTTAGGTTGTTAAGTAAAAAACTGACAGCAGCCAACATGACAATAGCTGTCTGCTGTGCATGAATCAAAATCATACGTGTTTTTTTGTCAGATTGGCAAAAAATATACTTTTTGGAGTGCCACAGATTTTAGTAATTAGTTCATGTGTGCCATGAGATGAAAAAGGTAGAAAATCACTGCTTTAGACTGTAAATCCCAGAAAGTGAGACTCCTTCCCCCAAGTCCCCCTTTTCTAAGCCCTCTAACTTCTTAATAAGTCGTTTTAGAGAACTACCTTGTTTTACCAATAAAACTGTTGCAAAGACAGAGGGGAGTCTCGTTCACTTCTTTTCTGCTCCAGATCCTCGTATACAGAAGTGCTTGATAAAAATTTATGGTCTCCCCATCTTAGCAATTCTCTCAAAGAAAGATACCACCCATCCGACCCCTCAGACACCAGCCAGATGGAATCCCAAAGAGATAAACGCCGAGCGCCACGAGGAGGTTCGAGCTGCTGCATGCTGGGCCTCCGAGGCCTCCAAGCGCAGACCCGGCCTCGGTGAACGCTCCCGGGAGGGGACCACCAGACACGCACCCGATCACACGTGTGTCTCCCCGACTCCGCGCCTCCACAGTGCCTTGTTCACCTCTGCTCCCTGGCACCCAGCACATCGCCTGGCCCGCAGGAAGAGCTTCCTGGTTCTTTTTTAAATGAAGATGTTTGTCACACTATTATGTACAATAGTGAGTGAAAAGCAGGAAACCACCCGAATGTCCAGCAACAGAGGAAATATTCCACGTATGAGGGAATGTCCAGGTAATGAGACACTATGTGGCTATTATTTTGAGAGGATGTAGCTCATGAAGAAAAATTTCTAGAAGAACCATTGACGCCATGATTCGAAGTTTTTAAACCATGCGTTGTGGACAGAGGTCAGAAAGGATGGAGGAGCAGAGGAAACTGGTGATTTCCGGTGGGGGTGAATCTGTAAAAGGACATATCTCATTTTGAACTAGTTATTGCTACAGTGTTATCCATGAAGAATTGTTTTAAAATAGCTTACAGAAAAAAGAGGATGGTGGAGACGTGTCTAATAGCAGAGGCTGTAGAGGACAGAGGGTTTTGTAGGGTGGGATCTTTGTATGCACTGAGTCAACAAGCCTATAAGACCTGAAGCTGCAGCGCTGGAAAGGTTTGGGTGTAAAAACTCACCGACCGGCTGGGCCCAGCCGGGTTACCTGGGGCACTAGGCTCAGCTCCTGGCCCCAAATTGTAAAAGGGCTCAGGTACTCCCTTTTCTGAGAAGAGCCCAGGGATGTGGGGATGTTCACTGGCCTCCAGTGCCTGAGACCTTACCAGTATCGCCGGGAAAAGCTATAGGGGGTCAGAATTCACTCAGTATAAGAGCTAAGTATATTTGTTTCCAATTACAGTCAACATGCTATACTGTATTAGTTTCAGGTATACAACACAGCGATGAAACGTTGACATAACTTACGAAGTGACCCTCCCATAAGTCTAGTGCCCACCTGACACCATGCACAGTTGTTTCAGTAACACTAACTATACTCCCTATGCTGTGCTTTACATCCCGTGACTATTTTGTAACTGCCAATTTGTGCTTCTTTTTTTAATTAAATTTATTGGGGTTACATTGGTTAATAAAATTATATAGGTTTCAAGTGTGCAATTCTATAACACGCCATCTATTTTGTAGGTTCACCAACCCAAGTCAAGTCTCCTTCCACCACCATTTATCCCCCCATACCCTCTCCTACCTCCCCCACCCCCTTTCCAGCTGGTAATCACCATGCTGTTGTCTGTGTCTATGAGCGGTTTCTTCAGATCAATCCCAACACCTCTTTCACCCAGCCTCCTAATGCCCTGTCCTCTGACAGCTGGTCTTTATCTATGAGTCCGTTTCTACTTTGTCAGTAAGTTTATTTGGTCCATTAGATTCCACATATGCATGCAATTACCATATTTTGCTGTGTATAATGCACACCTTTTTGTCCAAATTTTTGAGGGAAAAATAAGGATGAGCATTATACATGGGTCTAATGATTGCACACCATGGGTGTAATAATCCCGTGTATAATACACACAAAACGCGGGAGCATTATACACGGGAGCTCAGTGAACACGGCGAAACACGGTATATGGTACTTATCTCTCTGACAGGCTTCTTTCACTTAGCATAATGCTCTCTAGGTCTATCCATGCTGTCACAAAAGGTAAGATTTCCTTCTTTTTATGGCCAAGTAGTATTCCATTGTGGAACACTAATTTGAAAGAATATGTGCACCCCTATGTTCATTGCGGTGTTATTCACAATGACCCAGATTTGGAAGTTCCCATCACATAAGTGGTTTAAAAAAAAGCTGTGGTACATTTACTCGATTTGTACTTCTTAATCCCTTCACCTTTTTTATCCAGACCCCCAGCCCCCCTCCTATCTGACAACTATCAACTTGTTCAGTATAAAAACTGTCTTGCAAGTAGAGAGCTCCCTATCACTAGTGTTCAGAGACAGACTAGAGCCTTTCCACCAAGAATATTTTAGGGAGACAGGCAGATGAAATTTCACCTATGCTATGGAAAACTAAACATATGTATTGAGCACCTATATAAATTGGAATGCACTTCAAATATATATTATATCATGGAATCTTCTTAGGTTTTCACAGAGGTGTAAACTAAGGCTTAGGAAGGTGAAATGATTTGCTCAAGCTTTCCAAGCCAGCCGAGGCAAAGCTGGAATTCAAGCCCAGATCTGCCAACTCCAAAGCTCCTTCCCCTCACTCCCAACTGATAACTTCTTAAGTATTTCATTCATTAGCAGGAAGAGACTCTAAATCCTCACTCAGACTTCCTCCTACTGTAAGATGAGGAAATTTTCAACCTCTCCGTCAGGGAGCTGTGGCCTGCAGAAAACAGCAGACCCTGGCCAAGCTGCGGAGGCCCCTCTGGAGGGCAGGAGGGCCCAGGCCAACGGACTCAAGCCCTGCCTCCGGGCAAGTCTGACACCACCACCCCCACCCCCCACCCCCCGCCATTCCCGCTGGTCCAGGTGCTAAAACAGAGCAGTGGCCCAGAGCACATCCTAAGCATTGTGGGGCAGTGGGCAGAGCACCAGCTGAGTCATCGGGAGAGGGTCTGGCCCCCATCACCTTGGACAAGCCACCCTACCTTCCCAAACCCTGCTTTTCCTCTGTGCAAACAGAACTACTCCACCCACCTGGCCCATCTCAGAGCTGCACGGGGTTCTGCCTGCGACGCCCTCTCACCACCCAGTCTGTGGGCTCCTACACATCGTTGGAGACCCAGGCCCAATGTCACTTACCCTGCAAAGCCCTCCCTGACCACCTCCTATTCCTGGGCCCAGAGGGAATCTCTGTGCTTCTCTGATACTCAGAATATCCCCTGTCCTTGGACTATTTATGTGACCATGGGCCCTGGAGCAGCTGCCACGTGCTGCACACACTGGGGAGTTGGACTGATAACAAGGCCTCTCTGCCAACTCAAAACCAACGCAGCCTTTAAGGTCCTGCATTTGCAGATCTCCGTGAAGTCCACCCGCAGCCTCCAAGAGCGGGTGCTCCACCTGCTCCTCTTACCCCACCATGCCCTGTCACCCACCTCTTCCACACAAGCCCCGGCTTCCTCTCTCCTTCCTGTGCCACACACTACCCAGCGCAGGCCTAGCCACCTAATGGGGCCATGCCTCCCCAAACCTACCTGTCCACAGCAGCAAGAGTGCCCCAGAGCTCCTGCAGCCCACCCTACTCTCTGCTGGGACTGGCTGCCAGGCCCTCCCGGCTCCTTACCCCACCCCCCAGGTAGAAGCAGTGCAGGCCTTACCCCAGGCCCTGCCTGGACAGCCTGTCCCGGGTCTCTGCCCAGCCAGGTCACTCCAGTGTCTGGCGCATTATTCCCTGAGCTGGCAAGCACGTCACGTTCCCCACAGTCTCGTGCCTATAAAGGCCAGAGCGGCGCCAGTGGTCATGGAAGCTTCGTTCCAGTCTGCATCCCCATGAGGCTGCCTCCATCTCCCAGAGCCCATGTTCAAATTTTCAACCATTTACTGTTATGTCTTTAACTTCCTGTCCACACTGTCCCCACAGAATTTTTTTTATTAGTGGAACATTCGAGTGGTTTAGAGAGATAGTGGTGATAAAATGACTCTAAAAGTGCCTGGATTAACATTAGGGCCACTTGCCCAGGAAAAACCCAGCCCCAGATACAAAGGAAGAACAAAATAAATCCATGCCTCCAGTTAGACCATGTTGAGAAAATAAGCCAGTATGGAGAGGCAGCATAGTGCAGGGGAGACCTGGCTCCAAGACCTTATTCTAGCCTTATGTGTCACTTGGTCTTGGGCAAGTCACCTCCTCCAGGGAGCCTTCCCTGATTCCCCTCATTGGCCCCTATCTGTGGGTAACCACTATTCCTGAGCTTCCTATGCATCTCTTACTATACTGGGGTTTCTTCCCAGTCAGGGACACCTAGCTCAGGGCTAGGACAGAGGAGCACCAGTGGGCATTTGTTGGATGAACAGATGGTTAGATGGACAGAAAAGCAAAAGAACAAAGTTCAACTCTCTGGGCCTATTTTTCATCTTCAGAAAAAGCATTAAGCCTGTGTCTACTCTATCCCTAGTACCAAGCACAGCGCCCGGTGCGAGGTGGGTGCCAACGACCAAATGAAGGCAAGAACAAACAGAAGCCTGTGTGGCCTGGCTCCTCAGGGCTGCGGCGAGGACCAGCTGAGATGGGGGTAAAAACACTGCAAATGCCTGTATGAGGCTGGTTGGATCAGGGCTACGCAGAGTGTGGGCCACAGTCCAGCAGCATCAGCAAAACTTGGGTACTTGCCAGAAATGCAAATCCCCAGGTCCCACCTCAGATCTACTGAAACAGATTCTCTGGGTACAGGGCCCAGGAATCTGGATTTTAACGAGCCCGTCAGGTGACTTTCCTGCACAGGAAAGTTTGGGAAACACGGCTTCGATCACAGGTCTAAGTCCCGCGTGTGTCCCGTGCCCCTGTTTCTGTCTCAGCAGAATGACGACGACACGTGCACACGGGCTCAGGAGGGTCGCAGGCGTGCTGTCCCCATGGGGGCTGCACCGGGAGGCCAGCGGCCGTGAGGCGCGGGAGGGGCACGGACAGCAGACACGGCTCGGGCCCGGGAGAAAGGCATGTCACATCTGAGCAGGTGTTAACGACACGCTCAACGGTGTGGCTGGGGTCACATGAGTGAAACTGCACAGCTGACCTGGGGGCCCTTGGAACCGAGCTGAAGCCGTCCGCACAAGGGACACTAGGAAGCTACAGGAACCTGGAAGCTTCATTTTACATAGGGGGAAACTGAGGGCAGAGAGGGGCAAGACTGGCCTGAGGCCACCCAGCCAGTGTGGGTGAGCCATGCTGGGATACTGGCTTCTTGGAAGATTTAAAGCAGATTTCAAGCAGGAGTGCCCGTGGCAGGACCCCTCACTCACCTCAACCCAAGAGCAGTGGGGACAGGCTGCCTGCACACAGTAGGGGCCAACTCAGTACCCCCAACCCACTCCTGGCCAGGAGCCTCACGTGGGCTAACATGCAAGGTCTCATCTGGCAAGGCTGGTTCTCTCAGGCCCCCTGCTCGACTCGAACCCAGGTCGTCTGGCTCCTGGGCCAGGGCCCCTTCCATCGTATTGTCTTGTCACCTCGTTCGCCGCACCTCCTCTCACAACCACCCCCAGAACAGCAACCCTCACCCCTGCCCCCACCCCACACCACCTCCTCTCTCTACCTGGCCCGGAGAGTCCAGCCTGGAGCCAGCAGCCACCAGGACCCTGTCCAAGAATCCCCAGGCAAAAGCCGAGGGAAAAAGAGGCACAGTTAATATTTCTTGAACAGAACCTTTTATTTTGAGGAAGAAATCATCGACTTGGTTCACAGTTCAAAAAATAATAATTCTTGGGTTTGGTTTGGGATTCAGCAAATTAACACCGTTTGCTCTGGTTTGGGGTTTGAGGTTTTGGTTGAGTCTGTGGGAAGCAACAATTGGGGAACCTCATTCCACAGGCCCCAGAGGCGTTGGTCTCAGTGGCTCCATTACAGGGAGAGGGAATGAGAAAAGACCGTTCAGTCAGGAGTCCTGGTTCTCCTTAGAGAGCGGTGGGCCCAGGCCTGGATGGAGACGCATCCCTCCTTCCCAGCTCTTATGTCCTCCTGGAGCCTGGCTATGCTGGACCAGCCCCCAGCTGCTGGGAGACTGCCCGGTGCCACCCTTCCCCCACACGCTGGCCCCTCCAAGCCTGACAGTTCCAACCACTTCCCCTCAGTCCGCCCTGGTCTTCCCTAGTGATCCTTCCACCTCCCCTCTGCAGCGCTGGGGCCCCTGCAGGCAGGTCCCCATGCCAGGCAGGCATAGCCACAGTAGGTCCTCAGCCAGACATCACCTACCCACTGGGCCTGTCACAGACACGCTCCTTCAGGAAAATCACGCAGAAACACGCAAGGCACCCAGTCCTTCTCCAACTCTCGGGCTGCGCCTTCCAGGGTTCAGTGTCTGTGTCCTGGGGCCAGAAGCATCACCCATCCCAACCTCCCAGAGTGCCCTGTGGCACCCTCTAGAGCTGAGCCATGACTGTGTCCCTCTCTTCAGCCTCACTGAGGAGCTAGGAGCTTTAATAACCACTTCAAGTTATTAAAATTTCTCTCTCGCTCTTGCCTCATACCAGGACCGTGGGCTCTGGACAAACATACTTTTGAATCCCCACTAAATAGTCATGTACCCTTGAGCAAGGTTCCCGGCCTCTCTGAGCCTTATCTGCAAAATGGGAATATTAACACCTTTTTCTCCAGGTCTTGGGGATTAAGTGATGTGACATCAATCTCAAGGATTAAGTGTTGCACACAGTAGGTCCCCGAGAGACCCATGCTCTCCTTCCTCCCCTCCCCTCTCCCAGAATGCAGTGCAGTTTCTCCCTGTGAGGACAAGGCACACTGCTACACACAGCTCATAATTACAAACACACGTGAGGGGCATAATAACCTTCCCACTGGGGCTGATGGTGCCATCAACAGGGAGCAGTTTGTAGATGAGTCATGAAGGGAGTAATGATCACTGAACCTGCTTTTCACCAATGAACCGGACCAGTGGCATCAGAGAGGCTCCTTCCACGCAGGACATGTGGTCATCCCCACCTTGCAGGTGAGAAAATGGAGGTACAGAGCAGCCAGACAATTCGCCGACGTTGCCCTGCCAGCAGTGACGGAGCTGGGACTGGAATCCGGGTCTGCTGGCCCCAGGGCCCCCTGGAGAGAAACACCCTGTAATGGCAGCCTTGCCTCACCAGCACCTCAGCATGTTCCCCAAGTTCTGCTCCTGAACCTGGCTGCTCAACACAACACACCAGGGGAGGAAAAACAGCTCAAATTTGGAAGGCAATAAAAATGTGTTTCTTCTCACTAAACAAATTAGTTTACATCTGGTGATGTACAAATAAACAGAGGGGCCTTGGCCAGGCCCAGACCAGACGTCTCCCAGGCCCTGGGTCCTGCCAGGGGCACCCTCACTTCTCACTTGCTCGCACGCATCTCTGGGACCTGCGTGCTTCCTCACCTCCTCTCCCTTTCTCTGAGCAGGTTCCCCCAGTCCCTCTCCCAGCCAGGGGCAGAGCAAGGCCTCAGGGCGGCCCCTCCCACTGTGAGGCCTCAGGCTCAGGGCATTATCCCCTCTGATCCTCAGTCTCCCTCTGTGTAAAATGGGGATAATGGTGTCTTCCTGCCAGAATGGTTGCGAGAATAAAAACACCTTAAGTCCCTACCACAGAGCCTGCCAGTTAGAAAACAGCCCCAAATGTGGGACCCCTCCACTGCACTGGGGCACCACAGGCTCCTGGGGGAACACACTGTCTGTGGACAGCCCTGAGGTCAGCTGAGCTTGGTCCCCCCACACTCCTGAGGCATTGAGGGTCCCCACCAATCCAACTGTGCTCCCCACCCTGTCAGTCCCTGGAAATGCCCTGCCACCCCTTCCCGGAGGTCCACACCGTGTGCCAGCACGTCACACTCCTGAGGGAGCCCGTCAACAGGAGCCTCACTACAGTGGTGTCTCTAAAACACAGAGACAGATTGACAGCTTGTGGGGTACACTGACCTGAAGTGGGCGGAGGCTATTTAGCCCCCCACAGGGTGAAGGCACTGAGCCCAGGGAGCTCAGACCAGTTGCCTGCCATCACACAAAAAGCCAGGTCTCTAGACTCCCAGCCCCAACATCTTCTAAGTCACACCCATGAGACAGAGCTGGCAACTGCCACCCGAGCTGTGATGGGGAAGCCACCATGGGGACACACTAGTGGCACAGAAACATCAGCCCGCAGCCTGCCCAAGCACCCACATCCCCCAGGCGTGCCCAGTTCCCCTCAGACGTAAGGCTTCTGACTTCCGGAGCCGGTGATTTAAACGCACATCACGAAGGGTGTGTGTGCATGTGTGTAGGGTCACACCTGGTGCTATCAGCCAGGACACAGACAGGATTAGCTGGGGGCAGAGCGAGAGTGAAGCCTTGGGGTCTGGAGGAGAAGGGGCAGTGAGCCCCCTCCCTCTCTGGGCAAAAGGAACTGCACTGGACAAGATGATCCCCAGGGTCATTTTCCTCACCAGAAAACCTGACTTATTGGGGCCCACTTTGCAGTCCATTTCAGCAGTATAGCAGGGTGTGCCTATGGTCCTGGTAACCGGTATGAATCTGCAGCCAGGCCCCGCTGCTCCTTTCCTAGTGACCCCTCCTCAGCCCGAGAGGCAATGCCCCCACCTCTGTGTCTCCCTGTCACCACGCCCACACCCAAAGCTGGCTTCCGGCCACTGTGGCCCTGGTTCTTAGACACAGTGGCCAAACATGGGAGGTAGTGGCCTTACACCTCACTCTATCTCCCTCACGACACCAGGCCACCGTGGGCCTCTGGTGGGAGGGGAACAGGGTCTACGAAGCAGGGAGGCAGCAGCCACAGATGCCCCCAGCAGCAGCTGGATGACTGTGGGAGCTGGGCCCGCAATTAAAATAAACCCCCAAACAGCCTTAAAATAACTACAAGGCATTTCAAGAAGATTGTATTGTTGAATTCACTGTTTGTTTGCTGAGACAACCCAAGTCGGGTTTCGGAAGAAAGGAGGAGGGAGGCCAGATGTGAGGCTGAGCATCTGACCCGCAGCATTTGCTGCCCCAGCAGGGGCCCTGGCATGCTCGGGGAGAAGGCGCCGCCCAGGAATGAAGACCCAGAGCCCCAGAGCCCTGCCCCGAGTCACAGGGGATGTGTGCCCAGCTCTGAGTGACTGGTCTGGGTGATGGGTACAGGGCACACTCTTCGCCAGCCTCTCCAGGTCACAGCCTAGAAAGCCTGCATTCCCCCTCCATTAGCCTTCTCCCCCCATTTATGCAGAACCTCAGGAGGGCTACTCAGAGGCAAGGTGTCCCGGAAAGAAGTCAAAACCCTAGCGATGAAAGTTCAATGCTGGCTATTCAACCCTGGACAAGTCACTGAGCTGCTCTAAACCTATTTCCTTAGCTGTAAACTCAGGATGGCACGCAGCAGCCTCCTATACTACTGTGAGGAGGGGAAGGAGGACGTCTGGAAAGCCCCTGGCCCCGAGCTGGCCCTGTGGGGCTCCATGAGAGCCGTGCCAGACCTACTTCTCTGCTTCTCCGCACAGTGGCCAGTCTTCTCCAGTAAAGAGTGGCACCCACGCTGCCCACCCAAGGGAACCTGGTCTGGGGAGGGCCACCACCACATTCTGTGAATTCCTCAAGGTCCGGTACCAGGTCAGAGTCCCTGAACCTCCAGTGCCCCACCCAGAGCTCGGCACAGAGCAGGGTGGTTCCCAGATACCTGCTGGATGAAGGAGCCGCCACCAGCTCCAGGAAGGGTCTAATGGCACCAACCGTCCATCATGTCTCAGCTACTTGGAGCATTAAAATCTGTTTGTATCAACAACAGCATTTGTCCTTAATGTCCTCATAAGGGAAGGCAAGGAGAGACATGTCCGCCACATTGGTTTTATAGGAAGGAACACTGTGAGACTCAGAGAGATTAAGGAAATGTACTTCCCTCTCTACAAATCCCTGCTCTTTGGCAGAAGGAGGGTGCTGTCCATGCCATCGTGAGTGTGGGGCCTGCCACCCCAGCACTAGTGCCAGGTTTCAGCACTGCGGGGAGAGGGCACAGCCACAGACTCTGTTACTGACAGAGCTGTGTTGCCTTGGGCAAGATGCTTAACCTCTCTGAGCCTCCATTTCCTTCTCTTATAAAACAGAGATAAAATTCCATTACCCTGTGAACACTAGAGGAAATGACAGGAGAAAACCTGTCTGTGAACTGAAAACAACCCAGAAACGTGAGGGCTTGTCATCCTGTTATGATCAAAGAAGGTTTGAAAACTCAGAGGGTCAGAAAGCAGATCGATCCTGTTTGGGGAGGCGTGGGGTGTAGGCAAGGGTGTGGAATGCCACTGGTGAGGTGCAGAATAAATGAATAAAGGCCATTCCCAAATCAAAGGCGTTCAGGCCATTTGAATGTATGCTAAGACCAATGTGCCCTAATAAGTAAGCAATAGGAATAAAATAGCAGCTCCAACGCCACTGCTGTCAATGAGCAGGGTGAGCCATGTCTGAAGACTTGAAAATGACCATGGGCAACAGCTTTACATCTTTGCATATCCAAGGAGAACGTGTCCAACAGTTGATGACACATGCATCTGCCACAACCTGACACTCCACTCTGCAGCAGACACTGGCCAGATAATCTCAACCCTGGACACAGCTAGGTAAAGGCTTCCCGGGCCGTGGGCCCAGCTATTCTGATACCATCTGCCGGGGTCAGAGGAAGGCCCTTCTTTCCCAGCCCTGGGCCCATACAAGCCTCCCAGTCTCCAAAATTAAGTCAAAGAGAAAACCTAAAGCACTCTTCTGGCTGCCCTGGGATCCGCACTTGCACCAGGGGAGCAGGGTTCTCTTCCAAGTTCGTGGCTGCATGAAGATGTGCACCCAGCTCTGAGTGAATGGACTGGGTGATGGGCACAGGGCACACTCTTCATTAGAACCAGGAACGCAGCCCGTGGTGGGCAACGACCATCAAGGCAGGGCTTCCGGGCCTCACACCTTCTTGTCTGGGCTGCTGCTCACTGCTCCAGGGATGATGCCAAGTGGGGTAGGGTGTGCTGGTCAGAGGCCAGAGAGGGGTCTGGACCCGGCAGAAAAGACTTGGGGAAAATTCAGTAAAACTGTGAGCAAAAGGAGAGAAGTGGACACGGCCGGGCTGGGCAAGTGTGGCAAGTCCAAAGCAGCCCAGAAAGAGAACATCTACATTCTCTCTGCGCTGACAAAGCGAAGGACTGGACTTCCCAAAACCTCCACGGCTCCAGACTGGTGCCAGCTGTTCAAGGGCTACCAAGGAGGGGCCGGTGAAAGGGCCCTAGCCCACCAGGGATCACCCACCCCGCATACGCGTGTGGGTGCCTGGGACAGAGAGAGAACCCAGACATGGCCCCTGCCCTCAGGGAGCTTACGACGAACATCCCCCACTCTCCCACGCGGCTCAGAGGCTAAGTGATGTGCTGGGGGCCACACGGCTGCTCGGTGGTGGACCTGGGACTCCGTTTTCTGATCTCCCTTCATCTCCTTCTGTAGAACCACAAGCGCCCGGTCAGCCATTCATTCCTTGTCTCAGGGACCTTCCCTGACCCCTCCTCCCCTCACTCCCACACACTCCTGTGCTGAGTTTATACTACACTAACTTAAACCACTTTGTCAGCTACTTTGCAAGTGTTCTTAATCTTTCAACTAATTCATCGGTTCTTGGAGAATAAAGGAAATTTGAAATTGCTGTGCTGCATGCAATAAACTCTTGGCATCTGGCCGGCCAGGGCCATTCCAGGCGGATTCGGCACCAGCCCTGCACAGATGCTTCCTGTTGTAAAGGTGGGGAGCCTCTCTCTCTCCGCAGCCCCTTCCACAACCCCTAGCCCGGGACCACTCGGCAGCCATTCATTCTCTCCTCCAGCTGTTCAGCAGTCACCGACAGAGCTGACCCCTGGCGGCGGGCCCTGGCTAGGCCAGAGGGTGGGAGGTCAATCAGGCACAGTCCCTGTGTCCCTGTGTGAGGAGCCCACAGGCTAGTGGGGCCAAGGGCCATTTACCTCTCACCCTGTAGATGTGACTGAAATAAAGTGAATGTAATCAGAACAGGGCCCTTCTCTGCGGGTCACCTTTCAACATGGGTCCCCATGAGCATGCGCCAAATGCCAAGGACCCTGGCTGGGGCCCTACGTGTTGGTGCAAAAGGCTGGGACCTCTTCCCACGGGGGGGTTTGGCATCACTCTTCAGCACCCATCCACGCACCTGTCTGAAATGATTCTTCGTGAGCAATACTTTCAGAGCCAGAGAGGACAGGCAAGGAGGAAAAGAATTAGGAGAGGTCGTTTTACCATCGGTCAGTCCATGAGGGTCTGTCTTTTAACAACGACAACCAAACCAAACAAAACAAAACAAAAAAGAGGGCCACGGTAATACATTAAATCACATGACCAGAGTGGAGAGTGACCACAAGGTCTCCTCAGACAACTGCCATTTTACAGATGGGGACACAGAAAAGAGAAGGGACGGCCCAGGCCTAGAAAGAGGCAGGATCAGGACCTGGACAGGAAGCCAAGTGCGGTGTCCAGCAGAAAGACTGGCTTTACTAGTCAAGACTGCCCTTGCCTCCTGGAGAGAAGTCCTAGAGGCTGATGGAGGGTGTCATCCAAAAAGAAACCGGTAACTGGTGAGCTTCCCAGCCAGGTGTCACAATGAAGAGGAACTGCTGCAGGGAGGGTCCCTGGAAATGCTGACCACCTTGACACCCAGGCCAGGTCTACTGGAGTCTCTTCCCCTCCTCCCAAAGCCCCCAAGTACCTTGCCTTTCTTTCCTTTGAATTTTCATTCAACAAGGATCTGTTGTGGGCCTGTTCTGTGCCGTGCACCATGGACATAATGATGAGCTAAAGAGATGTCCTTGCCTTGAGCTTAGAAGCTAGTGAGGGTGCTGAATAAATGCATGATGAACTCTGTTAGTTGCATGAGGGGAGCATAAAGGGAGCTATGAGAACATAGGAGAGAAGTCAGGGAAGGCTTCCCTGCAGAAGCAGCACTTAATATTTACTCATAATTCATGACTGAGTTTAAGTAAGCAGAAGAAGGAAGAGCATTCCAAGTCAAGGGAATGGCCTGTGCAAAGGCCTCAAGACAGAGGTAACTGCTTTGGTGGGGAAGGAAAGAAGACTAGCGTGACTAGCGTACGGAGAATGGACAGCCTCACAGCACAAAGCCAAAGGGGAGTCAGGGGCCAGATCCCGCAGGCGGGCCCAGGTATAAAATGTGAGTGCTGTTCTGAAAACAGTAACAAACTAGTAAATTCCTAAGCAGGGTAGGAGTATGTGATCGGATCAGATTTGTGTTATAAAAAGGTCACCTTGACTACGGCGTAGGAGACAGCCTAGAGAGAAAACGGGGAGACCAGCTGGGTGGTCAGTGCTGTTGGCCAGGCTTGGACTGGGGTGGTGACAGTGGAGACGGAAAGAAATGGACACACTCAGGTGAGATCCACGAGGTCAGAATGACAGGGCGCGCAGGGGGACTGGAAGTAGGAAGTCAGAGCTGCCATCAAGAATAATTCCAAGGGCATCCTTCCCTGAGCCCGGCGTGCCAGTGAGGCTCAGTCCAGGCATGTGGAGTCTGGGGTCCCACTCCTCACTCCCCCACCTCCCTGCTAGTGTACACTGCTAACAACCCCTGAGCACGTAACAAAGGCGGGGCCCTCCTCTGAGCACTGACAGCCATTAACTCTGTGATGATAGTCCTCACATTCCGTGGGCGTGACTATGAACCCAGGCAGGCCGTCTCTAGAGCCTGAGTGCCTCTCCAAAGGCCCCTTCCCACCAAGCCGTGAACCAAGTGCTCACAAGCAGAGACCATGGGTAGGAGTCCTGGGTTCAAGTCTCCACTCTGCTTCCTATTTCCTGCGTGACCCTGGGTGAGAGTTGCACTATCTCTGTGGACTCTACCTGTGAAATGAGACTCTGATGGTACCACCTATCACGAAGAGTCCCTGCGTAAATTACAGGCGATCAGGCAGTACAAATGAGTCAGCCCCTGGCTGGCAGTGAGCACAGAAGATGGAAGCCAGTACTCGCCTTAGCAAACCCGTGTTTCCAGCACTGGTGGAAGACCAGGCAGAGGGCAGGTGTGTGGAATGAAGGAACAGCCCAGGTGCCCAGTAAATACTCGCCACGCAATGAGTATTACAGTCCTGAAGTGCGTACCTGGGAGAGGCAGTGAGCACCTCAGAGATACTCAAGCATGCCCAGGTGGTCACTTGTTGGAGCTGCTGCACAAGGGTCAGGTGTGGGGGGCCTGGCTTAGAAGGATGAGGGCTTTGTACAGTCCTTCCCAGGCCTGAGGCTCGGTGACTCTCCCAAGCCACCAGCCTGCCAGAGCACAGACAATTTTATGGCGCTCAGTTTCTTAATCAACTTTTTTCTGCTGGAGCTGAAAGCTGACTCCTTTCCCCAAACTGGACATTTATGGGGCTGGAGGAGGGTCAGAAGAGTAGTCTGGATGAAGTGTCCACATTCCAGCTGGGAGGTTAAGAGCTTTTGTGTTCCTTCCCTCTAAACCCCCAGTGTTCCCAGCCAGGCCTGGAGGCGTCCATGTCTCCCTCGATGGGCGCCCTCCCCTCCCAGCCCTCTGTAGCCCAGCTCCACACCCCCGCCCCCGCCCCCCATCTCCAGTGGGAGCCGGAACCCAGAGCATAACCAGGGCTCAGCACAGAGCTGGCACACAGTAGGTGTATGTTTGTGGAATATGTAAACCAAGTTCAGCCTGACTTCAGGCTAGCCCAACCCTGCTACCTCTCACTCCTGGGCTGATGTGGCCCCTCCATGGTCAGGGCCAGCCTGGGCCCTCTGGGGTCATGTATGGGGACCAGTGCAGGTGAAGCAGCTAATCCAGGTCAGACCCACCAGGACAGCTGGTTGTCCAGAGAGATCCCATTCTCACAGAAGAAACTGAGCTCTGTTGCTTCCAGTGCCCCAAATCAAGAACCTTCAGTGGCTCCCCAGTGCCCAGATGGCCAAGTCCACACTCTTCAGCCTGGGACTCACTCCCAGCTTCCTTTCCGCAAATCTCCTTTACGCACTCCAGCCTGGTGGAGCCAACTGCCTCTCCTCAGCGGGGCAGAAGGCAAGATGCGGGAGACTCCTTACCCTGGCTGACAGACTCCCGGCACCCCGCCCCCGCCCACCAGCTCCTCTCGGTTGAAGTCCTGGGGCTGTTCCCAGGGCGGGCAAGCAGAGCCTGACCCTGCTTTGCTCTTCTCAGCCGTGTGGCTTCAGGGGCTTGGTTCTGCCCAAATCAGTGAACACAGCCTGACTTCTGCTCTGTGCCTGGACCTGAGCTGCACACACAGGACATGGAGAGGCACACAGCCAGCAAGGGACACACAGTCAGGAGGGGGCTGGGGGACACATGTGGAAATAGACAATGACAACTCCTGTGGGGACTTAGAGGAGATACCTACCTGACCCAGGCTGGGGGTCAGGGAAGGCTTCCTGGAGGAGGTGTAAGCAAGCAGTGTCCTGGAGGGAAACAGAAGATAGAAGAGGGTGAGGGAGGCATTTAACACAGTAGGAAGGGCATGAGCAAGCACGCAAAGGTGGGAACCGGTGACCTCAGCGGATGCCAGCTTGCAGGAGCAGTCCTGTCCATGGGGGTTGTGGAGAAGGAGACAGAGGCCACAAAGAGGGGACTAGACTTCTACACACACCCCCTGCCACCTTCGTTCCCATCAAAGCCCGTGGACATACCATTCCTTGTGGCCGCCCCGCCGCGGAGCACCGCGTCCCCAGAGCGCCGTAGTGTCTGCGCTGCCGGGTGCGATCTGTTATTATCCCCCGTCAGTGCTGCCGGCCTGTGTACATTCCTGGGTAATGACTCTGACCCTCCTCAGCAATGTTTAATCAGAGCCTAATCGACCCTGGCTTTGATCTGCTTCATTTTCTGCAAAAACCCCAGTACCTGATTTTTACAATCTGATTAGCAGGGCTGGCTCTCCAAAGCCAAAATTACCCCGAGTTGCAGAGAGCCCTGCTGAGTTCTTTGTGTTTTTCTCCTCTCTTCCAACGAGTTATTTCCTGAGACAACTGTCACTTCCCTACTTGTCCGTGACTGTTTCCCTGACCCTCATCTTTCACATCAGGCAGTCGCCAAGTCTCAAATAGCAGGCCCTGACCTACTCCTCCTCTCCCTGCTGCTGCCACCACCGCAGCCAGATCTGATCAGAGCAAACTCTGTCCCCAACCATCTGGCAAGAGGACCGCTGACCCTTCCAGCCTGACCTATGACCTCTCACCCCACCATGGACACACCAACTCTCATCTACAGGTTCTGTCAGAAACGTGCCCATTCCTCTGCCCCGACCCTTCATCTAGCTCACATCTCCCCATCGTCCACATGCCCAGCTCAGACTCCTTCACCCCACGCTGCTGGGCTGGCTCCTCTCAGCTCTCGGGTGCTCGGGCTTCCCTCCATCGTCTCAGCCACCCCACCCACCCGTCGCTGTTTCCTCCATCTCCCCCACCAGGCTGTGAGTCCCTTCAGGCAGGGTCTCTCTCTTATTCTCCACTGTTTACTGAGGACTAGAGCGATATTTAACATGAAGCTGGGTTCTCACTACATGATGAATGGATGGACAGGCAGACAGACAGAAAAAAAAAATGAAGATTCCCTTGCAGCCCATTTTGGAGGCAGCACCATAGAGGATCAGTTCTCCCCTGGCTCAGACCCATCCCACCTTCCATCAGCTCCTCGGCCTCTCCAACAGCGGACGCTGCTTTGTTCCCACCCACAGTACTGTCTTTTCCCTCCAACGTGGGAAAGAAGAGCAGGTGGGACATGGAGCAACGTTCAAGCACAGGAAATGATCCTGGGTTGGTCTGCGCCAGACCCTGAGCTGAGCACTGAGGGACAGAGGAAGCCTTGGGAAACTCAGTGGGGCGCAGACAACCTAGAGCACAGGGTAAGGATGCTGGTGCCTGGCCAGGGCGACTGACTCTACTTGAAAGAGATGGGAAGGATTCAGAGAGGGAACATCTGAGCTGGGTTTTGAGAGATCAATAGGAGCTCTCCAGCCAAAATAAAGAAAAGAAAGAGCGACCATGCAAAGGCACAGAAGCATAGGAGCACATGGTGCGTTCAGAGGATAAACAAAGGTCAGGACTGCCGGAAGGGAAGCAGGAGAGGAGCTGTAAGTGTGCTGGGGCCAGATGGTGACAGATCCTGTCACTGGCTAGGGGGTGGGACCGTCCTACGGGATCACTGTGTCTGTCACCTGACTGAGCTTTCTGACAGAGAGGAGCACTTCTCCAGCCTTGATACGCAAAAGACTCCAGCACTGTGCGTAGGCGGCTCCAGAGAGTTATTCCAATGCCAGGACTTTTCCTGTGAGAATACAGGCTCAGAGAGGTCAAGTGATTTGGCCAAGGTCACACAGCCTCTGAGAGGCAGAGCCTGGGCTGGAACCCAGTATTTCTTGAGTTAAGAGAAGCTTTTCACAGGGAGGAAAAAAATGAGCAAAGGGAAGCGGGAGCCGGAACGAGAGGCAGGCAGGAAAGCTGGACTTGGGAGGCACCACTCACCTCTTCTGCGGTCATGGGAGGGAAGTAGGCCCAGCTCACAACACCCTTTGCATCCTTCAAGCTGTCACCCTGTGGCCCGCAGACACTCGCTTGACTGGGGGGGGTAATCGGCAGGAGCACATAAAGCACAGGTCTCCTGAGGGCTTCCCATGGAGTTCTTTAACACTTATTTATTCCCAGAAATGTCAAGGCTTTGAGGCAACATCAACTACCTGGTCCAACCATCCAACACTTCTTTTACCAAAATTCGAAGCACGAAGTTCCTGTGTCAGGCCTGATACGATTTAATCCTCATAATGATGCCTGTTGGGAGATACTACTCTATCCTGTCACCCTTTCCTTCTAAAGGTCACCCGTAGAGAGTGGATTTGTTTACTTTCTTCCTCAGTTTATAAGAACGCTCAACCAATGATGGGTCCACCAGCTAGGAGGTGACGGGGCTGGACCAAGGTTCTGCCTCCAGCCACCCATTGCAGGAGCCTTTCCTAGACCACTGGCCACCTCCTTTACACTATGAGGGCGATGAGGCAGGAATTCTGGGTAACGGGGCTTCCAGTTAACTGGGATTATCAGCCCCAGACCCTAATGGCAGCCCGTGTCACCAGGTGATAGGGACAACTGTTCCATATGTGAAGGTTCCCAGGGGCAGGCTCTGGGCCAGCTGCTTTCCTCCTGGTATCTGCCTCTCGCTCCAGCTCTGGAAGCAAGTGGTATCTGTCTGTCGCAGGCCAGAAACCGCCACAAAGGTAAACCGGACCACCAGCAGCCACACAGCCCGGCCAACCGTGCGAGTGTAGGACCCCGCCCTCACTCACGCCATCAGGACCATTGCTGAGGCTGAGGGCCGGGGGCCGGCCCACAGGAGACTGGACTGGCCCCGCTGCCAGATAGGCAGTGTCTCCTGCACCCGTGTGTGTCGCAGGTGACACCTGCTCCGCCCCTGGCTCACGGCAAGCGCCTCATCAGACTCTCATTAGGCTCTGTTTTCTCTGCAAACACCTCCACGGCCACGCCCCTCCAATGCCGAGGAATGGACTGTGGGCTCACAGGGGATAAATCCATCTGAGTCTATATTCTATATTCAGCTAGTCCCTACAACATGTGCTCTGAGCAATTAGCAAAAGGAAGGTGAGGAAGAGAGAAGAGGGGTGGAAGTGGAGCGCAGGAGGGTTGGAGGGGAGGAGGATCTCTTTCCTTCCCAGGGCCGATGTGCAAGCTCCTGCTGAAGCAACTGAGCAGGCAGTGGTCCTCCTCCACACCTTTGCCTGCCTTTCCCACTGCCCTCTTCGCTCTCCCTCCCATGACACCACTAAAACCCTTCCCATTCTTCAATGTCCAGGACAAAGGCCCCCTCCTCCAGGACGTCTTTCCTGGTTTGTCTCCACTGGGGACGAGGCCTTCTTTCCCTTAGCTTCCAAAACACGTGCTTCCTCCCTTGTCTGACACCTCCCTTGCTTTCCTCACTAAACCATAAGCTCCCCAAGAGCGGGCCCACAGCACCCATTAAGTGTCATGTACCAGAGTAGGTGCTAAAGAAAAATCTGCTAAATCAGTAAGTCAGTAAGTAAATGTTCCCTCTTTGACCATTTTCAAGTTTTGCTGAATGGTGGAGAATTCACTGGGTGAGCCCTTTGAGAACTCTAGAGGGGCACCTGCCAGTGGAGTTTTCCAAAGCCCAGGAGTTGGGCGGATCTGGCTCCATCCACATCCCTCCAGGTCAGAGGCTGACTGTGGTAGGCATGGATTGGGTGCAGGGTGAGGGGGGCCCAGATAAAAAACAATGATGGTCATTTTAGAAATGGTAGCAGTGCCTCAGCTTTAACTGCGCTTTGTGGATAACCAAGCACTTTCTCTCAGGTTATTTGCGTGTCTCCACAGACACCACCCTTGTGAGATGGGGGAGGCAACAGACCAGCTCAAAGTTACAGTCCGTCCATTCGTTTAATCATTCACTCAACAGAGCGAACTAGAAATACAGACATAGAGAAAGGAGAGGGGAAGCTGGGAGCAGAGTGGCCACAGGCCCCATTGGAGGGAAGGTGGTTCTAGGGAAGACTTCACAGAAGTGACATCTGAACTGAACTTTGAAAGGCGGGTAGGAAATGTGCACAAACATATAGAAGGGCAGCCCAGACAGAGGGAATAGCAGACGCGAAGGCACAGTGCTGTGAGGAAAGCTCTCACGATTCAGTGTGGCTGGAGTTGAGGCAGCGAGACAGACACGGCAGAAGGCAGTGGTGCTGCGTGACAGGCCCAGTCCTTGCCCTCAGGGGGCGGGGCACGGGGAGTGTCCTGCAGAGGCAGACGGGGCCTGGAGGTGCAGACATGGGGGGGGGGCGCAGAAGGAGGGCTCCTGGCTGCCCAGGCAGCACACCTCTAGGGAATAAAGCTCCCTCTGGACTCCTTGACCCCGAGTGACACTATGTGGTCACTATCTCATACCCAGCTGCCTGACCCCTCAGCTGTGAGCTCCTGCAGACAGGCCTGGACCTGATTTCTCTCTTGGTCCCCAGCGTCCAGCACTGGCCAAAAGGAGCAGAAAACAGGAATCAAACAGCAGCTGGTCCAGCCCAAGCCTGAACCAGGTGCTATAATGAAGGCATCAGGCAGGTGAGCCTCACCCCTCAGCACCCACTCGGAACCATGATGGGGCATCTTCAGGGCCACGGACAGAGATGAGCTGTCTGTCACTTCACACACCCACACCCCCAGTTCCAGCCTCCATCAGCACCATGATGGGGCAGGGGCCAAACACCAAGGCCCTGTGAAGGTCTGTGATGTAAGACCCAGCTGAGATAGCTTCAGCCAATCTCACGTGGGGCGCAGCAGAGTCCCCTCCTGGACCAGAACACCAGGTGGCCTCTGCCGGAACTAACTGGCTAGGCCCTGGATGGAGGAAGGACTCTTTAACACAGGAAGTACCTCTGAGCCTCAACCTCTACATCTTAACACGGACACAACAAAACAAGTAAAAGACTGCAGAGAAGCTTACAATGTACTCTGCTGTCCAGGGTGCCAAGACTGTCTCTCTTTCCCTTTGTCACCCAGAGAGGCAGGCAGGGCAGAAATGATTAACCCCTTTTTACAGCTAAAAAAAAGTGAGTCAGAAGGCAGCATGCTTGAATTGGGCCTTAATAGACAAAGAAGGGAGGAAAGGCCATTCTGACAGAGGAAATGGCGTCAGCAGGAACAAAGGCTGATGACAGCGCGTGGCATGGACTATCCAAGGGTGTGGAGCCAGAATAATAGAATCCAGGTGCCGTTCTAACCACTTTGCCTGGATTTAGACATTTAATCATCATGACAACCCCTGGAGGTGGGTGCAATTCTTCCCCCCTTTTCACAGATGAAACACAAAGATTAAGTACCTTTCCCAAGGCTGCCCAGCAAGCAGGTGAAGGACCAGGGAGACGCAAACCCAGGCTCCGGGGCCCCACTCTTCCTTAACCACCAGGCAACACTGCCTCTCGAAAAGGAAGGGAGAGAAAGCAGCTTGTTCAGCGCCTGGCCCTTCATTCATATTTGATGAGCAAACAGTGAGTGACTGAATGGAGAGTCTGGGCATCTCTCTCCACCTGTAATACTAGCTCCCTGGTTTATAGCCATCGCCAGTGCTGGGACCACTTACCCCTTCACCGCTCAGCGTGCTCATCCCCAGCCAGGCTCTGGGGCCTCCCCAGGTGCCCGCTGGAAGATCTGCGAGGGTTTCCACGAACCCAAAGTGAGAGTCTCCGGGAAGTTATTGGTCCTGCTCTGACCTCAGCCCTCTCTCTCTTGGTAGGGTCCACTGTACCCTCACCATCCACACCATCTACAGACTTGTTCTGTCCTTCCTTCGTCTCCCTAGCTGTGGTCCCCTACTTCTGACCCCTGGCTCTGATTCCCAGGACTGACCCCCTGAGTCACCACCCAGCTCATGGATCCCCACACTCGCCCCCAATTTTACCATCAGTCAAGACCAGCTTCTAAACAAGGCTCTCCTAAAACACACTCTCACCTCTGTCCAGGCCAGGGTCCCCCACCTCTGCCCAGGCTACGGCCCACCTCCTCACCCTCTTCCTCCACCAGCTGCATCCCCTCATGCAAGGCCCAGCCCCTCTCACCACCTGCTACCTATTGCATCATCCCTTCTACCCACCGTGGCAGCTGGAGGTGGACCTAAATCAGTGTTCTCAGAGCCTGCTTCTTTGCCTTCTATCCATGGACTCTTGCTTAAAATGCAGATTTCTGGGTCCACTCCGGACTCCTTGAGTCAGAATCACTGCAGATGAAGCCTGGGGAGAGCCCTGAGCCCAGGATCCCAAATGCACATGCATTTGGAGGAGCTGAGTGCCCTACTCACCCACACCCCCTTTGAACTTGCCTCCTTCACCAGCTTCTCCTCCCTCCCCCCTTCCCCTACCCACCCCCGCCACCTCCCAGCCTCCCCACTAGCTTTTCCAGTGGCCACTCCCTGCAGCTGCTCTGCCAGCATCAAATCATACACTGGCTGAGCTCCGGATTTGCTAAAAAAGGGTCCTTCATCGCTGCACAGCTCCACCTTATCAAAGTTCTAGTTTCTCTGAATGGCCTCTGTCCTTTCATGGTCAATCCCAAACTCACTTCTCCCCCACACCCCAACCCAGAGTCACACCCACCAGCAAACCAGCCCCGCCCTGGAGGTCGGCCTCTCTGAAGGCTCAGAGATAATCCACATCATGATTATTCTGAGTCTGACACGGATGGTGGTGACGGGATGAGGGCATTTCCTCGCCTGCAACCTGACCTGGGCACACTGGCAACCCCAGGCCTGGCGTGCAGCCCACTCAGCAGTGCTCCCTACCTCCGTTAAACACCTTACCCCCTCCAAAGGCCTCCTCCTTCTTTCTTAACACAAGCTTTTTCTTCCTTCTCATCCAACCTCTCTTTTCCGTCCAGCAAAAGAGGAAAAGAATTGAAAAGTCATTTTTTAAAAATCCCATAAACAGTAAATCCCTTTTTGAGCTAACCACACCTCCTTAATGAGGCTGAAACCTATTGCCAGATTAATCATCCCAGAGCCCAGCTCTCTGCCATCCCCTTACTCAAAAGCCCTCCATGGCTCCCCATTGCCTAAAGGATAAAAGTATCCAGCACAACCATAAAGCAGCAAGTGGCATCCAAAGTACTCGGGAGGTATGGGGAAGGAATGTAGTACTAACATGAAGAACGTAACAGTAAAAATATCATCTAACAATGAGCCCTTGCCGCGTACTTCTTACATGTTAACGCATACAGGGTTATACCCACTCTCATCCCAACCTGCCGGCCAGGTACTATCACTGTCCCTGGGGTTGTGGGGAGGTACAGAGCTGAGAAGTTAGAGAACTCCAGCATCCCCCAACCCCACCCCACCTTCAGCCTCCTTTCTCCTTGCTGGGCCAGAACCCCACACTGGCCTGGACCCCCTGCAGGCCTAGTTCTGTGGACCAGGACAACCGCCCTCAGATAATCCCAAGCTCTTCCTGGGCCCCCCTGACAACTCACCTACTCTGGCTGGAGATGCTCAGGCTCCGCTGCCCAGACTGGCCCATTTGCCAGCCTGGCCCTGGGTTGGCTTCTGGGGGCCTGTCCTCCCCAGAAGGTAGCTCAAGAGCCAAGTTCTGTCCTCTACGTCCACCTCCCTTCTTTCTGAGAGAAGAGAGGTGCACAGCACTTCACAGTATGCAGACTGCTGCATCTGGACCTCCCATCAGCCCAGGGAGATAGGCATGGTAGGGTACAACTCCACCTCACGGAGATGGAAATAATTGTGGTACTCAGTTTGTTACAGGCTCTGTTTAATGATGTAATCCTCCCTAACTCCTCTAGGAGGCTGTTATTATCCCCCTTTTATAGATGAGAAAACTGAGGCACAAAGAAGGGAAGCGATTTGCCTGGCCCCATGTCAAGTCAGTGGCATTAGTGATCAGGCAGAATTTGAACCCAGGTCTCCCTGCGGGTGGTCAGTCTCTGGAGCCACCACCATAGCCAACTTAACCTCAACAGGCTGGAGTAGTCAGATCCATCTTCCCTGCTGCTGTTGACCAGTCACAATCTTCTGAACACCCAGACACATGGGGTGGGTACTTGGCCAACCAATCAGGATGGTTTTCAGCAGCTCCCAGGGCCAGAGCCCAAAACCACTAAGTCTGGTTCTAGTCTGTTCGCCCAACCCCGCCACCCCACTGGGTCCCCCAGCACCCCCACCCAGAGCTGCCTCCCCAACCCAGCCCTTCACCCCCACCCACTGAGCCAAATTTCCATTCCCTTAGCAGCATGAGCTCAATGGGGAGGAAGGCCACTTGATTACAAGCAGGCCTCAGGACCGCCAAGGGTGTGGGTGCCGTGAGCGGCACCATGCAGGTGGTGGGGGAGACAGCACAGTAAGTCTTGGACTTGAATGCCCGGCTCTATCACCATCATGCTGGGCAGCTTCCCAAGCCTCAGTTTCCTTGCCTTATCACCCTGCCTTGCCTAACTCTCCAACTATTGTGCAGTTCAAAGTGACAATGGATGCGGACATGCTTTGGGATACCAACAATTATAGGTTCAAACATGAGGGGACTCTATCATTACTAATCAAATTGGAAAAGCTTTCCCTGAGCATGCCAGGCCTGATGGGAGGCACTGGGGGCACAGAGAAATAAAAACACAGTCCTGGTCCCCAAGACCTACTGCCTGGTGGGAGAGATGGACAGAGAGCAGGACTTCACCACACAGGTGGTGGTCAGTGCTGTGCAGAGGGATGTTCAGGAAACCGTGGGGTCAGGGGGTCTTCTAGAGTTGGCCTTGAAATAAGTCCTGAAAGATCAACAGGAGTTAGCCAAATAAAGACAGGCGCAAGGGCAGAGAGAAGAGTGGGGAAAGCATGAGCGTGGGCGGCAGGTGGCACTTCCATGGTTAGGCGTAGCTGGGTACCGGGGAAAGGTGATGGGGAGAGATGACGTGGCCCACGGCACATGGCAGGTGCACAGAACATGGTTGTTCTCTTCCCACCCCACACACCCCCATGGACTCAGGTCCGAGCGTAGGACTCCACCCTCCCTTTCTGCAAGCCAGCTGACCCTGGTCTGGATCCTTTCTGCCTTCTCTTCTCCATGGGCTGGGCCCAGCGGTCCAGGAGAGCCCCGTGAACTGACCTGGGCTCCAACCTGGGGCTGGGCTGAGGGGAGACCCCTGAGGCAAGAGCATCGCCCAGGAAGAAAGCCCAGGCTGGACAGATGCTGCCCCGGGCTCCACCTCTTAACGGCTGTGTGACCTTGGGCAAGTCACTCCAGGGCTGAGCCTGGAGTAGAGGTAAAAGAAGTTACTGTAGACAAGGTACGCAAGGCTCTCCGCACAGACCTGCACACACCGTTAAGCGGTCAGCAGTGGGCACTAAATTCTTGTTAGCATAGTAAATTGAGGTTATCTCCAAAATTCCCGGTCACGGGGTCATTCAATAAGCGTGAAATGTTGCACAGGAAACAGCACGGATGCAGAGGGTGGCCACCCAGGAGGGCCATCAAGGCGGGGAGCAGGATTGGGCAGCCTCGGCGCAAGGCTGCTCAGGGCCGTTCTGAAAAACCTGGCTCACCACCTCCCCTGATCACTCGAGGGACGGGGGCCAGGCTGCAAGTGGTTCCTAAAACATCAAAGGAGAGTCCATGAAAATGTGATGACCACAGTAGGCCCACACCGGTTTAAAAAGTTTTCCATGTGGTTTGCAGCAGCAGGGTCTGCTGCTCTCTGCCAGACATCAGCCAGGACCCCCAGCTAGGTGACATCCACCTGTACAAGGGGGTGATAAGCCTCCAAGGTGCTGGTTAAAGTGTGTGCAAAACACGAGCTGTGGGTGAAGGGCGAGGGAGTGGGTGAGGGAGGAAGCGAAGGTCGAGAAGAGCCAACACAGGGCTGGGCGAGCTGAGACCTTCCGGCCAGCAGAAGGCGGCTGAGAGGGCTCTGTGACTTCACTGAATAAGGTGGTTTCCCTCCTAATCCCTCAGAACTGCCCCCAGCACCTGTCTACACAAGCCTTCCCCTGCCCCCTAGGTGGGCAAGAAGCCCACCCTGGCCACTCCTCACCATCGCAGCTCACTCACCTGTCTTCATCCACCTGTCTGGAAGCTCCCCGTGGGCAGGGGCCTGTCTAAGGCACAAGGTCACAGTGCCAGAGATGGCAGAGGTGGAAGCTGCAACAAGAAGTGAACTGCCGGCACCGAGGAGGGGTCAGGCTAAGCGGGGCCTCTCCCCTCTGCTCTCTTGCACAGGGAGCAGGGTGGGGCTGGCCCCAACAGGCAAGGATTTAGAGCCTGGAGCCAGAACAAAGGAGAGTACCAGGATCCATTAATTGGCATTTATCAAGCACCTACTAAATACCAGGGTATTCAGTTTACATGCAGAGTCTCATTTAACCCTAGCAACTACCCCTAGAAATGAAAACTCCCCATCTGTAAAACAGGAGATTAAGCAATGCAGTCAAGTTCACCCACCTTAGCAGAGACTCAAGCTTGACCCAGGTACAGTGTCTTTTCCTCGGGGTCAGGGGGTGGCAGACAGAATGGGAACTAAGCCCACCATCAAGTACAAGGATGTCTGAAATTCAAGTATCCCCAGGGCCGCTCAGATCCCACCTTGTAACCACACTTTACGAGGTGGGACTATTCTGAGGGTTTTTGTCCCCTCGGGTAGCTGGCGAGCTCCAAGTGGCTAATGCCGTGCTCGGCAGAGGGTTGAGTTTAATAAAACTAGAAGCAGCTAATGGCTAACAATAAAAAATAATATTTTTCCTTCAAGCAATTAAATTGTAATATAGAGCTCACTAATTCTTTCCTGTTCTTTCCCAAGGGATCTCAGATCAAGCACCAGGAGAAATAAATTATGTCGCTATTCCCCGCTTGAAACCCAAGTTTTAAAGAACCTACAGGAGAAAAATTGCCTCCTTCATTAAGGCAGAAATCTCCAAGGATTTTTACAATGGCTTCACAATAAGTTACCTTTCTGCAAACACAGGATCCACGACCCACCCCCATCTTAAAGACTGATCAATTCACTTTGTGCTCCCTCTCCAAAGAACCGTAGTGGGTAAAAATCAAGGGTACCACAGCACAGCTAAAAGCCGACAGGGAAACAAACAAAACTTTCCTGCTCCCGCCCTTCCTGGCCTGGCCCTCCAGCGCCCCCAGCCTTGTTTCTCTGCATTCCCTCCACCCGCTTTGCTCCAGCCAAGCAGAACTCAGTGCTGCTCCCCACACGCGCCCTCTGCTTTCCCACCTCTGGGCCTTTGCCCACGCTGACGGTACAGCCTGGAACCCCTTCCCACCCATGCTCCAAGGCCCATCTCCTCCACGAGCCTGGCCTGGCCCCCCAGCTGGAACAGGCTGTCCACGTGTAGAACTCTGGCTCAGGGGTGACAGACCTCCAACCTTGAGTGATGGCCCCTTGGGAGAGCCGCCTTAGATAGGACAGAATACCTTCAACATGACGCTGCCCCACAACTCTTGTTTGCACACTCTGTGCCTAGCGTGGTACCCGGGGTTTTACAGGAGGCAGATCCAGATCAACAGGTAAACTAATAAATGAACTCAAGAACTCCTGGGCCTGCTTCCCCCAAGACTGGGAAAGGCAGCTGGGAGGAAGCAGGGCACAAACCTGGGAACTAACCAGGCAGTGGGGGAGGTAGTCGCATTTCATACAACCCCGAGAATGAGGCAATGACAGATTCTGCTAGAAAACTGGGGGGCAAACAGTGCCCGAAAGGTCCCAATTGCTCCCCCCCGTCTGCTGGGCAGAGTGGGACTCCCTTCAGCTTGGCATTCAAGGCCCTTTGCCAGCAGGTCGCCGGCCTTGTTGCCCCGTTCTCCACTTCCCAGTCTAGTTGCCCTATACGTGTAATTGCTCTGGACCACTCTGCCCAAGGAACTCCTACTCATCCTCCCAAACAGTCCAGTGCTGCCTTTTTGATCCCGCTCCCCACCCCTGGGTGGCCACTGTCTGTTCTTGAGAAGTCCCCTGCCCAGGCTGTGTGCATTCCGGGGACAGGCTCAAGGGTTGGGCCCACCCCCAGCAGAGGGCTTGGCCGTGCAAAGGGCTCAGTGAGCGTCAGTGGAGCTAAAGGAGAAACAGTTCTGCTGGGAGGACCTACCCGTCCTCCATGCCACTTGCTAACATTCATTTAGTCCAGCTAACACTTATTTAACACTTACTGCGTGCTGGACACTGTTCTCATTGTTTTTCCACGTTATCGCCTCCCTTCATCTTAAGTACAGCCTATGAGGTAGGCGCTACTATTATTATTTCACGCATGAGCAAATGGAGGCACAGACAGGTTAAGAAACTTGCTGAGGTCACAGTGCCCATCAGAAGTGGAACTGGGCTCAGCCCCAGTGGTTCTAACCACAGCAGCCAACGCACCTCTCCGAAATCCACAGGCCTGGGGGTGGGGTCAGACCACAGCTATTCTAGCAACCCAGCCCCTTACTCTTTACGTCTGAAAACCTCCCTGTCTCCACGTCCGTTTTCTGACGTCTGCCCTCCTCTGTCCCAGAGAGGCCTTCTGTGCTGCTCAGGCCAACATTCCGAGGACTCCCCACCCCACCACCCCAGACCAGACAGCAAACAAACACGACACGATTAAAGAACCAACCAGAAAATCCCAGAAAATCTCCCAGAACACGCCCCTCCCTCCACTCCAGTCCAGGATGTCTGGGGGGGAGGGGGGGGACGACCTCAGCCCACAGCTCCGAAGACAAACGCAACAGGCAACAGCCCCTTGGGACGCACACCAGAGAATGACGCGAAGAGTTCCAGACGGTGATTTTCCACCGGAGACTTCCGAGTCCCTGATGTCACGGAGCAGGAATAGGAGCTGACTGGGCTTGTGCTTCTAGGTCTCCTCATCTCCCCAAGGGCAGCTATTGGCCAGAGGTTTCTCTGTTACCAAAGGTTCTCCCTCACTTAGGGTCCAGCATGGCTGAAAGGCAAGGTCATGAGCTGTCTGAGGGCTGTCCTCCCCATCCCACGTCTGAGCACACGGCTGCCCGTGGGCCCTGGCCCCACTTCTTATTCCTCTCCACTTGGCCCTCCATTCAGTGATAAGACACTTGTGAGCCCAGAACACCAGCCATGGGGTCAAGCCCAGGGACTTCTGTTCAGCCACTGCCACCTGGGCACAGGTAGACAGGTGCTTCCACCGGTAACTTCTTAAAAGGGCCACATGGAGAGCTTCCCAGCCAGGAGTGGCCTCCAAACCCGCTGTCATCACCACAGTGCTGCTCACATTTAGTGCACATTTCTCCGTAGGGCTTCCCATCACTTCCAGGTGATTGCCCCCAGGTAATCCCGTAAACACCCAGCCCCTTCCACAGGCACTCCGTTTCCATCTACAGGCCCTCAACCTAGATTATTTCCTCTGACCCTTGCTGCAGCCCCAAGTAGGCAGCATCTTGACCTCATTTCACAGAGGATGAAGCAGCTCAGAAAGTGAAGTGACACACCCAGGGTCCTACAACTACTAATGACCATCACAGTCATAAAAGGAGCCACGTAATAGTAATAATAGGTGTGCTTAGCACATGCCACGCACTGTGCTCCGAGCTTTGCATCCACTATTGTTTTTAATGCCTCGTTTGAGTCAGCCTGCACTGCCACAATAAACTGCCGCAGACTGAGGGGCTTAAACAACAGACATTTATGTCTCACTGTTCTGGAGGCTGGATGTCTGAGATCAGGTGACACGTGGTCAGTTTCTGGTGAGGGCTCCCTTCCTGGCTTGTAGATGGCCACCTTCTCAACGTGTCCTCATATGGCAGAGAGAGAAAAAAGAGAGCTTTCTGGTGTCTCTTCTTACAAGGGCACTAATCTCCTCATGAGGGCCCCACACTCATGACCTCATCTAACCCTCATTAGGTCCCAAAGGCCTCATCTCCAACTAAGTACCATCGCACTGAGCACGGGGCTTCAACAATAATGTGGGGACACAAGTCGGTCCACAGCATGCCAGCTATAATGTGTGTCTACTGCGGATGACACTGAAGCACAGAGAGGTTGAGTGATCTGCAAAGGTCAACTCAGCTAGAAGGAGAGGAGCTGGGGTCCAAATGCAGCCCCCCTGACTCATAGCCAAGACTCTGAACTGGGCTGCCTCTACCAGGTAGTGGCAGAGCCCAGCTACATGTTCAGTCAGCCCTGGGCCCCACTACCCGACACATTCTGGAACACCTGCCACGTGCAAGGCACTCGGCCTGGAGGAACAAAGGCATACTGCAGAACTGATGCTTCTGCTCTTGATACCCATCCCAGGCCCCTGCCTGCCCTCATTCGCCCTCACTACCGTCCTACACTATGTTTTCAGGTACGAAAACGGAAACTCAGCAGAAGGAGCAGGAATGGAAGAATGCGAGGCTCAGTGTCTGCAAGGCTCCAGGTTTCTTCCCGAAATATCATCTATGAAATGTGGATTCGACCCCAGACAGCTGCCTAGGAAGCTCAGGACAGAGATGCACATGAGCACAGGCTTGGCTGCACCAGGCGTCACTGCCTGAGGCACAGAGCAGGACGCATGTCTCCAGGGGAGGTGGAGGGGTCACATCAGGCAGGGCTTTTGTTTTTCTTAATTTTTTTTTAAACTTCACCCAAGGATATAGTTTTTATTCATTTTTTTAAAAATATTTTACTTATTTTTAGACAGAAGAGAATGAAGGGAGAAAGAGATGGGGAGAAACATCAAAGTGTGGTTGCATCTCACGTGGCACCCCTGGGGTCCTGGCCTGCAACCCAGGCACGTGCCCCGACCGGGAATCAAACCTGTGACCCCTTGGTTCGCAGCCCACGCTCAATCACCGAGCCACACCAGCCAGGGCAGCTTTTATTCATTTTTGAGAGAGAGGAAGGGAGAACAAGAGAGAGAGAAATATCAATGTGACAGAGAAATATTGACCAGTTGCCTTCTGTACATGCCCTGACTGGGGATCGAACCCACGACCCTTTGATATATGGGACAATGCTCCAAACAACTGAGCCACCCAGCCAGGGCTCTTAATTCTTTTAATTGAGATATAATTCCAATACTATAAGACTCGCTCTTTTAAAATGTACTATTTAGTGGTTTTTAGTATATTCACAGAGCTCTACACCCATCACCACTACCTAATTACACAACATTTTCATCAGCCTCAAAATAAACTCCATACCTGTTAGCATTCCCTATTTTCCTCTTTCCCCCAGGCCCTGGCAACCACTGACCTACTTTCTGTCTCTATAGAGTTGCCTATTCTGGGCATTTCATATAAATGGAATCATGTGGCCTGGCTGGTGTAGCTCAGTGGACTGAGTGCAGGCTAGGAACCAGTGGGTCCCGGTTCGATTCCCAGTTGGGGCACATGCCTGGGTTGCGGGCCAGGTCCCCCGTGAGGGCCATGTGAGGAGCAACCATACATTGCTGTTTCTCTCCCTCTCTGTCTTCTTCCCTTTCCCTCTCTCTAAAAGAAATTTTTAAAAAAAAATGGAATCATGTAATACGTGGCCTTTTGTGTTGGGCTTCTTCCACTAAGCATGATGTTTTTATGATTCATCCATGTCATAACATACATCAATATTTCATTCCTTTTTACGGCTGAATAATACTCCACTGTACAAATAAACTACATTTTGAACTCCAGACTCAGGGTATTCTTCTCCTTCCATAAAGAAGAACTTTGGGATTCAGAGCCTACAGAGCTGACAGTTGGTTCCACCTCCCGCCCCTCCTGTCCCTCTTGCCCCACAACCTCTTCTCCCGTCCAAAGGAACACTTACTGAGAGGACTCGTCATGTGTCAGGTACTGGGTCTAAGCCCTGTTATTATGCCCATTTTATGAGCGCAGAAACTGAGGCACAGAAACAAGTGACTTCCCCAAGCTGGTAAGTGGTAGAATCAGGGTTCAAACCATGGCATCTGGGTCCAGATCCTGGCTCTTAACCACCAGAATCTTCTGCCTCCGAGTCAAAAAAGATCAGGATGGGAGCACACGTTGTCTGAAAACTGAAGGACTGTACCACCATCAGGGACTACTGCCACCAGCCATCCCAGCTGCCTCCCCCATCAGCTCAGTGCCCCACCCCCTGGCACAATGCCCAGCAAACAGTAAGCATCTAATGAATGTTTACAGGAGGCAGGCAGGCAGCCTTCACGTATTTATTCCTCCCTGCATTTGCTCACACAGATGACTTCCACCTCAAATCCCTTCTGTCCATCAAGGGCAGCTGGGCACTGCAGGGGCCCGATAGGGCTGGGGCTGGATCTCTAGTCCTGGCTCCAAGGTCAGTGCTCCTCCCCCTCGCCAAGGCTGTTCCCTCACCTGTAAAATGGGGATAATTATAGCACCCACTTTGGAGGGTTAAGGTGAAGCTTAAGTGAGTTAACAGAAAGGAAGAGCTCAGAGGAGTGCCAGGTGCAGGATACGTGACAGTAAACATCAGCCCCCACAAGGGGGCCTTCCCCTTGCATCTGTCCCACTGCCAAAACACGGGAAGCACAGATCTGTGGCCTGCGGCATGGGGTAGCAGAGCTTCCTGTGGGGAAGAACAAGGGAGAGAGATGGTGGACCCTGAGCCGCCCGGCCGTGGGCCAGAGCTTTCTTCTCACCCTCCCGAGTCACACTCACAGGCCAGGCCCAGGGCACCCTGCCTGCCACCCCAGGTGGCAGGGCTTCAAGGGTGGGGGCTGCTCTCCAGGGCCGCGTTGACTGGCACTAGGCAGTCTGTCCCAAAACTAAACTCAGCCCAACTAATGAGGAACAATTGTGCCAGCAAGGGACTTCAGCCACAGAAGATTCTGGCCATGTTCTCTGCATGGCCATACAATCCTAATCCAAGAGCCACCCCTGGCCAGTCTGCTAAACCCACCACAGGCCTCGGGATCCTGTCCTCAGAAGCCTGACTTGTCCACGAGGCTGATGGGGGAAAGCGGCCGTGGAGACCACTGCAGCTTGCAGCCCGGTGGGGCGCTCCTGCCGCCTGAAGGGTATTGTGGCACAGGGCTCTTGTCTTTTCACAGACCTTCTCTGGCTTTAAACCCGGCGGCACCCAGACTCGGACCCCTGGTCTTCCACTCACAAATGCAGGCAAGTGACTTTACCTGTAAGCCTCAGCCATGTTCAATGTAAAAAGCAATTGTACCCCTTCCTGGCAGGGTCCTCATGGGAACTGACATTTACTGTGCATTGCCCTATGCCTGGCCCTGTTCTAGGCTCTTCCTATGTATTTCTTTCACTTTACTGTCATCACTGCCCTATGAAGCAGGCACTGTCATTAGCCCCACGTTCCACAGGAGGGAACAGGACAGAGAGGTATAGAGGAGACGCCTACGCAGGGTGCCTGGCCCAGCCTCTGGCACCCACAGCTGCTGAAAAGCATGAGTCCTCCTTCCCCTGAGCCGACGGGAGCAGGGCTTAGGGTCTCTGAGAGTGACGGACAGGCTTTGTCCCAAAGCATCCCCGGAACAAACTGACCCCCACACAGCTCTTAACTCAAACCTCCCAACCGAAGCCGGTGGAGTCAGGGAGGTGCTCTGGACGCTGCCTATCCAGGCAGGAAGGCTTTCCAGCTCCACACCGGTAAAGCGAGGTGCTGGATGGGCCAGCCACGGCCACAGACCCTCTGTGGCCTCACCAGTCTGTAACCACGGCCCAGGAGACCGAGGGCAGAGCAAAGCACTCCAGACCCCTCCACAACCCTAACCGCACACATTTAAGTCTCTTAGATTTTCCGATTTTAATCAAGCCTAGCCTCAAGCAACATTCTTCAATAAGGGGGATTTGTTTAGCTTGTTCTGAGAATCAGCGTCACCTACTGAAGAAACAAAGCCCTCTCCCTCAGCCCCACTTGTGCTTGTAAGACTCTATGTGGCGTCAGAAGTCGCTCTCTTCCCACTCGGAAGGGACGTCTGCTCGCGGCTGAGGCCGCAGAGCCCAGGGCCTTCTCCGGAACCACGTGCTCACAGCAGCGCCTCGCCGGGCAGCGCTTGTGAGCGAGTCCCACCTGCTCACTCTCAACACTACCTTTAACCCCTTGTAACAAATCTGTGGCAGGGATAAGGCAGGTATTATCAATCCTGTCTTACTGTTGGAGAAACCAGGCACAGAGAGGGAAAGTAACTTGCCCAAAGACACGGAGTTAGTGGCGGGGTCATTCACTCATTCATTCAGAGCTTTTAACTCAGTGCCGGCCGTCTTGCACCACGCATCCACACACCCTGAGCCCAAGTGAGCAGATAAACTGTAGCAGAAAAGGGGGTGGGAAACGGAAGTGCGAAGAGAAAAGGGGGCAGGGAGAGTGTTCAGTGAAGACGGAGAGCTAGTTGAGCCTCCTGCCCCATGAGCCGCCTGACTCCAGGAGTCAAGAGTCTCTCGGAGAGCCAGGGACCTCAGGGCAGGGACGGAGCAGGCCTGACCTGCAGCGGGACAGACCTCAGTTCAAATCCTGGCTCTACAGGACCGAATAGCCCCCAAATCTTGGGCGAGTCACTTCCCCTCCCAGCACGGCCTCATAGTGAGAAAGATGGCAGCCACCCCACAGGGGTGCTGTGAGGTTAGAGGTGGTGACGCTCTTTGTAACCCTCCACGTGAAGCACGATTACTGCTCTCGTTACTGTGATCGCACGTCTGCAGTTCCCTGGGTGCTTTCACGTGCACCGCCTCACGGGAGGCAGAAAAGGGACTCTCTTCCCCCTTCTACAGACGAGTTCAAGGAAAGCTGGGGAAGGGGGGAGGGGGAAAGCAGGGGAGACTCACACCCACTCCCAACATGCACCTAACAGGACACCAAGCAATGAAGGAGGAGGCGTTTGGTCTTCGGGCTTTTCCTCGGCCCTGCGCCACCTCCTGGGAAAGACCGGCAGATTCTAGCTCGTGGGGACCCCAGTCTAGAACCTGCGCATCTCCTCCCTTCGCACCTGACTCCCATGGCCACACTCGATCATCTGAGGACACCGAGGCCCAAAGGGAGCGCAACCTGCCACAGGTACCCAAGTGGCAAGTGGCAGAGCCAGGGAATGAGTCCAAGCTGGCTGACTCCAAAGCCAGCCTCCGCGCAACCCCACAGCATTCTGCCTCACCCCTGCCACCCGATGGAAATCAGACGTCCCATCCCCAGGGAAATGGCCGACGACAGTCAGTGAAGGCTCTTCCACACAGAGGAAGTCAATGTTTTTGAAAACAAGCTTTTCCATTGGCGGGGGGCGGTGGGGGTGGATCTCTCCTCTTCTTTGTCAGTCTCTGCTCCTACAATGTTGCTAAGCTAGTTAAGTCCTAAACAGAAATTTTAACATAAAAAACAATCCAATGTGTTCCCATTAGTTCTCAGGTCACCAGCCACCAGGTGTCTGGAAAAAAAGAAAACAGGTGAGCCTTCTGGTTATACTCAGTCCCAAGGGTCAACAGCACCCACAGACCCCTTCAGAGTCTACAGGGGGCAAAAGCAGGAAGGGAGAGGGAGGGGAAGTCTTCCATCCCAAGCTGTTTCCACTTTTTATATTTACCCAAATCCTTTAATTGACCTCCATGGAAAGACTCCCGATTAAGCTAATCCTGCCTACCGAGCTTTCCCATTAATGCTCCCGGGAAGTCTGAGGAAGGCCTAGGGGATACCCCGCATCCTGGTGCAGGAGTCAGCAGGCCGCGCTCACCGGCCGTCGGCTGCCCAGCACAGCCGCACAGGGGCAGCCTGAGCAGCATCAGCGAAGGATTTGGAAGCTGAGGACCTGGGTTCTGGTTGTAACCCACCACGGGCAGTGACCTTAGCAAGTTACTCAGCCTTTCCGTGCCTTCATTTCACAATGATAATAACGTTGGCTAACAGACCATGGAGCACAGAAACTAATAGATATTATTATTATCCCCATTTACAGGTGAAGGGACCAAGACTTAGGTTAACTAACCTGCCCAGAGGCACACACAGTGAGTGGCAGAGCCAGCCCACCAGGACCTGAAAGTCTCCTTGTGCGTGAGTCAGCATTTCTAACCCCACACCACCTGGACTCCCCTTCAAGAAGGTAACCACCTCAGGTTGTTGCGAGGTTCAGCTAGCCTGTAGCAAAGCACTTATGTGATGGAGCCTGGCACACAGGAGGTGCTCTAAAATGGAGCGTTCTTTCCTTTCCCTCTTCCCCAGGCGGTTGAGAGGAAGAAGGGCTCTTCGTGTCCATTTTGTCAGGCCTCTCTGCAGCCTGGGTCCAGCAACCAATGGATCCCGTGCGAGCAAAGGAGTGGCCACCACCTTCCGCACTTCCTGCAGCCAGCTCGGGGCAGCGCCGCCGTCGAGGCCCCGCCAGGGACTGCCTCCTTCCCTCTGAACCTGGCCTTTCAAAGGGCCTTTCATTTATCGGGCTTTAATGTCTCACATGATTTAATCGGAAACACGTGCCTTGTAAATATCGTCTGTCATGTTCCATTAGGTTCACAGGGAAAAGTACAAGTCAATAAACAAAGGTTGTAGCATAAATCTACCTTGAACACATAATACCTCAAATAAGAAAATCAAAACATGTGTGGCCTCTGACCTGGGGAGTTTCACAAGCGGGAACGCTGGGTATCCTCGGGAACATTTCTACATGTTCATAATTAATAGGGAGGCGGGAGCGGGTCCTGTTTGCACGGTGCCAGTGCATGCAGAGCCCTTCAACAAAGGAGTCTGCCTCTGCAGCACCTGTTAAGTCACAAACCATGCCTAACTGGACCAAAAATGGGCTCTTTCCACAGCAAAAAAGACTCGGCAAGCCTAAGCAGCTTCTTTTTATTTTTATTTTTTAAAAGGAGGCATTTCCCCCCATTTTCCTCATCTAGAGGATGCAGGAGAGGAGAGCATGATAAAAGCCTGCCCTCTTCCCTGTAAGTCCCCTTCTTCCCTGGCACGCCCCCAGGCTGTCCAGACAGCCCTGAAACAGAGGCAGGGAAAGAGGATAAGGATGTTTGAGGAGACAGAGAGCCTTGGGTTCAAGTCCCAGTTCTACTATTTAGGACCAAGTGGTTGCTGCCAGAGTCTTGTCTGACCCTCATTTAAAAGGAGAGCAGTTAATTACAACATGTTCTGTTCCAGTGTTCCTGCTATTAAAGCTATCAAAACCATTTATTGAGTTTTTTGCTCAAAAAGAAATGAAAATAAATATTTGCTATCTTAGGTGGACAAAGGCGGGGTTCACATGCCCCTGATGTATACCCTGCACGGGGCTGGCGCTTTCAGACGCCACCTCCAGCCACCTCCAGAGAGGCTCTCCCCAGAGCTTTGGAAGGGAAGCAAAGGCTGAAGGCAGCTTGACAGAATGGGAAGACTCAGTTTTCTCATCTGCAAAATTGGGGTAGCACCTCCTCTCTCACAAGACAGTTACTCAAAATAGTATATTCAAGAATGCCACTGTAAAACATGGTATAAATATGTCTCCCCTTTTAATTATATTCATAGATCTTATGGCCCAGGAGACTTTACAGCTCATCTAGTCCAACTCCTTCATTCTGTTGTTCTGGGACAGGGGCTCAGAGCGTGCAAGGGACTGGCTTCACCTAGCAAGTTGGGAGCCCAGGCATTAGTAAGGCACTCAGGGATAGAAGGCACTTGGCATGTTTTAGCAGGTCGCCTGGTGCTGTGATCTCCTAGGCTGAACTCCGGCTCTCCTTCCCCAGAAAGCCCTCCACGGCTGTCCCTCAGACCACCTGCAGTCCTTGCTGCATACGCGCACTCCAGTCTGGGACACAGCGCACACGGAGCCACTGGACTGGAGGCTCGCCGAGTGAGCCCAGCCCACATCTGGCTCTCAGAGGCATCCTACCATCTCCATTTGTTCACTACTTGCTTTCTGTCTCCCACATCCGGATGTAAACTCCGCAAGGTCAAGGGTCGTCTGTCTTGCTCACCACACTATCCCAAGTGTTTAGAAAAGTGTTGAAATGAGAGTAGGATCCCTGTCTTATGCTTCTGTGTATTACAGAATGTCCAAGCTTTATTTTTTTTTAAGATTTTATTTCTTTATTTTTAGACAGAAGGGAAGGGAGGGAGAAAGAGAGGGAGAGAAACATCAATGTGTGGTCCTCTCAGTGGGGACCTGGCCTGCAACCCAGGCATGTGCCCTGACTTGGAATCGAACCGGCGACCCTTTGGTTCGCAGACCGCACTCAATCCAGTGAGGCATAGCATGTCCAGCCAGGGCATGTCCAAGCTTTAAAATCAAGTTCCAGTAACTCCACTGCCCCAGGTCACCTCTCAGGCTAGTATTCCAGAATTGAATACATGCCTCACACATATTGTGAACTTAAAAATATACAGAATTTATTGATGGTGTGAAGGTGAATAAGCTGGTGGGTGGTTGCATAATCAGCCAAATAGGTAGTAGGGTAGTTGGGTGGTTCCTGGCAGTCGGATGGCTCCATATGTCAGTTGCTCATATGGATGGGTGTGTGGGTAGGTGGGTGGGTGGACAGACGGTTAGGTGGACAGACACATGAATGGATAAATGGGTGAATGGGTAGATGTACAAGTAAATAGAAGGGAAAGGAAAGACTCATTCAGATGTACTCTCTGATCTGATTCATCTTTAAAGGAAGACTCAGCATTTATGGCCCTCTTTGATGTCAAAGACAGAAAGCCACACCCACCCCCAATGAACCCGCACACACTGGCAGCTCTGACTCATCTCAGTGTCATCAAGGGCAGAGCATGAGCAGGCGACATCACAGGGCCGGGTGAGTGTTGGCTGATGGCTGACGGGCTGGCTGGATGAAAACACCGATGGGAGTTCATTCAAACGGGCATGAAGATGGGTGTGGGGCTGGGCAGGCTACAGGACAGTGGCCATCTGTATGAGTGAAAGCTTTGTTGTGGGAGACACTGTGCGGCCAGACACAGAGGTGCACAGAGGACCCACAGAGACACAGAGGACGGGAGGGAAATCCTCGGACAGAAGAACAGGGGGGTTGGGCGGGAAAGCACAAGGCACGAGAGAACTTTATCTATGTCATAATTTTCCTAAGGGTGGCATACCCTCCATCCAAGCCTAAGGAGTGGGGAGTCACCGACAGTCCTCGCACTGCAAGGCGCCACTGGGTCAGCCCAGTCAGCTCAGACGACAGCTCCTCCTTCCTGAAGCTCCAGAGTCCTGGGAGCTGCCCTGCGCCCAGCCAGACCCCCCAGATGCCACCCCTGTCCATCCCCAGGGCCCAAGGGCATCTCCCCCACAAGAATGTACATGAAATAAGCAGCCCACAGCCTTTTACATCTCACATGCAGGAGTGTGTGCAGCTGCAGAGCCAGCGCGCCGACACTGCGGTGGAGCCGTGTGCGTGGCGGCCCCGGTCACACAACCCTCCAGGCCTCACGCGCGATGCTTTCTCGTTTGATCTCCACAACAAGCCTGAGAGCCTGGCGGTCTTAGCCTGATGAAGAAACCAAGGCCCGAAGAGGCGAGGGCACTTGTCCAAGGTCACAAGTGAGAGGACCAGTCCAGCCGACTCCAAATCACTGCTCTGGTACTGGCACCTTCCTTCGGGCTGGCATCGCTCCTCATGGGGACGGGACCACCTACTTCACGGGGGGGTGAGAGGCTCTAAACAAACTCTCCTCGACAAGCAAGTGCCTATGCCCATCAGCCTGCCGGCCTCTGGGAAGAACTCCCTGACCTTGTCCTGCAGGACCCTCTGACCCGGGTGGCTGTGGAGCTCCAATACGGTGCCGGTCACGCTCGTGCAAACGTGGTGCCTCCCCGCAGACCCCCAGCACATGTGGGAAGCCAGTGCCAGGCACCCTCCCACGCATGTGAATGTTCCTAAACAGAGTAATTAGAGTCGTGTTTAGGTAACTTTGACACAGGCCCCCTAATCAGAATCACATGTGAGATGGAGTCAGCCATGGTGGCCAAGCTGGAGGGGCTGGTCAGTCTCCTCCCCCAACAACTGCTGCCCCTTCGGCCTTCTTTAAGCGATGTTTTCTGACTACACATCCCCCACGTCCCACCTCAGGACTGAAACTACCCCACCCTCTTACAGACCAATTGGAAAACATTTGTGGGACCAGGGCCACACCACCCACCAGCACCTTTGCCATCACAGCATGACATACACAAAGCCAGACTCAGGATGGACCAAGACCCTCTACTACAGCAACCATGGAAGCCCAGCAGGTGAGAAAACTGAGAAGGAACCTTCTCATCCAAGGCCACTCAAAGAGTTTAGTGATCACTGCACCAGGCTAATCTTCCAAACACCCTGGTCTGACCAGGTCCTTTCCCTGTTCAAAAGCCTCCCGAGGCTTCCCAGAGCCTCTAGGGTAAAGCTGGCATTTCTCTGCCTGCCCTCCAGGTGGGCAGGGCACAGCAGCCCCGGAGTCAGCCATGCGTCAGTTCTGAGCCCAGCTCTGTTCTCAAGTCACCTGTCCTCAGGCAAGTGACCTGACCTCTCAGCCTTAGTTTCCTGTCTGCTACATGCACATCGCAATAGGGAAACTACCTATTTCATTAGTCCTGTCGGAAGTGCTTGGTTTCATGCATGGTCTATAGTGAGATCTTAATAAGTAGCAATCATTCTTATCATGAACAAACACATTTCCGAAAGGGCACCAGCTGTGGAGTCAGACAGCCATGTTTTTTAATCCGTCCCTCCTCTTATTTGCCGTGTGACTATCTGTTAGCAAGTCACTTAGGGTCTCTGGGCTTCAGTTTCCACGTTCAGCTCGTGAGAAGACAAGGCCTGCTGACCCCAAGAGGTCTTTGCTGACAAAGTGGCTCGTGGCTCTGTGTCTGGCAGGGACTGGGAAGTAGCAGGCAGGGCCCCAGCTCGGTTCTCGTCCTCAGTGGATTGTTCAAGGTTCAGCACAGTTTGAGTTCCATCTTCGTTTCTAGCCTCATTCCAGCCACTTCCAGCCCCATTACTGCTCCTGCAACACCAAATCCACCCCACCGCCCGATACAGGCTTTGCCTAGACGGCTGCTGCTCCAGCTTCGGTGAGCACGTGGATCCCCTGGCAATCTTGCTGAGAAGCAGATTCTGACACAGTGGGTCTGGCTGGGACTGAGACTCTGGGTGTCTAACAGGCCCCAAGGATATGCCCACACTTGGAATACTGAGGGCCTAGTTCAGTAGTAAAGGGCCTCCTCATCCTTCAAAGCCTGACTCAGGCCTTGCTAAGATGCTAAATAATGACAAGTGCTCTGAGAAGCCGGCACCCACAGCGGGGTCCATAAGCCCCTGCGGGTCTCCTGTGTGTGGAACTGGTAGTCTCCTGCCCAGTGCTGCTCACAACAAGCAGTTTCCAAGTCCATGTCCTTGTGGAGAGCCCCTGAGGGCGGGGCAGTGGCCCAGTGCCCAGTACAGAACCTGCACAGAGGGAGGGTCAGCGAGCGTCCAAAAGGAGGGAACCAGATGGCAACAGAGGGAATTGCACAGGTACAAAGAGAGACAGAGACGGCACAAGCCAGAGAACGAGGGAGAAGGGAAGAAGAGAGATGGGAAGAAGAAAACGGGGGGAGGGACAGCCCCCAAGATAGCAGCTAACTCATCCTGAAAGGCATTCATCCACAGGATGACAGCCTCCCCACAAAATGTCACCCTGGTCCCCTGAGGGCCTCAGCCTCTTCGTGCTGTGTCTGTCACCTCCACCCCGGTCTAGGGTATGTCCCTGGGCAGCAAGTCCTCCGCCCGTTTCCCGACTTCCCTCTCCCTCCCCCATAAAATTACTAAATGAAGGAAGATAAGAAAGAAACCGGAAACATCAGTTGGAATCGGCGGGGAGGGGTGGGGGCACAGTCTAAAGACAAACAAGGCCCAAAACTTGCAGAAGACCGAGCTGAGCCTAAGAAAACAGGCATCCCGAGCTCCGCAGATTACCAGCAAGTCACTCCTCTCCTCCAAGTCTCATCAGCTTCCTCGGGTGCAAAATCTCCAGGGGCCTCACGAGAGTGTTGGAAAGAGTAAATGGGTTATGCAAACATGAGAACAGCACCTTGTTCTAGCACATGGTAGATGTTTCATAAATGATCACTGCATCTGAACTGCAGGGATGGGTTACACAAACACCGTCTCTATTAGTTTATTTTCCAAAGTCCTTTCCTACCCTGTGTGTCCTCTGAAGCCTCACAGGAACCTGGGCACAGGCTATCACCCCATTTTACAAGAGAAAACTGAGAGATTTTAGGTGGCAGCTCAATGTTCAAGATAGTGTCGGAAATCCGGTCCACCATGCCCACCCCACTCTTTCTACTACACTCGCTGCAGGCAGCACCAAAACTAAGGTCCACACAAGATTAACAAGAAATGCACTTGTTCCTACAAGAAGTCACCAAGCCTCCACTGACACTGCGCAGGGCTCTGTGCAGAGACGGACACTGAGACAGACGAAGCCTCCCTGGGAAGACAGCAGCTCAGTGTGGCCACTGCTGAGTGGGACAGGAACAGTGGGAGGGCACGCCACCCTCCCGGGGCCAGGGGCCTACTCTTTGCAAGCACTGTTCTAGGCCCTGGCGAGATCCCGCTTCTCATAGAGTGTTCATTCTTAAAGGGAAGGATGGCTGTGAACCCAGAAATGCTAAATAATGACAAGTGCTCCGATGAAAATTTAACAGAGTGAAATGACACAAATTAACCAGGTGATCAGGGAATGCTTCTCTGAGAGGTGACACATAAGCAGCCACGTGGGTCTGCCATGCAAAGGTGAGCTGGAAAAGCCCACCAGGCCATGCAAAGACCCCAACAAGAGGACAGGCTTACTGTGCTCACAGGACAGAAAGGTCCGCGTGGCCGAAGCACAGTAAGGGAGACAGAGAGGGATGGAGAGGACGAGGACCAACATCACGTCGGCCACTGCAGAGAGGCAGCCCGGGAGAACCAGGGGCAGTCACTGCGCCGGACACTGCCACCAGGGCACAGAAAGGAAGACAGACATGGTGGCTAGATCTGGCCACACCGAGGCCACAGGGACCTTGACAAGAGCAGTCTACGGACAGGGGAGGACGCAGACTGAAACTGAGGCAACCCCTGGAAGAAGTGTCACCCTCGGCAAAAGCGGAGAAATGGAGCAGTACCAGGAGCGAGTGTGAACTCGAGGAGGAGATGCTGACTTGCAGGTTCTGGGGCATGTGCGGACGCTAATGGGAATGTCCCCTAGAGAGGGCGAGATTTACGCTGCAGGAGAGGTAACTGCGAGGTGAAGTCTTTGAAAACAAGGAAAGAGGGTGGGATAATAAGGACCTTTGACGAAAGCAGGGGCACTGCGAGCACGGTGTCCGGGGAAGCCCACGGGAGCTCGGAGTCAAGCGATGCAGACCGGCCTGCTCAGCAAGCTGTGTTTCCTCCAGCACCACTCAACAGGCAGGCTGAGTGCGCGGGTCTTCATCAGTGCCGGGGCCTGACAACGAGAAGGCGGCTGTTTGGAAAGGAGTGACCACAACGCTAGACTCTAAGCCGGGTGAGGAGCTCAGTAAGGACATGAGGGGCGATGGTCTAGCAGTGATGTCTTTGTAAGGTCGGATCACTGTCACCAGCATGTGAGGAAAGCCCTCAACCTGAAAGGATGAGACCAATCAGCAAATGGAAAACGGGAACACAGGAAATAGGACAAAAGATGGTTTCAAAGCCAAAATCTCCTCAGAGAGGTACGACAAGGTTTTGCATCCATAAAGAGAGAGAATGCCTGAGAAGGAGCCATTAGAGACCAAGAAGGTACTTTTACAAGCTAAAAATAACTTACAAATTTTTTTCAATGGGAGATACAATCAAGGATAGTCTCAGAAAACAGATCAAAAGACAAAGACAGTAAGAAAATTAGAAGATCAATACAGAAAGTAAAACATGCAACTAGTAGAGTTTCCAGAAAAAGGCAGTGGAGAAATGGTATGCAAAAAAAATTCCAAGAACTAATACACAAAAATGCCTAGAAGTGAAAGTCATGAGTCAACAGAAACAAAGGGGCTACCAAGCAGCCAGTCCAATAAATGGCGGCGGGGGGGGGACCCATATTAAGGCCCATCACTAGGAATTTTTGGAAACCAGGGATGGAGAGAACATCCAGGCTATTCTAGAAAATAGGGGGGGGGGGGCCAAGAATCTGTGCAAAGTATCAGGAATTAGCATGGCATTGAACTTCACAACAGCAATGAGAGAAGCTCAAAGACAATGGAACAATATTCTTCAAATTATTAACAAGATCAGCTCTGAAGCCAGACAGCCTGAGTTCAAATCCTGCCCTGCCAATTACTAGCTGTGTGACTCCAGCCAAGTTACTTAACCTCACTGGGTCTCCGTTTCCTCATCTGCAAAACGAACATAGGAATAGTCTGTACCACCCACTGCAATGCACTGTGAGGAGGCATGAATCCATGTAAAGCACTTAGAACTGTGTCTGGCCCGTGGTAATAAGCACTAAATTAGTTCTAATTATTAAAATTCCCCAGCCAAAGTATTACTCAGCAATTAGACACTTTCCAGACAAACATCCCTACTTAACTTTCTTACAAAGCCATTGGAGGATGTGCTCCAGCCAATTACAGGGTTAAACCAAGAAAAAGGGAAATACAATGCAAAGGATATGTGCCTTTCTTTTTGCAGGCCCAGCACCTGAATACCTTCTTTTAAACAGGAAAATGTACTCACTTTATAAGGCAACCCCCCCAACTCCATGCCAACACACACCCACAGGCTGAAAACGCAGAGATGGAAAAAGTGCAGGTCCTCGCATTTTGGTCTTTGTTCGTGATCCCCTATCACGACCACGTTAGAAACAGCATTCCCCCCAACACCGCCTTTTCTCCATAGTACGCACCACCACTTGTAAACCAGCCCCCGTGTTCGATAACTACGCCTCCCTCCTCTGGCATGTGAGCTTTGTGAGTGCGCGACTGTGGCCCGTGTGCTTGTTCCCTCGGCCGCTAGCAGAGCGCCAGGCTCACAGCAGGTGCTCAATGAAACGTTCCTAACAAAGGAACGAGATGGTTTCCAGCTTCTGGCCTCAGCCCTGCCTGTTAGAAGCATCCACCCAGAACATGACTCTCGGAGAGCGGCTCAAGTCCAGCTGCACAGGTCAAAACAGAGAAGCCGACGACAGGTAGCGGTGACCAGGGATGGCGGCTCTGTTGCCAGAGTCTGGCTCCCACTGTCATCGTGTTTTCACTGCACAGCCCTGTGGCAGGATGTGAGGTGAAGTTCTAGGCTGGTTCTGTTACTAGGAAATTCTGAGAGCCATTTAGCATCCTTATAATAATATCTCTTTCTGCTTAAATCAGCCAGAGTAAGTGATACACGTATGAGCCGGGAAACGGGGAATTCTACAAGACAGCGTCAGAAAGACCTCTGCGGAGTCAGCTGTGCAGGACAAACGTCTCCTCCTTGTTTGGGATGCAGGAGACACAGAGCTAAGATACCCTGATGCATTTAACATTTAGAAAACTGAAGACAGGCATTTGACAAAACTTATGGGGTATTTAGGAGAAAATGGTAATAGCTACATAAATATAAAATTATGCAAATTTTAAAAGAGGTCAAATTTAATCCCAGGAAAACAACAGGCTGTACCCCTAAGGAAATATTCCTATAGTGCACGACATGATTCAACACCCTGTTCCAATCGTAATCGCGATGCTGGAAGAGTGGACTCCGGAGGGTGCTACAGAAACAATTTACCATCACCCCCCTCCCATCCCACCAGCTCTGTCCCTTTCAAAACCCAGTCTGCAGAAGTCTATGAAGTCCATGGCAGTTCCTTTAACTTCTTGGCTCACTCATAGATCATAAAACATCTTCCAGACAGTTTTCATCCCGAGAACAGTCTCAGTTTAATAATTAAGATGTCCCATCCAGATTAATAATCTCAACTCCAAACGTCATTTGCAGTCAAGTCTCTCTCATCCCCCAGCTCCGGCCTGCCTCAGGCTGGGGACCCTGGGCAGGGCGGAAGGTCAACGTCTCCAGTCTCCTTGCTCTGTCAACTGGAGTGGCAGGAAGGAGCTCCCTTGCCAGGTACCATGGCAGCTCTCGGGACTCAGATGTCGAACCCACTTCGGGTTCCTGGGAGAGATCCCCCCATTGTCAGGCACCCCCCACCCCATTGCATCCCATGGGACACCTCCAGTCTCTCTGACCGCTGCCTGGCAGGAAGCCCTCTTGGGCAGGGTGGGTAGCTCTGAAAAGAGCTGCCAGGCGGGCCCCTTGGGACACAGCCCTCCGCCCCATCACTGCGCAACAGTGCAGCTGCCTCTGCATTCTGCCACGGGGCGCGGGCCCCGGCCACAGCTTTCAACTCTGACTCCTGCAGCACCAGGGACTGTGCCCAGCTCCCCAGGTGGGCCTCTTAGAGCCACTCTCACTTGAGTGAGGAGAAGGCCCTACTGGTGGGCTGGAACCCCAGCTTACTCACAGCCCTCTCTTTGGTCTCTTCCACCTCAACCTTTTACATCCTCAAGGCGTATGCTGGGTAAAGATCTCAAAAACAGAGTTTAGTTTAGGCACCTAAGGTCCCACTTTAGAAGGTACCCATTGTCTTGGGGCCCAGGCAAGAGAGCAAATCCCCACAGCGGCATCCTGTTACACACAGTCTGGCCAGCGCACTGGCCTAAGCGAAGGCCCGCGCGGCAGCCAGAGCAGGAAGGAGGGGAGAAGCAGCGCCAGTGGGATAAGAACTGGGGCGCAGGTAGGGTCTATCCTGACCAGGAGCCCATGCACAGTGAGGGCAGCTGGCCCAGCAGCCCAGCACAGGCCTTGCTCAGAGCCCACGTAGGTAGCACGGTGGGTGAGGCTTTACCACCAGCAGCTAGTCACTTGCCTCCTCTGCTCTGTTTCCTCATCTGTAAGATGGGAGTAACAGTAACTCATCATAAAGTTGTTGGAGGATTAAAGGAACTGTGTTTATGATGTGCTTGGAGCATGACTGGGCCACAGTAAGCACCATGTTTAGCTATTATTGTTTTTATTTTTGTCACTGAGACTGACGGGAAGACAACACGAGAAAAAGACAACTGAATGGCGTGAAGGCGGGCCCCCACGCTGCACGAGTCCAGCACAGACGGCGCAGAGCTGTGCCCCCAGAGGTGGGCATCCCGGGGGCTTCTGGCTGAAGGCGGCTGCCCTCAGAGAGACAATGGAGGAGTGACTCTCTTTAACGTCTTCTAGCATGGGTGATTCAAAAACCATGTTTGGCATTATTTTGCTAAAAACAAGAATTTATTTTTAGAATGTTAATAAAACAAGCTCCCTGAAATAGTAACAAGAGAAAAAAACACAAGACTTGGTGAATGACAAAAAGAAAAGCAATAAAGGAAATGACAAAGGAAAAATCTTAGAAAAATGATTATATAAATTTTTTTTAAAGATTTTATTTATTTATTTTTTAGAGAGAGGAGAAGGGAGGGAGAAAGAGAGGGAGGAACAGCAATGTATGGTTGTCTCTCACATGGCCCTCACTGCAGACCTGGCCTGCAACCCAGGCATGTGCCCTGACCGGGAATCGAACCGGAATTGTCTGGTTCCCAGCCCACGCTCAATCCACCGAGCTACACCAGCCAGGGCTGATTATATAATTTTTTTTTTGTTTTTGTTTCAAATCATTAAAAACTTGTTTAAACAGTAGAGTCATAAAAATATTAGCAACAAAAATGATAAACAGAGCATTAATATTCCTTACTTGAGTACTTTAAAAGATGTAAATTTTTAATTTTGTTAGTAAAATATTCAGACCCCAAGATAAATGCCAACGTGCAAAATAGGAGCGATGGACTCTGAGCCATCACACACATTGCACCTGTACACATTCAACTGCACTAACACACAAACATAAAGTGGCGTGACAACCAGATGCCATTTCCACCTTCAAACTAGGAAGTTCTTTTGGAAACATGGTGAAGGTACAGAAAAGTAAATCCTCTAAGACTGCCTGCAGTTGTGAAAATCTGTGCAGCCTTCTAAAGAGCTATGTGATTATGTGTCCAATGTTACTACCCTTTAGCCTAGTAATTATCATTTCTGGAAGTCTATCCTAAGAAATAATCAGAGATGCAAATAAAGATTACTGAGTAAAGAGAGTCACTGCAGCGTTATCAATCCTAGGGGAAAGGCTGGAAAATCCTATGTATTATGCACGTACAAGTTATTTACATACATATTTGTTTGCGTGAGCATAAACAAGCCCTGAGAGGCCAGACAAAAACACGAGCTTCACTGGTTGCCTCCAGCAACAGGCGCTGGAGACAGGGCAGCAAAAAGAAGAGGAAGACTTCTGGGGTCTTCTCAATTTTGAGCCATTTTAATATATCACCTATTCAAAGTAATTTAACAAATTTAATAAAATGTGATATATTTCTGAATGGTTACCAATAATTTTAATAACTTTGAAAAGTTTAGTATGCCAGAATGTTAAGTTTAAAAATAAGTACACAAGACCATATATTCAGAATGATCTCAATGATATAAAAAAGATATTAGCCTGGCTGGTGTAGCTCAGTGGATTGAGCGCGGTCTGGGAACCAGACGGTCCCAGTTCGATTCCCAGTCAGGGCACATGCCTGGGTTGCGGGCCAGGTCCCCTCTGAGGGCCATGTGAGAGGCAACCATACATTGCTGTTTCTCTCCCTCTCTGTCTCCCTCTCTCTAAAAATAAATAAATAAAATCTTTAAAAAAAATCATTAAAAAAGATATTAATATAGTACAGATAAGCACAGAAAAAAGACTGAAAAGAAATATACCAAAATTTAATTACTGGGGGCTGAAATTATGAGCAAATACTATTTCCATCTTTATATGCTTCTGTACTTCCCAAATTTTCTACAAAAAGTATGTAACTGACATAAGTGAAAACAGAAAGATTATTAAATTAAAATTATCTTTCAAGGATCAGCCACCTTGCAAAGAAGGATTAGGAGTGAGACCAGGACCTTTGCTGGACTTCGGGAATCCACGCCTGTCTGAGCAGCTGTGCGGGGCGCTGTGGGGAGCCCCGAGCGCGGTGCCAGCTGCACAGCTGCACTCGCAGGACCCATCTGCCCTCCCTGGGCTGCTGCGCTGGAGAACCAGCAGAACCCACTCAACAGGAAGCCCGCGCCGATCTCTCTCCTCAGTGTTGGAATGTGAGCTGCCTGAGAGCAGGACAGACCCTAGGACTCACGTCTGTGTCCCTAACAGGAGCCAGGCCTGGTAACCAGCATGCTGGCCTCACCTCCCAGCTGGCCCCTCAATCGGATGCTCCCCAAGGCAGAGGCCAGGCCTGGGTTACACTTACTCTCCAGAGACTGGCATACATAGAACCTAGCACAGGATAGGGCTCCAGGAAATGTTTACTGAACAAATGAGTAAAGTAAGGAATGATATTCTAGACTCGCGCTAGAATATCATTCTTTGTTTGGCTACACTAGTTCAACCAAACTTTCTATGGTGCAAAAAATGTTCTGTATTTGTTCTGTCCAATATGGTAGGCACTGGGCCACGTGCTAGTATGACTGAGGGGCTGAAATTCTTAATTAATTAATTAATTGTGTGTTAATTAATTATAATGAATTTAAATGTAAATAGCTATAAGTCCTTCCACAAGAACACATACATCACAGGAAGATCATAGTATTACACAAGAGGATCAATTTTAAAAAAGAAATGATCCAGTGTCTTGCAGGCCTCAACAGATGAGCACTGCAGAATACTAACAACGAGGAAGAGGAGAAGGAAGAGGAGGAGCCCCCTACCCCCCCACCCCCCCCACTTGGCCAGTATCACACAATGGGAATTTACCTGTCTCCTGAATCCCTAGCGAATAGCTCTGCAGTATTCTGAGTGTGTAAGCAACCAGAGCCAAGGAGAAAATGAAAGTTTGGGAAAAGAAGAAAGAGAGAAGTGGGAGACTGTGACAGGAGAGACTCGAAAGATTTTGCACAAGGCAAGCTCTTGGCCTATATAGCCAGAGACCAGGAGAGAGGGCGTCCCCTCCGAGACGGAAGCTTAAGCCAGCAGGAACGAGCTGGCTACAGGTCCAAGAGAAGGGCGGACTAACCCCAGCGGCTCCACCGCCAGTGTCCTGCAGAGGGCTGCTCTGCACCCCCGAGTTCCCACTGTCCCAGCCGCCCAGCAGTCAGCCCTCTCCCACCCCGACCTCACTGATTCTCTCACTAGCCTCTCAAGGGAAGCTAGCTAGCAGATATTTCTACTTCCTAAGCTGGTAAACCAAGGCTCAGTGAGATTGTCGGAGGTCATGAGGCTTTGACGGGCTGGAGCCCAGGTGTCTGCTTCAGACAGTGAGCCAGGTGGTAAGGTGCTGAAGCTGCACGGAGGAGGGCGAGCACCCAGCCAGGCTGTGAACACTCTCCCAGCATCCACCTCCCCTCCAGACCACAAGCTCTGTGCAGATAAGGGCTCTGCTGTCAACCCATGTCGGTGTCCCAGGGCCCGGCCCAGGACCTGGGACGCAGCAGCCATTCAGTACATATTGATGAATAAACCAAGCAACAACCACCCCAGGGGTGGCCCTGCCCATTTTCAGATATTTTTCCACACTTCACCCTATATGCTCCTGACAATTGGCTGAGCAAGGACCATCCTCACCATTTTACAAATGGGAAACCGAGCCTCAGAAGTACCGGGCCACTCTGGGTTGCTGTCCTGAAAATCTGCTTGGGGGACTCCCCCAGGAAGCACACCTTGCCGCGAGAGGGACAGATTGATTCTGCTGGGGCCCTGCATTCATTCTGTTCTCTGGGCCACACCCCCTCCGCCAGTCAGAGATTCATTCATCACAGACCCTGCTCCAAAGAGCCACAGTCTCATTGGGGAGGAACACATGGAGCCAAGCATCTCTAATACTGACTGCTCAGTGAGAAAAAAGGGACAAAGAGCAGTCAGAAGACGAAGGAGGGAAATGGTAACTTCTTGACTATGATGCATGGATAAGATTGGACTTTAGGCGGCAGAGGTGCAGAGGACCTGAGGGAAGGCCCACAGGGGAGGTGGGAAAGGCAGGCTCTTGGAGTCAGACAGGCCTGAAGCTCCCACCTATCAGCTCTAGAAGTGTGGGCAGGTTATTTACGCTCTCTGGGCCTCAGTTTTTCTCATCTGTAAAATGAGGCTGATGATACTCCCCCCACACAGAGAAAGTAAATATAGGAAGAATTAAATGTCTTGACAGGGTATATACACAAGGCAAGGTCCAACAAATGGAAGTCACTGTGGTACCACAGAGGGCCGCCAGCATGGGGATGGGGGAAGTTGAACAGAAACAGCATCATATACTTGGGAGGTACAATCGAGATAATTCGGCTGGATATTAAAGTCGGAAGGCAAGTCCCAACACAATAAACCAGGGATGGGAGGGGGAGGTCTGTGCCACAAGCAACCCTCCTGCTGGACACCAGAGCCGTCACAGGCTACGTGAGGGCCCTGGACGGACCCCAGGGCCAGGACCTGTCAGAGTTGTGCTGAGGCAGCCCGCACCCCCCTCGGCCAGGGGCACGGCTCCTCACCTTCCCCTAGTCCTACGCCAAGATGCCAGCCAGTCAAATTTGTGTCCTCCAGAGCTGGGATTAGAACCTCAGTCTCCGTGACTCCAAAAATATTTACTCTCTTAATGATACCAAGAAAAGAAAAAATAAGTCAGAGTAAGAGAATAGGGCACTGCAGTGGTGAGGAGAAATAGCACCAGATGAAGTCGGGTCTAGAGACCTGGCTCCAGCTCTGCACTCAATAAGACCAGTAACAAAGGTTCCTCTTTGCCACACACCTACTACGTGCTAGCCCCTGAGCGAGGTGCCCTACAGACTTCTCTCCCTGCTCCCCACAGCAGCCCTACGAGATAGCAATTATCTCCATTTTATGAATTTCCTCCAGTGAGGAAAACAGGGCTCAGAGTTCAATGAACTTGCTCAAGGTCCAACAAGCAGTGTAATTAGGGTCTGAAATCAGTTCTGACTCCAGAAGCCCTGTGGCCACCTTTGCACAAGTACCCTGGCCCCTCAGAACCTTAGTCTCCCGTCCATTAAAAGGGAGATCGGATGAACAGGGTGGTATGGGCGGAGCTTGCAGTTTACGAAGCTCAAACCCCAACAGTGCTGAAGAGGAGACAGGAGGCCAATAACCCCCCACCCAGGGGCTCTGTCTAAGCCTGCCCTAGAGTGGGGGTCCGGACTGTGGACCTCAATCTCCCCCCCAGGAGGGCTGCCGAGAGCTGGCTCCTGGCTCTCAGTTCCAGTACTTGGTCCAAGGTTCTTCATCTCAGAGAAATCTGGGTCAGATGTGTTGCAACCACCAATATCTGCTCTTTAAACCACAACATGAGACACAGTTTACAGTCCCTGAGATGTTGCCTAGAAGAGAGGGCAGGTGTGTAGTCACGCTGGGACAGCCATCAGGCCTCTAGCTCCTCCTGGCCTGGTCTGCCAGCTCTGAAGGTTTGCAACCAAGAACGGTCCATGATCACTGAAGCGAAGTCTTCCCAGAAGGGAAGGAAAAGGAGGGGAAGGGAAGGGGAGGGGAGGGGAGGCCCAAATAGGTGAGAAGACTCGTCCACAGTCACCTCACAAGCAAGCTTCAGACTTCAGTTGTGAAGAGCCCCAAGGTGAAGCTAGAAAGAAAATGCGACCGCGTCTGCCTGTGGAACTCACTGCGCATTTGTCCGAGGCTTGTGTATGCTGAGAGCTTACTGTGTGTTCAACCTTGTGGAAAAAAGAACATAAAACTCAGCTCCCCATTTGCAGGCGATATGTTCCTTAACATCCACTCTGAGCCAGGCCTCGTACTGGGCACAGGGAGTGCAGGGAGAATGAGACTCTGTCCCTGTCCTCAAGGACACTTAAGTAAATAGAAAATCACCACGGAGAGTGACCCGTACTACGGCGGAAGGGAGGATATGGGTTGTGGGTTCCAGAGCTCCGGCAAAACCTGGCCTAGGAAGAAAGGGAAGGCGTCTGGGCGGAGGTGGCACTTGAGCTGGATCTTAAGGAATAAGTAGGAGTCTGGTGGAAAGGAGGCAAGGAAGACCTTTCCAAGGGCTCTGTCTTCTGAACATTTACAGGGCAGCAATAACAATAACGAAAACCCCAACGTTAACTGAGCATGTTATCAGGTGCCAGCCTCTGTACCTAAGCTCTTATACATACAGGTATTAACTCATTTCATCCTCACAACAGCCTTGGGAGATCATTACTATTACTGCCCCATTTAACAGATAGGGATATTGAGACCCAGAGAGCTCAGTTATTTGCCCAAGATCCCCAAGTTAGTACCGGGAGCCAGAATTTGAACCTAGTGGCCTGGTCCCACACCCGCAGCCCCTGCAAGCACCCCGTATACTTCTGACACGTGTCGTTTGTGCCAGGCCTGACACTGGGCACAAGGGTACAAACATGAATGTTTGAACATTCACTATTTTCCAACTTGTTCTAAAAATGATTTCGGGAGGCACGGAGATAAATAAAAAGAAGCTCACAGAATATAAGCACAGAAGGAGAAGGAAGGAGAAAATTCCAGGTCTGGAGCTGCATAAGGAAAAGTCCGATGCTGCCTGAGAACAAGCCAAGCAGGCATTAGCTGGAGCGCGGGAAAGCCTTGACTGCCAGATAAAACGGCTCAGATTCTTGCCATTGACCAAGGGGTTGCCAGTCTACGGGCCAAGCTGCCGTTCAGGGGGAGCATTAAAGCACGCACGGAGACTGCCTGTGGAACAAACCATGTGTGAGTAGTTGATAAAATACAAGTCTATTTAAAAGCGCTCTTAAAACGAGTAACCTTATTATGCTAAAAACAGAACTGCTATGATGTAGACGAGGGAAATATTTCTGTTCTTGCATTTAGAAAACTCGTATACCCCTGCTGTCAGGGATGGGAAGCAACAGAAAGGTTTTAAGCAGGGAATTCCCAGGATGTAAGGTCTGTTGTTCTCCATCCACCCCTACGCCCACCCTCTCCAAGTCCCTGGATCTGCTGGAAAGCAACCATCTGAAGGCCCAGAGATGAGCCTGCCCTGGTGAGAAGCTCCAATGCAGAGCTATTCTCACAAAGAGCGCTACAGAAGTACAAATGACTGATCAATCATTTGGCCTCAGCGTGGGATTTGGTTAGAATTAAAGCCATCTGGCTGGGGGGCGGTGGGGGCTGGCGGGGGTGATGGGGGAGGAGACAAGCGGGCGGGAAAATGACCCACTCCCTCCCTCAAAAAAGCATTGTTAAAATATAACGGGGGAAAACAGTAAAGTCTCTGCTGTTATTTCAGCCTAAGCCACTTAATCCTTCAGCACATAAAGCAACTTATTTTATGACCTTTTCCCTTTAAAAAGTAAATCAGAAGACACTGCCTTGAATTCAGATATCTCTGAAACACACTACTCATCCCTCCCAGAGAAATATCTTGTTTCATAAACCTTCTTCGAGATACTTGAAACGGCAGATCATTAAATGCCTAGCTTTAGGCATCTGACATTCCAGAGAATTAATATTTAAACTTATTATGGGGAAAAAAAGAATTGAGTTTGGTTGAAGCATAAAATATTTAATAGTGTTCTCCAAATTAGAAACCCTATTTTGTTTCACACTGGAAATGCCAATGTTATTACCTGGGCTTTGCACTCAAATAAGATAAAATGCGCAGGCGGGCTGGAGATTAAATACACAATTACAGCCGATTTCTCCAGAGAGAAGGGGAGTGAGACAGGTTCGGGGAGTGGAAGCGATTGAGTTTCATTTTTACGATATACTTAAAATTATATTATCATTCTCTGCCTGGAGGGTTGGACTGCAGAGCGCTGAAGCTACTTAACCACTGAAAACTGTGTCAAGATCGATGAATCCACGGAGGCCTGTTCACGGGCACGGGAGGCCGTCTCCGTCTTGAAACGGGCCTGCTGCCGCGCAGAGCCCTGGAACGTCCTGACTCGCTGGGACAAAAGTATTAAGTGGTTTGGGATAAAAATTAAGCTTCATTTGACACAGTGGAACCTGGCAGCCTTTGCCGGCACGTGTAATTTATTTACAGGGTTGGAAAGTCGGCAAAATACATCATCAGCTCTTACACAAACGTCTACTAGGTATTCAATGCCCAAGCCTCAGAGAAGCAATTCATGTAGTCCAGCAGCGTTCCAAAGTAAACCCAATCTCCAGCCCTCTGGAGAGCTTAAAACAGCAAATGGGATCTGCATTTTTTTAAGTCGGGTTTATAATACTCCCTGGTTTCTTGCTAAAGCCTTATTTTTCCATCAAACCTGTTATTTAAAAACAAAAGTAACAATATCTGAAAGAGTAATCTTGTTGCTAAAAAGACACAAATAGGAAGAGGCTGGGCCGCATGGCAACCAGGGACATCCTGATACCTCTTCCTGCTGTCTCTTTCAGCCCCAGCCCGCACACGCAAAGGCAGAGAAGCCTTGGGCAATCAAGACTCCTGCAATTTCGCCTTCAGGATACGTGTGATTTCTTGAGAATGTCCACATGTACACACTTGCCCTTGTGCAAGGCCACAAACACAAACCAGCAAGGAGGCCTTTTCCTTCCAAAGGGGGTCATTTGGTTCATTCATCACTGGACACAAAAGACCCATTTCCCACAAACTCTCAAGTTCACCAGATCTCTGGCCTATTCTCCCTCCCAAACCCTTCTTCATTCCATCAAAGTTTTAACACAAAATTATTGCTTAATAGATCTCGAACCACCATGCTGGGAGAAGCATGCAGATCTACACGCCCGGTGTGCTGGGATCATGAGAAATTCTCTCCAAACAGATGTCTTCAGAGGTAGTAGAAGGGGGGCTGCCATCAGGGCCCAGGCCAGGAACCTCCACAGACTGCATGAAAGCCTCAAAGAGGGACTAGAACCCACCTTAACTAATGGGGGGCGGTGTGTCACAGCTTCTGAGAAGGGGTGCTTCTAGGGGTCCCCTCCATAGCCTCAGAGAGTAGTTGCCTGAGAACCCCATGTCACAACTGGGAATCACTGTCCTTCCGCATTTCTGTAGTGGGGCAGTGGGGAGAGCCCTAATGGAGGTAGCGAGTCTCCCCTAAAAGTCACATTGAGGCCTGTTAGCTGAAACTCAGGAAGTGCTACCTTGTGGAATGGCTATCTGGTCCAGCCTGTGGCCTTCTCCTGCCTTTCCGCCCATTTCAGGGCACACTCAACAACCACAGAGACTTCTTGCCACTCTTGGATTTTAACGGCTATCCTTACCAGCACTGTGCTCTAGGGAGAAGTACCAGCTTTGCTGTCCGAGAGAGCTGAGTTCAAATTCCAGGCTCTACTAAACTGCCTGCATAGTGAGTGGCTACAAATTAAATAGTAGCTCATTATTAGGACAAATCACTTAACCTTTCCAAGCCTCAGTTCCCCCATCTGTAAAACTACCATAAGGACTTCTGTCCTCACAGGCTTGTTGTTATTCAATGCAATCACAGTTATAAAGTGCCTGGCCTGGCACAGAGCAGGTACTCGGTAAAGGTTAGCTGACTTCCCTTTTTCTGTTCCTTCTGTGGTCAGCTTCAGGAGTCAAGAGTTCCAAGGAGAGGTCAAGTCTATAATCTCGCCTGAGGCAAAGGTAGCCTCTGCCTATGCCCCAGGTCTTCACCAACCTTCCCGGCCCAGTTCCTGTGGAATCCTGGAGCAGCAGAACAGGAAGGCACTCTGGATCATCCCATTGAACTACTTCCCATTTCACAGATGCAGAAACCAAGGCTCAAAGCAAAGGGCATGGCCCACATGCACTGAGGCTGTACAATGGTACATGTGTTTGTTCCAGCCAGGCTCAACCATAACCACCAAAGAAACTCAGGCCATACAGGAAATGCAGTATTCAGTCAGCAGGCTGAAGGTCTCCTCTCAGTGCATCTGACTCAAACGCTGACTTTAAAAGCACAGCTCATAATGCTAACACAATCCACCTCAACCCACCAGAAACCTGAAGGAATAGCCCTTTGGAGCTTAGGGGCAGGGGAGAGTGGGGGGAGAAAAAACAGATGCTTTAAGTGACTTTAAACGACAAGACCACTGGGTTAGGGCTGTATTCTCTCCACCTCATCCCATCCCAAGCCTCTGTTTTCTTTCAGTTTCTTATAAATAAAGTTTTGGAAGACCAAAACAGCCACAAAATACCACCCCCATTTTTTTTTTCCAGTTTGGTGGGGTAGTTGGGGGTGGTTTTGGTGGTGTGTGTGTTCTGGACTTTTTTTGTTTGTTTGTTTGTTTGTTTGTTTGTTTTGTTTTGTTTTTGCTTTTCTTACTCAGTAACTCAACTATCAGTCCTGGACTTTGCTTCGAATGCTGAAAGCATTTTTTTTCTCATTGTAAACTATTAATTTGGGCAGCAGCTGTTGATAAACGAGAAGTCCGTTTTTAAACTGCTAGCATCGTTAGCACAGGGAAGGCGAGCAGCACGAACACTTCAGAGCGTGCTCTTTTTTCCCGGGCCCTGGCGCTCCAGCTGTGCTCTCTGCACAAGGCGGTTGGGTTTTTCAAGGCCCACTGCAGAGTTTGTTTCATTTCTTCTCCCCCTTGCACTAAGTTTCTTTGTTTCTTTAAACACAAAAATAAGCTACCCCCTACCAAAGGAAACAACGCAACTTTCCGGGTCTGAACTAATGGTAACTAAAATCTGTATTAGGAAAAATAATTAGCAAACCACACACTATAATTTAACTTTGAATATAATGACATATACAAGGTGAAATGGGTTGAAATACCACCATATGGGCTTTGATACAGGGAATTATTTTCCAAGAAAATGGAAAGAAAGAAGGGAAGTCACCCTCACTACACAAAAGCCATAGCTAGCGAGAGTCACTGGTCAACTTACAAATAAAGCTGGTATTTATTTGCTTGTTTTTTTCCTCTAATTTTACCCCAAAAGGGATGGCAAATCCTATTTCAAACTTTAGTTTCTCCCCTTTTCTCGGATGCTGGCCAAACTCCACAAAATAAAACCAAAGAAAATGATGATAATTATGCAACATTCAGAACAAAGAACATAAGAATATATTTTTTTAAATGATTCATTGTGCACTTATGCCTATAATGGGATTTTAACGCACTGTAAAAATAAGTGTGCTGGCTCACTTAGCTTCTCACGCAAATGTAACGCAGGGAGATGAATTAACTCAAAGACAGGGGCGGGTTTTAGCTTTTTTCAGGAGAAGAAGTGTGAGGGGAAACCACAAAGTATAAAGAAACGTGTGTTTCTTAATCACAGACAGAGCAACACAGTCTATCAATATGATTCCACGGCTAAGAGGGTCCTGAGACCTCGGAAACAACTAAGCTCATATCAAGTTATGATCACATAGGATGGTCCTTTTTCCATTTTGCATGCCAAGTCTTAGCTTCTAGAGAGCTCGGACGGCAAGACAAGGAGAGAAATTGTAGCCAAACAAGATTCTTAGGGCATCTTTGGGAATTACATTTCCACCATTTGCCTATAAAAGATTTGTCGGAGATGTAACTCTTAAGGACTGTTGGCGTAACATGTTGCTATCTCGTATGTGTACACACACATACATGTTTCTCTTTGTCTCACTAAGCCTGACATTTGGCCAGCAGGTTTTTCTCCCCCTTACTTGAAATCTCAAGCACCGAAAAAATTTGGATCTGATTATTTCCGGATCACAGGACCAGCACTTTAAAATGGATGAAATGCAAGCAAATTGCCCACCAGAGCCGGAGGGGTAAATGCTTTCAAAATAACTCATACCTTTCTGTTCTGGACGTGCTCGCCCCTCCGAGGCTTCCCCAGAACATCACCGTGGCTTCTGATTCAGAAGAAGAAGCTCTACCAGGTACCGACGCCACCGAACCAGCACGTCTACTTGCCACCAGCAGCCCCTGACGTCCACGCACACCACCTACAATTACTTTCCTTTTTTGTTTCCCATCAAAAATATGTGTATGTGTGTTCTAGCTTTATTTTTTTTAAGTTACAAAGTTGACTCCTTTTGGCACTTATAGCCATGTAATGACAGCTAGTTACTAATGGCAGAGTCCACTTTGTCATATCATCGGCCCCCTTTTGTTACTAGGACGTGTCCCGTCTCCGTGCACAGTGAAAAGGGCCCAGCGCATCTCTGAATTAAAAAGTGCGCTTACTATCTGGTTTGGTCTGGGAACGGCAGCTCTGGACACACAGAATCATCTGGTAAACTAAGATGTTTTCTAATGATGGCACAGATACAACTTGCCAATTTGTAAAGATTCAAGGCAGGAAAAAAAAAATACCAAAAGCAAAAATACTCTAAATTCTCTGGGAATGACCGGGAGGCCCTGGTGAACACCAGCCCTCGGCCGACAACACACACACGTAGAAGGTACAGGTTGTAGAACCAGAAACGCCTATCTGGAATAGGCAACCTTGAAAATGGCCACTTACTGCCTGTAGCTTTGAGCACGTCCTTGAACCTTAATGTCTTCATCCATAAAATGGGAATCGCAGTAATGAGAGCCAGTATTTGCCCATCCCTCTACAGCCTGCGAAGTGCTCCCACGTCTGCTCCCCCAAAACAGTCCAGCAGAGCACAGCTGACGTGAGGGCAGACTAGGCAGTGTGTGGGCACACACTGAACACGGGAAAGCTCCGCGCACGGGAAACGAGAGTCATCCGGCCATCACCACAAAGCTGACCGCCTCCATAAAGGCCAGATGTTTACCTTCTTTCCTCGTCAGGACTTCCAAGAGCAGAGTGTCGGGTGTTTAATAGTAAAAAAGAAAAACACAGCATCTGGTAATTTGGCCTTTCCAGCTGTTTGGAATCTGGATAAACGGGACTCTGCCGTAAACAGATCGTGATTCTTATTGTAAATGACGATAATGTGAGCCCACGCCGCCGCCCCATCCCCAGTGCCTCCTGACTCCAGATCTGGAAACACAGAGGACCTCAGCATTTACGGACAAACTGCTGGGATTCAAGACCTTGCTCCCTTCCTCGGCTTGGGGTCTGCCCATGGCAGAAGGCAGATCATCTGAAACCTGATTCCAGACCAAGCAACACTGTCTTCTCTCCGCTCACTGGGCAGCGGTGGCCACAAAAGACCTGGAGCTCGGCTCCTCTCGGCTTCCCCTAGCTAGCACACCAGTTAGTGCTCTTCACACTCGACGTTTTAAAAATCAAACCTTTCTTCCTTTTTGCCCTATCCCCTTTATCTCAAGTATCACTGACTCTAGCATGGTGCCCTGCATGAACTACTTTTTTTAAAAAAACCCTTCTACCTTTTTAATAAAGCATTCTCACAACCATTGTTTCATTCACCCTGGGAGGTAAGTCTTATCACCTCTCATGCAAATAAAAAAACAGAAGTTGTACCAAGGTTGTGGGTTCGATCCCTGGTCAGAGCACATACAAGAATCAACCAATGAATGCATCAGTAAGTGGACAACAACTCAATGTCTCTCTCTCCCTCCCTTCCTCTCTCACACTCTCTAAAATCAATAAATACAAAAATTTTTAAAAGGAGGTTGAGAACATTTAACACATTACAAGAGTAAATCCCCCAAATAATCAGGCACTGAGGCAGGCCCTCCACACTGCATCACTAATGCTCTCCCCAGTCTTTGAAAGTAAATCTCCCGGTAGGTTTATAAATAAGGAAACTAAGGCTCAGAGAGTGAAATAACTTCCCCCCAGGTCCCACAGATCGTCCGTGGCAGGGTCTAACAATTTCCAGCACAGTCAATAAATATTTTTCTATTGCTATTTCTATCTGTCTGTTTCCAATAAGCCTCAGATTTGAAGCTAAACACCAAACATTCAAAGAGTTATATGGTCTGGGGAATATTGTGGTGGGAATAAGGGCAATAACAAGGTGCTGTTTCCTTATGGCCCTCGAACCGAAGCTCTGGTTTTCTCTCAGGCCACTTGTGAGGAAGAAGTCATCCAGATCAACAGAGGCCGGGTCAGAAACCTCTAGAAACCTCTTCAAGCCCAAGTCCATGAGTAATGGGTTGGCTAGAAAACCCGACCCAGACCTCCTGGGTAGCCTTTTACATACAAGACACTTCTCCACCCTCAGGCCTCAGTTTCTTCATCTTTCAAACGGGTGTGATAAATCCTACCCCGCCAGCCTGGCCAAAGGCTCTGAAGAAAACCGTTTAGAAGCCTCTTACAAAAAGTATAACCAGAAAGATCATCTTAGGGTACAAAGAAAGAGCTTCCTCGTCTCCTTTATCCTCTCTGTCCTTTCCAAATACAATCCTAACTTAAAGATATACCTTAGACACTGGGGGAAAGTGCCTGGGTAAAAATAAGTGGGGTTTGGAGGGATGGAAGTGGAAGAGCGTACACTAAGCATCTAGATGAAAGGTCTCTAACCACAGCTTGGAACAAAGGCTGTGTTTGACAGGCATTCACTCGTCTGCGGAGACTCCTTCTTCAGAGGACAACTACGATCTTTTTAAAACCCAAAACATTGCAAGAGCGTATCTGTTTAAGGAAGGGCTGTGTATGAAGAGGGCAAAGCTGGGAGCTGTGGGCAGCAAGCATTACTCACGCCCTGCTGCGCAGTATTCCTGTCTCTCTCTCTCTCTCTCTCTCTAGTACAAGAGAGCCTCATATGTGTGATCCAGCAATAGTACTCTAAAGGTGGTTTTCTATATCTTTCCTCTAAAATATGATCTCTGTGTCTTGGAAAAGAGACTGACATTTAAAACAATAAGAAATAGCTCCCTCCTACAAAGTCAGGTGTTTTCATTAAAAAGGAAAACAAAAACAAAAACTTTACATTTATTTCATCTTGCCAGTCCCTGAACTGGGAATTTGGGTATTTTTTTACCCAGAAGGAACTCTCTAAAAGTAAGCTGCCTTGCCTTTTCTAAGTTGCTGGAGCTCATGCTAAAAGCATGATAAAAGAAACTGTTTTTGTCTTCCTTGAGAAGCGTCTGGAAATAGAACCAAGAGGTCTCAAACGCCAAAATATTGAAAGCCCAAAGCCTTGGGTTTTTTTTCTACCAGAAGGAAAAAACGGTGGGTGGGGAGCAGGGACACAACGCCTTAACAATTTCCCCAATTTCTAGTTAATTATCTGTCAGCATGAAACTTATAAATAATGGCTCAGTAATAATTAACTGTGATGAAAACATGTTCATGAGAACCCTGCCATCATCGCTGACTTCCAGCCCATCAGCCATACTGAGGCCTGTCCCTTCCACCAATGGCCTCACTGGGCAGAAGAAGAGTATTGCAAAGGAACTTTCTACCAAAGGCTGTGCTTCTGAAACTTCAAGTATAGAAAAGCCATTTTTCAAGTCAGAACTTGACTCAGGCTATATCATAGATTAATAAAAATTTCCATCAGGAATCCAGAAATCATCTGGTATAATTAATGCCTTTCTCCACAGATAGGGAAACTGAGATCCCAAGAGGGGAAGGGTCTTGCTAAAGACCCTCCTGGGTTTTGTTATTTAGGAAAATTGGAATACTTCAAAAAATGCCTTTAGCCAGCTCAGAGAGAGAGACACTTCAGAGGCTGGCTATTCAACCCAATAATAAGATTTTGACAAATTTCACACAACTTTTATCGGAAACAACATAAGCAAAAGTATGTAATCTGACCTTCCTAGGCACACTTCCCCAAAACAGGCCTGAGTTTAAATTAGATGCTTCCTAAACAGGTATTGCTTTAGAATGACAAGTTAGTACCAAACAAACGGAGAGAAACTGATGATCTCGGAGAAAGTTCCACCAAGTTCTGTGGCGGATTCCTACAAAGGCGGAGGTGGCGACGCCAGACAACCAAATCTCTCCACACTCGTTGCCCGACTCGTTGGCAGGGCCAGACTTACCCTTTCCCGTGGCAGCCTTGGACGGCCCATAGTCTCGGGGACTCCGGGGCCGGAGGAGGTCGTGAGCGCGAGGAGGTGGCACCATCGGCCGGGGCAGCAGGTCACGATGATCCACATCCCCGCAGCCACCACCGCTCACGGTGACCCTAAAGGCCATGTGCGCGCTGAGGCCTGCGGGCCCTCGGCCGGGCCCAGGAGCACCGGGTGCCTCCTTCGGCCTCTTGTCTGAGTGCGCTTCGGCCACCTCGCAGTGCATGGCGCTGGAGCGGGGCGCACAGATAGGGGTCACGTTGGGCTCCTGGGGAGAGAAAACAGCACGAGAGCATTAGAATAAGAGAGCAGCTCCCTTCTCGTCCTGGGGCCGAGGTTTGGGCAGATCACCGCCACCCCTTGGTTTATTCCTCCCTGTAAAATGGGCTAGCTCCACACACTTCACCTAATCTGACAAACCCACCTGATCCTACGCAGGAGCGGTTCGCACTTTCTTCCCTGGCAAGAAGAGGGTCCCAGCGGGCAGCCGCCACAGGTTATTCCCCGAAGCCCCTACACCTCACACCCAAATACGCCCCCACCAAGACCAGCCCTCCTAAGACGAATGGGGAAACAGAGGCCTGGAGAAGGGAGAGCGCCCGGTGAGATTGCGAGTGGCCGGCAAGGAGGATTCCTGGGGCAGGGCTCTGGCCGCAGGGCGTTCCGGGACCAGGCTGTGCACAGGGATGGCTGGCTGCGCGCTCACGGGTCCCAGGTGCAGACCCTCCGAGATTCACCTAACACCACCCAAGACTGGGAAATCCCCAAATTGGGAATCCAAATGGGAGTCCGAGGATGGGCGCTCACTCCCGTGAGGCAATCCCATCACAGGCACACCGAGATTCGCGCACTCCTAAGCGCAGCCGAGAACGGAGCCCATCGCGCTCACAAACTCGCACAAAGTCAGTAGCGCCCATGCACGCACACTCCCGCGCACACCACACACCCCCGCAACTGCGCATTCGGTGACACAACTACCACACAAACTACTCTCTCATTCATCCTCTCGGACACTGAGCAACACTAGCAGCCGCACTGTCTCACACTCCACACCCGCGCTCTGGGTCCCCGTCCACAGAGTCTCCTGGGACGAGGACCCGGGAGCCCCCAAACTCTCCTCTCCCCTTCGGTGCTACCCGCGCCACCTCGAAGCTCTTCAGATTTGAGCGTCGCTGGGACATCAGCCCCTGGACCTCCGGCCCAGTGGTTCGTCCCCTCCCCGCTCCACGGGCCGCGCCTCCTCTCACCTCGCACCGGCCGCAGCAACTCGCGGGGCTCACGGCTCGCCGCGCCTCTACTGGCGCCGCAACCCCCGCAGCAGCGGCCGCGGCAGCGCGGCGTCCTGCGGGGCGGCACCCGGGGGGTGGGGAGGAGGGCGGGGCCAAGATCTCCCCGACAGCCACTCTGGCCACTGTCTCGTTGAGGCTGCCCTGCCAAGACCAATCGTGCCTCGAGGGCGGGGTCTCCTCACTTGGGGGGGTGGGGCTGGGCGGGGCTCCGCTGAGCGTTTGACAGGCCTTAGCAACCAGGGCCCAGCTCTGCCCGCCGCCCTGCCGCCAGAGAGTGGGCCAGGCCGGTGGGGCGGCGCCACTGGTGACAGAGTCTAGGCTCTGTCGTTGGGACTGGCCCGGCCTGGGCGGCGGAGAGAATTGGGCGTCAGGAGAACCAGCTCAGCCTGGCTCTGCCTCCGTCTCTCCCAGTGGCTGGGGCAGGACCCTTCTCCTGTCCCCGGTCAGTTTTCTTCTCAAATGGGAAGGTTGAAATCTAAGGAGGAGGTAACAGATGTAAAAGCTCTTTAAAAGTTTTCTTGCAGAACCCAGCCTACTCGCTTGAGAGCCCACACAGATTTCACAGCAAGTCAGAAGCAAAATTGGGACCCGAACCCAGAGCTCTCAGATCACTTCTTACGTTTCTGTTTTTGTGGTGTTTCTCACCAGAAAAAGTCCTGGATAGAGGGTCTCAAACTCCAAGGAAAGAGGGCAAGCAAGCAAAAACAGAATCCGGGATCCCGACTAGAAAATATTCCAATGGGATCTGCGAATCTGTCTGGAGGTGGGGCCCCAGCGCCTAGAATTTTATCGAGGTCCTAGGAGGGGCTTACAGCCCTGGGGGGTGAGACCCACTCGTTTAAGTCGCTCCTGAGCCCGAAACCCGGTTCCCCTGCATTCTGGGCCGCCCTCACAGACAGCAGTGTCTCCGTGAGCCCTGCCCAGTCTGTGCAAAGAACACTGGACAGAGAACAAGGCTTCAGGGTGACTGGAAGCAGTGGCTCAGTTCCCTTCTCTGAGCCTCAGTTTTCTCTTGTGCAAAACAGGGTTGTTCACCCAGACCCAGCATATCTGCCAAAGTTACTGGAGTGTGGGGCGAGGTCTCTGAGACAGTCCCCACATTTCATCCTGGCCTGCCTCCTTGTACGCACTCTTTGCTGGTGACTTGGGAGGGCTCCAAGGTCCTGTCTGACCTCACACTCTTGGAAGGAAGGGGTCTATCTGTTTGGCCCTGGTCTCAAACTGAAAAATGTATATGGACAGGTCTCACAACATAGGGTTCTGCAGAGTAGTATACCTTAAGCAGAATCTCCAGTCTCCAAAAACCAGGATTTTAGAATCAGAATCCTAAAATCTTATTTCCTGTAATTGATTAAACATAGCATCTTACCTTAGAGAGCAAGAATGATAGGAAGGACCCTGGAGATTGAGTTAGACCCACCCCACTCGCAGAGGAAGAGGATGTGACTGGCGCACAGCAGTATGGCAGGTGTGGCAGAGCCGGTGCTGGAATCCAGGCCTCCAGACTCCCAGTCCATGCTCTTCCTCTCTACCAACCACGATGCCCCTAACAGGTACAAGATATCAATCAACCCCACCCACACACAGGCCAAGGGCGAAGGCCGATCTGCACAGGGCATCTGAAATACCTTGCCTCTGTCTGGGGATTTAGCATTGGGAGTGGTTGCTACTTTTACGGCAGGAGGGGAAGGGGTAGAAAGAAGCAGGTAGCTTACCAACCCCTCCAACACGTCACCAGTTCTCCTCCCTCTCCCCCCACACACTTCTGAAGTTCCAGTGCTGGCTCATATGCTTTGTAGATGATGTTTCCTACGTTGATACTTTTCCTTCTTGCCCATCTTCATACTCCTTCCTATGAATCATTCAAGTCCTTGTGGCTTTAGGAAAATCATAACCTCAACTTGGACCTCAGTTTTCCCCTCAAAAAGTGAGAAGGTGGAAGAAGATCATCGGCCTTTCCAGTTCTCCCCTTCAGTGAGCCAGGAGCTGAGTCCTCTGCCCTTCCTCCCTTGCCACACACATATGCTCACAGCAATGGACGCTTAGGACTCTGAAAACATTTGCTGAATAAGTCACTTAACCAACTGGAACTGCTGGTGAAGGCCTTCAAGTTTCTAAGATGCAGCAACAGCTCATTCGGTTATTCCTTACTGGGCACCTACCCTGAGCCAACCCCCATATCTGAGCTAGGGACGTGGAAGTCCTGTCTTCCCCCAGTGAGTAGTACACAGACCTGCCCCACCAGGACCGTTGGGTTTGTGAAGCCTGGCAAAGCAATGAGAAAGTTAACCTGCTCAATAAAATGGACTTCTTAAACACTGTATACCGCAGGACCCTCTGGGGATATACAGAATCCAGTGGGTATATGTATTTTGTTTTCCTAGAAGGAAACACAAGAAAGTGTTAACAGTGGTTAAGGGAAGAGAGGACTGGGGGAAGCCTGTACTTTTCATTTTATACTTTTCTGAACTGTGTGTATTTTTTGACCATATATATTATCCTCTCTCCCTTTCGACAGGGGTTATTTAAGTAGTGGGATTATAAGCTATATTTTTCTTTATAGTTTTGTTATTAAAATACAACTCATTAATATTTTAATTGTCAAGAACAAAACAAAGCAAAGCAAATAAGACCCACTCCTCCTTTTAGCAGACCAGACCATAATGTGTGCTTTTTCACACACCCTTGTTCCAGCTCAAGCTGTCCTTCGCCCTCTAGTCCCACATACAGTCTGTCTGTCTACGGGATATCTCCATCTGGATCCACCTGCAAAAGCAAACATCATGCTTTCTTCTCTGACTTTGTTCCCCATCCCAATGTCTCTACCTGGGTGAATGGCCCCATGGTCAAGTCCCCCAAGTCAGAAATCTGAGAATCACCCAAGGCCCCCTGCTCTCCCGTATCTGATTTGTTATAAATCCACTTGCTGAGCACCCCCCTTTTATCCTCTCTTCTACATTTCTTCCCACCTCTTCTTCCCACCTCCAGCCTCATCCTCTTCCCGCCGCCAGCCTCATCTTACTCCCTATCATTCAATTTCCATCCTGGTCTCCCTATTAATCTCTAAACCATAGATCTGACTATGAAGTCACTTCCCTGTTTAAGCCAATGATCCCAGTAGCCATCTAAATAAGGTCAAATCATTTTCTCACCCTACCACTTAGCCTAAGCTTATGTTCCAAGCAACCTGGAATCTTTTTGCATCTCCTAGAAGCCAGAACATACATTCCTGCCTTCATAGCTCTGTATATGGTATCTCCTGTGCTAACGCTTTTCCCTCTCATCCATCTTCATCCTCTTCCCTACGAATCCTTTAACTCCTAGCTCAAGTGTCACTTTTTCACAGAAGCTTTCCCTGAATCCACTGGCCGGAATTATTTTCTTCCTACACACCCTCACAGCAGTCTCTGCTTCATTCTGTCCCAGAACTTCTTATACCATTTTATAACTACCTATTTAACAGTTCGTCTCTCCTTCTAGACTGAGAGCTCTCTAAACACAGAGGCAGCCTTTTGTCTTTGTAACTTCATAACCTAGAACAGATTCTGGCACCAAGTCAGCACTAGATAAATGTTTATTGAATGCTGATTGAATTATTAAAGACTGGCCAGTACTTCATTTGCTTGCCTGAATTTCTAGCTAAGCACTTTTTCACCCTAACCTGTTCTCTCTCCGCACCATTGTGAAAATGTCAAAAATAGACATTTCTGTGCCTAGGGTTTTCTGTGACCTAGAGACACGAGGAAGGAGAAGACGTGGAGGTGATGAATGTCATACTGCTTACCCTGCCCTATTTCCTGCAGCAAGGAAAGAACTGACATTCACGGGGGGAGCTACTACGCACCAGGTTGTACGACCTCACACTCTCTATATGTGACCTCATTTTGTCCTGACATCTTGATAGAAAGCGGTCATCTCCCCCATCTCACAGGTGAGAAAATAAAAGTTGAAAATCAAGTGATTTGCTAAAGTTCTCAGTCAGGGGTGCCTGCCTTCCCTACGTCTATGGCCAACTGAATTTTGGTAAGAATCACAGGACCGCTTATTGAGGAAAGAATAATCTCTTCAGCAAATCGTGCAAAGACAATGGGATAGCCACAGTCAGATGACGCTGGACCCCTATCTTGTGCCATATACAAAAAAAAAAAACAACCAAAAAACTCAAAATGGATCAACTTTCTAAAAACAAGAGCTAAAAAACCGTAAACACAAGAAGAAAATACAAGGGTAATCTTTGTGACATTGGATTTGGCAATAGATTCTTGGAGGTGACACCAAAAACACAAGCAACAAAAGAAAAAAAATAGTACTTCATCAAATTTAAAAACTTTTGTGCATCAAAGGACAATATGAAGATAGTGAATAGACAACCTATAGAATGGGAGAAAATATTTGCAAATCATACATCCGATAAGGGTCTAGTATTCGGAATATAGAACTCTTACAACTCAACAATAAAAAGACAAACAACCCAACCAAAAAATGGGCAAGGGGCTTAAATAGACACTTCTCCAAAGAAGATACACAAATGGCCACAAGTACATGAAAACATGCTTGACATTATTAGTCAATAGGGAACTGCAAATCAAAACTTCAATAAGATATCACTTCATACCCACTTGGATGGCTATAATTTAAAAAAAACAACAATAACAGAAAATAACAAGTGTTGCCAAGGATGTGAAAAAATTGGAACCCTCACACATTGCTGGTAGGAATATAAAATAGTTCAGACACTGTGGAAAGCAGTCCAATGGTTCCTCAAAACATTAAACCTAGAATTACCATATGACCCAGCAATTCTTCTCCTAGGTACATACCGAACGAACATTGCTGTGGAAACAGTCCATATGTTCACCAATGGATGAGTGGATAAACAAATTTTGGTGCACATGGAATATCCAATGGAATATTTTTCAGCCATAAAAATGAATGAAGTACTGATACATACTATAACATGGATGAACCTCAAAAACATTATGCTGTGTGAAAGAAGCTAGGCACAAAAGTTCACGTATTGTATGATTCCACTTATATGGACTTAACAGGTAAGGCCACAGAGACAGAAAACAGACTGGAGGGTGCCAGGGGCTAGGGGAGGGACCAATGGGGAGTATCCATTTAACAAGGATAGATTTCCTACAGGAAATGTAAAGTTGGACTCCTCAGGAAAAAGGAGTTCTATCCTTAGATAGAAATGGTGGTTACACAACATTTCATGTATACTAAATGCCATGGAATTATCTACTTTTAAATGGTTAATTTTATGTTATGTGAATTTCACTGCAATAAAAAAAATTAATTTAATTAAAATTAAAAAGATTGCCTACCTGAGTCCAAAGCCTGGGCTTCCTTCACCGAACTTCAGGGTTTTCATTGAGGGAAGTCCATAGAATGACTTTTATAATGGTTGTGACTGATATTATCAAACTGAGGGACATGAACACGTCAGCATCCCTGGTTCCTCAGTACTTCTCCTGCCAATTAAAGATGATAGTGCCTGACCCACCAGGACTTGTGGAGACTCAATTAAAAGGTGGAAAAAGATAAAATCAACCAGAAAATGAGAAGTGATGATGATGATCAATGAAATACCCAACTTACTTCTCCCACCATTTCTAGAGTTTGTCTTATAACTCAAAGATGCTCTTTTTTAAAACAAAACAAAACAAACAGGAACTCAAATAATCCCAGTACAACACACAGGCACAAAAAGCCAGTAAAGATGTTTGAGATAAAACTTCATATATGATTACAGAATAAGAGCCAACTTAAGCTAGGGATAGAGAGGAACTTAACTAGATAAAGAGTATCTACAAAAACAAAAGCCAGCTAACAACACACATCTACCCTATACTTAGTGGTAAAAATGGCACACTTTTCCCCTAAGGTAAAGAACAAGGTAAGGATATCTGCTTTCACATTCTTTTTTAATGTCACACTGGAAGTCCTAGTAAATGCAGCAAGGAAAGAAAAAAAAAGACAGGTTGGAAAGGAAATAATAAAACTTTCTATTGACAGGCAACATGATCATCTATGTGGAAAATTTCATGAAATCTACTCCCCCAACAAAAGCCCCTAGAACTAACCAATGAATTTATCAAGATTGCAGGATACAAGGTTAATATTTAAAAATCCATGGTAATGGTATATACTAACAATAAACCATTATAAGTTTTTAATTTTTTAAAATATTTTATTTATTTCTTTTTAGAGAAAGATGAAGGGAGGGAGAAAGAAAGGCAGAGAAACATCAATGTGTGGTTGCCTCTTCAGCATCCCCTACTGGGGACCTGGCCCACAACCCAGGCATGTGCCCTGACTGGGAATCAAACCAGTGACCCTTCGCTTCGCAGTCCAGTGCTCAGTCCACATAGCCACACCAGCCAGGGTTTGGGGTTTGGATCGAATCCATTGGCTGGGATTAGGTTGTGGGTTCAATCCCCAGTTCTGGTGTGTACAATTCCTGACCGAGCACATACAAGAGGCAACCAACTGATGTTTCTCTCTCTCCCCTCCTCCCTCTCTAACAGCAGTGAAAAAAAATGTCCTCGGGTAAGGATAAAAAATAAATAAAATAAAAATAAAATTCACTGTAAAGCTACAGTAATCAAGACAGTGTGATATTGGTGAAAGGATATAAACATAGATCAATGGAACAGAATGTTCCCTAATATATGGGAACCCACATAAGGCCAATAGATTTTGTCAAAGTTCCCTCTATCGACAAATGGTACTACAACAGTTGCACATACAAATGCAAAAAAAGAGAACTTCAACCTATGCTTCACATGTGATACAAAAATTAACTCAAAATGTCTCATACTGCAAAGCTACACCTTCTAGAAAAAAGCCTAAAAGAACATTTTTGTGACTCAGCTTCATCAAAGAGAAATTAGATATGACATCAAAAGCACAATCTATAAAAAAAATTGTTAAATTGGACTTCATCAAAAATTTTAAATTTTTGCTCTGCAAAAGCCACTGACTGTCGCCCTGACCAGTGTAGCTCAGTTGGTTGGGCATCACCCTACCAAGACAAAGGTCACGGGTTTGATTCCCAGTCAGGGCACATGCCTCGGTTGCAGGGCTGGTCCCCAGTCAAGGCACATGCAAGAGGCAATCAATCAATGTTTCTCTCCCTTTCTTTCTTTCTCCCTTCCCCTCTCTCTAAAAATAAATAAATACATAAATACATAAATTTATTTTAAAAAGATACTGTTAAGAGAGTGAAAAAACTGGAAGAAAATACTTGCGAATCATATATCCAACAAGTGACTTGCATTCGGTATATATAAAGACATTTTATAGCTTAATAAAAAGAAAGCAACCAAAGTGTTAAATGAGCAAGAGATTTGGACAGAAATTTTACCAAAAAATATACAGATAAAAAATAAGTGCGTGAAAAGCCGAGCTGCAGCATCAGTCATTAGGGAATGCAAATGTAAAGCACATTGAGATACCACTACACACCTATTAGAGTGGTTAAAACTTAAAAATAAAAAACTATCAAATGTTGGCAGGAACGTGAAGTAACTGTAACTCTCAAACATCGCTGGTAGAAATGCAAAAAAGTACAATCACTTTGGGAAACAGTTTGATATTTTTCTCACAAAGTTAAACACAACGCTTACGATACAGCCCGTATAAGCCAGGAATCCCACTCCCAGTATCTACCCTAGGAAATGAAAATCTATGTTTATACAAAAATCTGTATATAATGAACTTTATTTGTAATCCTCAAAAATGGGAAACTAAATGTCCCTCAAGTGCAGAATGGAAAAACTGTGGTAAACCCACAGAATGGAACACTGCTTAGCAAGAATATCAGCTTAGCTATTGATATATATAACAACATGGGTGAATAAAATACATTATGGCAAATAAAAGACAGACTCAGAAGACTACACACTGCATAACTCTATTGATGCAATATTCTGGATGAGGCAAAATGATAGAGAACAGATCGATGGTTGCCAGCAGTTGAGGACTAGAAAAGAACTGACCTCAAAGGAATTGAGGGAATAATGGGGAGCTAGGGGCCAGGACCGAATTGCTCTGTATCTTGATTCAATGCATTTTTCACAACTCAGAGATCTGCACACTATGGATTTTACTGTATGTAAATTTAACAAACAAAAGAGTCAAGCTGATTATTTTTAACATTGGAGTCTCTTCTGAGTGAAACTTCAGGTTAATCACTCTAGAAATAGAAACTGTTACACGGCTTGGGAAAGCCAGTTCTGTCACGCTCGTTTCCTCTGCCTCTCCTGCTTTCTCCCCTCTTCGTCCTATGTATTCTCTTACCTGAATGGTGATGCCGCCAAGCCGGGATCCTAGGGTTATCCTAGGCCTCGTTCTCTCTCTCCACCCACATTCAGACTCAAGGCCTGAGCTTCCTACCTACATATCCTTCTGGAAGTGCTCCTTCTCTCTACCTCCACAGCTGTGGCCCTCGTCAGGCCTCATCATTTGTTGCCTGAATCATGGGACCAGCTTCTCATCTGGGTCTCCCCGCCTCCAGCCTGACTCCTCCAATTGATCCTCCTCTTCTAGCTTATAGCCTTCTGAGTGTCCCTGGCTCTTTGGGGGCAGCTATTGTTTTATTTGCCACTGTAGCC